>CAHIKZ030000362.1:302500-370000 GCA_903632075.3 Acanthosepion pharaonis | reverse complement strand
TCTTTCTAATTTATTACTGAAACAATGTGGGACACAAAAACCTTAAAAATAAATGATTATATAAATACATAAACCGAGCTGAAGTTAGTATAATAAATTTTCTAAAACATAAAAATAAAAGTAAAAATCAAGTGTTCATGGCTTAACGTGAATCATATTTGGTCTCACCAATGTAGATTTTGTTGAAATAAAATCTATTCTTCTGATGATACTGATGCATTTGTGAAACATGTCAAAGTTGAAATTTTTCAATTTGTCATATAGACTTACCTTTCAGTCAGATTCTCATCCAGACCTCACTTGCACTCACCCATACATAAGTAGGATGACACTCATATACAAACATCCTGTGGTGGAGGCCTACACTTGTTTAATGTTTTGGCACATCAGTTTTATATATATATATATATATATATTATATATATTATATATATATATTCAGTTACTTAAAATATGTGTTTGGGTGGCCATGGTAGTGTCTCCACCAGAAAAAATACCTAAACATTTATAATAAAGATAGTATTTTAAAATTTTATATATATATATATATATATATATATATATATATATATATATATATATAAATAAATAAATCCCAAGAGGATAGAATTCAGGTAGAACTCAATGTCCAGGACAGAGTAAGAATTTTGAATTTGTAGGCCTGATGAATTGGATTGTGATTACGATTCCAACGTAATAAATTATAACTATGGAATGTTAGTGTTTGAGCCTTATATATATATATATATATATATATATATATATATATATATGTATGTACACACACACGTTTTGGGCAGCAATCCTTCTTTTATACAAGTTTCATTAAAGAGGACTGACAAGGTTCTGCAGTTATGCTTTTTATTCACTTTCTCTTGTCTTCATATAAGTGTTTTCTTTTCTATTTCTATTATCTTTCTATTTTTATGTTATGTGTATATATGTTTTTTTTTGATTTTCCAAACATGGTCAGCACATTGTGGCAATTCATAGTTGATATTGAATGTTGGCTTTTTCTTTTTCATTAAAAATAAATACAAGGTAGATTTGTTCTTACCATAGACCTTATTAGGCACAATAACAGATTAACAACAATAAATAATAGTCAAACAGAACAATGATAATTTGCTGTAATAAAAGTTGTGACTGATATAAGATTTGTTTTTACTGTAGGTCTTAACAATTTCAGTATATCAGATTTTTTAAGTTTCATATAAATTTTTCCTTTTTTTTTTCACAAGTTGAGAACTTTTATCTTTTCATTTAAATAAAACACTTAATGGTTTCTCTGTCATATATTTGAATTGCTAGACTCACTATTTTTGTACCTTAGGACCATTATTAAGTGAAACTTATGAATTGTTGATATCTGGAATTGACGGCAGGTAATTAAAACCGAGAAAAGCTAAACTGTGGAGAATGTTATCTCAAAGGAATGGATCCTACACAAAGGGGAACTGTTAAGTTCTTAATTGGAATCAAGAAGCCCTTTCAAATGAAATTCTGACATTTGGTCAGTTTCTGTAAAGTGGGTCAGTCAAAGCAATACTTGAGCATCTTCTCATATAAAATAGTAAGCGGGAGGTGGTTTCTCTTTTTAATCTTCATTTTAGAGACCAAGACAAGCTTTCATATTTGACACATGATAGTAATTTGCAGAGCATCATCATCACTATATTTTACAATAATCTAGAGTATTTTACTTTCTATTAAGAGCTGATGCTTATTAATCTTCTATGTGCCATGCCCCTTCAGGATATGAGAAATCATGGCTCTCCACAACTTTGTCGTTTTTAGCTTTTAGCAAATTTTGTTTTGTTGCTATTTCTCCCAATCCTTGTTCAACAACCATTTACACAATCTCACTGCCTTTATGTGCTGCTTTCCCCTGTCCCAATATATCCCATGTGTGTCAAATTTTCTAAGCCCTCTTTCCACATTCTGTACTTTCATCTGCCTCTTTCTGATTCTAAGTATACATGTCCTTTTTGTTTCCATATTCCATGAAACTTTGTTCACTTATTCAGTCCATGGTATTCTTAGCATCCTTCTATAGAAGCGTATTTCTACTGACTCAAGTCTCTTCTTCATCTGGCAGGAGATTGTCCAGCATTCACTGCCATATAGGAGGACCAATATTGCATAACAGTACAGTACTCTTTCTTTAATGAAATTTTTCTGTTTTTTAATACATTGCTTAGCTTTTGGAAGGCATCTTTTGCATTATTTGAATGTGCCTTCTGTACCTAAAAGGAGGTAAATCATCAGGAAGTATCTATCATGATATAGGGGATGATGCAAATGCCTGTGACAAAAGTAACATGGGTTTACAGCCACACCACTGAAAAACCAGTTCCTGTACGATTACTGAAGTTAAGCAATGTCAAACCTGGTCAGTACCTAGATGGGTGGCCACTTGGGAATACCAGGTGGTGTAAGCTTGGATGTGCAGGAGGTGTAATGGATAATGTCTCAGAACTGTTAATTGGAGAGCTGAGCTCCAATTCCAGTTGGGTTCGTTACATTTACTTATGTGCAAGTAACTTTGGGAAGGGTATGAATCCACCCCTACTTCCCCCAGCTATGAGATAATTAGTAAGACTTGTATCCCTAAAACCCAGTATTATCTTAAGAAAAAAAAAATGTACAAAATATTTAGATTTCTGCATTAAATAACCCTTAGAGGTTGACATGTTGCGGAGCAAAAAGAACAAACCAAAAATAACGGAAAATCCTCTGACACTCTTCCTTTAGGTCAGCGGGAAGACACAATCATGTGTATTTATTTCTGCAGCCAAGGAAATTATGAAGACTTTGAAAGGATAAAAAGAAATGTACTGAGAAACGGGGATTTTTCACTGCACTCTGAACATTCCTGAAGCAAACTACCAAACACTTGACTCTCTCAACAGCTGTTTTAGATAATTTAATGAAATCTGAATTCATTGTTATCACCCACAAATCTCTTGGCTAAGTGGAAATGGGATGACTTGGGATAGTAGAGAGGGGGTGATATTAGAGAGAGAGAGAGAGTGGACTGAGATGAACAAGTATTCAAACAGATTATGTCTAATTGGGCAGGATTATCTGTTCATATGTTAATAGTTATATCAAGATCACAATTAACACTAATTGTAGTAGTAGTAGTAGTAACAATATAAGCAGGAAGACAGATGATGATGATAATGATGATGATGATGATAGCAAATTTTCACTTCAAAAGAAACAGTGATTGGAAGAAGACTCTAAAGTAAAGAAGAAATAAAAAATGGAGGATTAAGAGAAAAGGAAAATGAAAAGCAGATCTATAACAGGGAAGGGAGAGTGGGGGGGAGTGTTGGCCAAGTAGTTTGTGCAGTAATGGCCGAGGTGATTCTAGCAGTGGCTATATTATGATAGTGGTGTTAGTAATGGCAGTGGTTTAGCCGAGGCTTCTGTCCACATTTTCCTGGCATATTGATCAATTTTTCAAGCGACTTGTCAGTATTCTCACTAGCATCTGCTAACAGAAAAACTGAGGGAGGTAGGGGGCGTCAACTGAAGAGTCCAGTGCAGTGTGTGCGTGTGTACAGGCATTGGGGAGGCAGAGCGCAAAACCCCTCCCCTCCTTACCAGTGCTGGTCACAGCAGCAATGTAGGGTTCAGAGAGTAAATAAGGTAAGGGATGAGAGAGAGAGAGAGTTAGGGGAGATATGAAAAGTATGGGTGTTCGGTGGCAGTCTGTTACCACAAATCAATAATTTTTTTTTCCAAAGAAAATTGTAGCGAGCATGGGTGGCGGAGAGGAGAGTAAGGAGAGAGGTCATGACAGTGAGAGCAAGTTGAATGGAAAAATAAAGAAAGAGGAGGTTGGGGCGTAGATTGAAAATAAAGTGGGAAAAATTGAGAGAGAGACACACACACAGAAAGGCAGACAGAGTGGAAGGGAAGAAAGAGAAAAGAGGAGGGAAGAGAGCGAGAAAGAGAAAAAAGTCTTTACGTTTTCCTTATCCTGTCCGGCACCTCCAACCCTGAGAACTACTCCTATCCCATTTTGCCCTGGCCTGCCCTTCATTGCGCTGCCCCCATCACCCGATTTTTTTTTATATTCTACGCTCTTATAGTAAGTACTATCTTTCCTTTTCCGTCTTTTTTCCCTCCCAGGCAGTAAATCTCCGCACGTCGGCTGCAACTGGATTAATATGATGTACACGGGAAGTATAAGCTGGTTGATGGGGGCCGGGGGGAAAAGGGATTTAGAAAGATATACAGATAATTAAATGGAATAAGAGAGGGAGAGAGAGAAATGAGCATATGGAGATATACATACAATATGATACAATGCATTTTGGGGATTAAAAATGAAAAGAATTCGTTGAAAGATTACGTAGATGCGTAGGTAGACAAGAAGGAAAGCAGGTAGGTAGTAAAAAGGTCGGTTGATTTACAGATGTTTAATAACACTTGACTTGGTAATGCAGATTTTACAAGAAAATGTACTGGCTCAAGAGAGGGTGGGATGTGAATGAAGGATTTGTGTAGTTCTGAACAACTCTTACTAGGCCTGAACCCGATACAGCTGATTAAAGAAGAATTGCGTAAAAATAAAATACAGCAGGAAACTTGCCTAAGAAAAAGTGAGATTATGCACAGACAACACACGATGATAACATTTGCGCGCACGCGCATACAAACTCGCATGTAGCTTAATAAGATACTGGAAAATGAAACTAAAAGTTAGTTTTAAATGTATACACAAGATAAATAAATTAAAAAAAGAAGGGTAGATATATACGGGTATATATACGGGTATTGCAGTCATATCAGGGTATGCTGACGCTCAAGAAAAATAAGGTACCTGATCCGTGATGGTACATACATTAGCTAGCATAACGAGCAAACATTCATTTTCTCTCTCGCTCTCTTATACATCTATTTGGCTATATAGCTTGTAAAAAAGGCAGGATCATGTCATTTATGATTTTTCTTTTTTTTTTTTTTTTAGGTATGTATATTTTACGTAAGTCGCACATGGTCGTATGTGGGTCCGAAGTCAAGTAAAGAATGAGGTTGGTCTTATCGGTACGTGGTTAGATAAAAAGCTGGTTGTTCGAGGTAGGTAGTTTGTACGAGAATAAGTTATAAGAATAAAGTAGGTTTGGATTATTGGCCAAGAGCGAGTTAAAAAGAAAAAAAAAAGTAAGAAAGAAAGTAGTCCAACCAATAATAAGTAAAAGTTGTATAATCTCTTGTCTTGAAAGGGAAAGACAAGAATAAATAATGGATTCCTAGTTTCTGAATAAAATCCAAAAGCCGGATTTGTTTGCTTTAGTACATCACCGAAATATGCCAATGGAATATTAGATAAAACAGAATGTGTTCCCTTATGTCGTTTCTATATTTTCAATTGTTAATACCCATTTTAGCAACAAAAAAAAAAAGAAAAAAAAAAAAACAGGAATTTGTGGAGAGCCGTGATCGAACACGTTCTGAAGAATATTCTTTTGTTAATTTAAAAAAAAACTAACGAGGGATGTTTTCTCGCAATGCAAGTGACCTGGGATTGTTCAGCACAAAAGCTTCAAAATAACTACGTATCGATAAGAGCAGTACAGAGGTTTTATGAAACATCATTTCATATTAATATCAAATGCAACAGTTAATTTGTACATTATATTAGACATTAATTACTGGTTACTGAGAGAGGGCGTGAGTGGGAATAGAGGCAATAATACATTCAGAGTAATAATTTAAATGTCTATTAGAGAAGTTCGTTTCAATAATGTTGAAGAACTAAATTCTCTTTCTTTCAGCCATTATCACAAGCGAGATTTTGCTTTACTGAAACGGCATCGTTAGATTTCATTCTGCCAAAAGTCACGGTCTTTAGTTTGCTTTACTGAAACGGCATCGTTAGATTGCGATTTCATTGTCTTGAAAGTCACGGTCTTTAGTTTGCTTTACTGAAACGGCATCGTTAGATTGCGATTTCATTGTCTTGAAAAGTCACGGTCTTTAGTTTGCTTTACTGAAACGGCATCGTTAGATTGCGATTTCATTGTCTTGAAAGTCACGGTCTTTAGTTTGCTTTACTGAAACGGCATCGTTAGATTGCGATTTCATTGTCTTGAAAGTCACGGTCTTTAGTTTGCTTTACTGAAACGGCATCGTTAGATTGCGATTTCATTGCTTTAAAATTCACAGTCTTTAGTTTGCTTTACTCAAACGCCATCGTTAGATTGCAATTTCATTGTCTTGAAAGTCACGGTTTTTAGTTTGCTTTACTGAAACCCGTAATATAAGATTACGATTTCATCGTCTTTAAAATAACAATTGTCAATATAAAAGGCATTGGCTACAATATTAAGAAAACTCATAATGTACGATTGTCGGCTGTACGCTGTTTCAATTGTAAATATTTCATATTGCATTGAAAAGTGCGGACCATTTTTCCTATTATCGCAGCACCAAGGTATTTACTAAGTTTAGCTTAGTCTCGTACAAGAGTGCAAAGGATGAGCACCCATTAAGGACCCAACTCTCTACAGTAGTAATGATCTGAGAGCTTGTTAACCACTATTCCATTACTAGGAGTTCACCATAATCTAATTATTCGTATATGGGATTTGATAATTTTAAGTTATAACCTTCTGCATCTTTTAGATGTGGGAATTTCAGAAATTCATTTTAAACCTACAACAAAGCAATGATCTCAATAGAACTAGCAGTAAATGTCGTTAGATTCTGGACAATTGAAGTGTACGGAATATTTTTTTTTAATTTTAAAGCTATTAGATTTGTGGTCTGTAGGTTCGAGTCATGTCATTAGTTATTCTATATTGCTTTTTTTGGTTGAAAACTAACAATAGAGAAAACAATCAATCTATACTTATAAATCATTTTATTATGATTATTCGCAGCGAATTCATTAATTAAATTATTAATTTCTCGCTATATAAAGAAATGCATAAATTAATCGAATTCATGAAGAATCCAGCATTTCCAGCAGAATGAGAGAATTTGTTATGTTCTTTCAAATGTTGTTAAAGGTTGACAGTTTTATGAGTAATAATGGCGTCCATCAGTTTTCTCGTGCCCCTTTTCTTTCCCTTACAGTTCTTTTTTTTTTCTTTATAGTTTTTTTTTTTTTTTTGGTCGATTGGTGAGGATGATATTTATTTCCGTCTCTGATCTCTTTTCCGTCATATATGGTGAGTAAAAGTTATTGTAAGGAGAGGCTGAAAAATGTTATCAACAAATGCGCAACGTATCCAGTTACTATTTCATGGAATATATCAGACAAGTGTATTATTCATCTCTCTTCAAAGACTACTTGCAGCACGAGTCTTTGACACTAGGTCCTGCAATTTTTTTCTGAGGTATCAATAATTATATATATGTTGCAAAAAAATAGATACATCGAAGGAAATTTATTTCTCTGGTTGATTTTTAATAACTACAAATTTCAAAAATATTTTAATATAACAATAAGGGAAATATCATCATTATTGGTAGTACTATATTACCAGCAGCAGTTATCTACCTCTAGCAAACGTAAAAACATAGGAGAGCTCGTTTTATATTTGTGTGTTCAAAGTAACGACTTCCTCTCTTCAGTTTGCTTTAGCGTGACCACTGACGGAAAACAAACGAACGAGACAAAAATGTGACTCTGACTTTTCAAATAAAAATGAAAAGAAAAAAAACTGCCGCGAATAAGAAAATAACAAAATGTTAGGCACATCGAGAGAAAACCGGAAACGTATTAGCCACAATATAGAAAACAGCAAAGACATATAACATAAGTTCGAATTTATGGAATAATGACAATACAGACAAATCTCCCATCAACGGACTGCGGATGCAACGGACAAAATCTGCAGGTAAAATAAAAATCCAAATCGTCAGCGATGTATTTCAAAATTTGCGGGCATAGCAGAACGAGTCTTATTAATTCTCAAAGTGACCGCTTGGCGGCAGTAGCGGGCCTTTCAATTGTAAACAAAGATGGGTGCGTGAGAAAGTAGCTGCGAGAAATCTATTATTTTTGTTATTTTGATTAATATATTAATTGTTCTGCCTTCATCATAGTATCGAAGCAGAAGGAAAGTGTAAAAAGGAAGCATACTAACCTAAGTATCAGTGACAAATTAGTTTCTTCCATCTACGGAAAAAATCGGCTTTAACGGTCCACACCCTCCGCATATTAGTCAGTTGATGAGAGATTTGTTTGTACTTCATTATTGTAGTTCATTATTGAGTAAACAATTATTTGTAATTATTTAGAAAATAAATTTTAATCACTGCAATCCTTGAAAATTATCAAACATCATAAGTTATGCATAGAGAGCGTAAATTTAATTTTGCTTTTAGTTATCTCCATAGTCTTCAGTGAAAACTAATTTTTTTTAAGTTGAAAACATTGTGATGAATCTTTGTGCGAACTGTTAAACATTTTATATTTTATTTTAGATCTTTCATCTAAAATGATCGAAAAGAAATATATATAATTTTGAAGATACGTAAGATAGAAGCTCAGATTGAGGAATCGGAGAGGTGAGTTCGAATTCCAGTCGAATCCATTACATTCACTTACGTGCTAATACCCTTGGGAAACGTATGACCCCTCTTCTTCTTCTCCCAGCTATAGATAACTAGCAGGACAGACCGGGTCCTATAGCCTTGGATAGCAACTGGTCTACCACAGAAAGAAATGGCAACCTACAGCGGGGGAAAGAAAAAATCTGCCTCGTCAGTCATGTATCGAAAGATACATGATCGCCTAAGCGTGTATCACGCATAGCACAGAACTGACTGAATTGCTTATATTAACCAGAACATTTAATTAATATCCATCATACAAAAAAAAAAAAAAAAAAAAAGAGAGAAGGAAACCCTGTTGTTCTCAATTTTTATGCGCTCTTTTCATATTTCAGAACGTCATTCCAACCATTCAAGATGGTCCGATTCAAAGGGTTTATTGTAGAATTGTAGTTTCTAGAAAGATCAATATTCCAAGAATTTGAATCTGCTAATCCGTTGTCTCCTCTCTGAAACTTGAAAATTAAAAAGTGATACACAATACCCACTGTCGTAGCTTCACCCACGAATCTATGGTACGCCCCCCCAACTCTACTATATCTCAATTTTCATAAGGTAGTATTCGTACAAAATACCAATTTTATTGCAACCTAATTATATACAATAAGAAATCATATGCAATATAGGTGACCAATTCAACTAGAAAAATTGAAAATAAATACACTGTATCTAAATGTCATAATAGATCATTCCATCTAAAAGAAATCAACGTGTTGTAATTTTTAACATCAACTTGAGTTTTTCCTTGTTAAAAAGCTGAATAATTTTAACACATTAGATTTTTTTTTGCAACACGTGATGAAATCTTCACAGTATTGTTGAACATTTTTGTCGAGATTTACAAACTGTACTCTTTGTTCAATTTCGCAAACCAATCGATGAAATTTTGAATAAGCTAATTTGTTTGGAAAAATACTTTGACAAAAACCATACTTCGCGGTTTTTACGCACCCTAGTAAATCCAAATGTACTTTCCACCCACTTACCTGTTTGCATTTCTCCCAAAAATTTGGTTTTCGATCGATTAATGTATGGTTAGTTTAGAGGATGAGACATATGGACGGACTAACGGAACTCACAGAATTTGATAGATAGATAGATAGATAGATAGATATGAACAGACTTAGATAGATAGATATGAACAGACTTAGATAGATAGATATGAACAGACTTAGATAGATAGATAGATAGATAGATAGATAGATAGATAGATATGAACAGACTTAGATAGATAGATATGAACAGACTTAGATAGATAGATATGAACAGACTTAGATAGATATGAACAGATTTAAATAGATAGATATGAACAGACTTAGATAGATATGAACAGACTTAGATAGATAGATATGAACAGACTTAGATAGATAGATAGATATGAACAGACTTAGATAGATAGATAGATATGAACAGACTTAGATAGATAGATAGATAGATATATATGAACAGACTTAGATAGATAGATAGATATGAACAGACTTAGATAGATGTATAGATATGAACAGACTTAGATAGATATATAGATACGAACAAACTTAGATAGATAGAACATTATAGATAAAAAAATAGTGAGTTTTATATAGTGTTTTTTCTAGATTTTGCATGAGCAAAACAAATTCACGGATTTGGACGAAAAAGAAAAAAGAAAAAGAGCCAGAATTACATCAAAATCCGCGTCAACTTTTCATCCTTTAATAGTCAATTGTGTTTAGTTTAATTTGTAATGTATATAAATTTAGTTAAAAAAATGCAAATGTTGATAAGATAGTGGGGATCCCAAAGCATTGCCTGTGATTCCCAATTAAGCTTGGGAAGTCGAGGGGTTCGTGTGTATTCGTCACAAAGTCTTTTTACACTGCCAGTAAATCAGATCGTGGGCCAAGGAATCGAAATATATAAATCCTTTTACTCTATTATATCTTTGGGTGTATTTAGTTCATTTGGTTAATTCAAATTCTATAATTCAGAGATTTATGGCCCAAATCTTGGTTCAATTTTGTGAGGTTCACCTATCGCCGCTCTTTTGTACAGGAGTAGATGTTTATCCCTTGTTTCGTGTTCATGATTGAGTTTGCTCCTTCTAAAGTCTTTTTTCATTCTCTTTCACTCCCAGTAACCCCTTGCATCTTAGGTAAATTATTGCCTTGCTTGGAGTGAACTGATTAAAAAAAAAACAGTCTTATGAGATGACTATTGAATCATTCTTGAAATTTGATAATTTGAAAATCAGTTCAGATGTATTCGCATATTTGCTGCTTTTTTTTTTTTAATCATTTCACCCAAAACAAAATAATAATGTCACTAAGACACAAGGAGTTACTGAGAGTGAAAGAGAATGAAAAGACTTTAGCGAGGAGAAAGAACAATAAAACATAAGATTCAGGAAGACAGAAGATGGCGATTGACGTTGTATTTAAATTTTTGAAGATCGTAGGTAGCAGGAAAATAAGAAACTGGAAGAGAGTTCAAGAGACGAGAACAGAAACTATTAGAATAGAGCTTACGGATATATCGAGCTAATTCAACAGTGAAACGATGAGGTCTAGTTACTAATCTAGTAGTACGCTTAAATTCATGAGGTCGACGTACTAAAGAGGAAAACTCATTAAAACAATTGTCATGGAAATATTTATTGAAAAGACAGAGGGAAGTCACATCACGGCGGTGGGAGAGTAAATGAAGTCGAGATGCCAGGTCAGGGCCGATTACATTACAGACCATTTGGATTTTGTTGAGAATCTTGAGCTATACAACCAGGGCACCAGACCAGATATAGCAGCAATATTCAATGCATGAATGTATGGTAGACTTATAAATGTGCAAGGTGGAATTTGACGATAAAAATTGTCTGGCACGATACAATGAACCAATTTTCCTAGCAGCAGATCTAGCAATTGATTCAATATAATAAATAGTTTTCATGTCATTGGAAAACGTAAAAGCACAAGGCGCAATGAGTTACTCTCCTGGAAAGTATTTTCATTTTTGACAGATAAACCTTATTCATCTTAATTTTCATGTTCACACCCCAATGACTATCTATAGTTACATTATATTGTAAATGTATCTGCTAAATATCTCGTATCATTATCAATAACATTCAGCTATATTTTTTGTTTCAGATGTTATAATTGGGGGTACAAGTATTAAGATTCTGGTAATTAATTCAGGCATTACTTTAAACTTGGTATCTTATATTTTCAAATAAAACCCTAGAGTGGACGATCATAGTTATCGATTATGATGCGTACAACGTTGAGGAAAGTCTAACCCTCCAATCACTGGAAAAGGAGAGCTGGGATAATTGAATGAAGCTTTACATAAACTTCAGAAGACATCCAGGAGCTCTCGAGTTAATTAAAAACAAAACTCCTTTTGTTACATTTCAATATATAAAACAAGGATACCCAAAGTGTTTGATAAATAAAACGGGCCAATAAATAAACCATGATGACGTACGACTAAAATTCACCAATTTCCAATCAAATATCACTGCTGTTGTTACTGTTCATCAAACACCTCTTTTCCATTAATGATGTCAACCAATTCAATAAAAAGGTATATTAATCAATTTTTAATGCGTTTATTATTACTCATATCATTTATGAGTTTTTTCTTGCTATCAGTATTACCCAAACAAACATGTCTGCCATAGGAAGAAAACTAGAAATTGAAAAAGAAATAACAAAACCTTAAAAAAAAAACAACAACCTAAAAACAAATCATTTACACAAAGTCGTTCGGTAGGTTATTCGCTGCTTTTCTCTGTTCTTCTTGCATTCAACATGTCCCGTGAGTGTCAAATTTTCCAAGCCCACTTTCCTTGTTATGTTCTCTAGAAATTCCAACTGTCTGTTTCTGATGCAGTATAAGTGTCGTTTTTCATCTGTCTATATTTCTGAGACGAGGTACTGTAATTACTTTAATTATATTGTTTGGACTTGTACTCATTTTTAATGTGGTATTCACGACGTTTCGGCCATTGTACGCCCCGGCCTTCTTCAAGTGATATTTGTTGGAATTTCGAATTGAACCCTAGGGACACATAGCCCAGTGAACAAAGACGTTGGTTGATTGATCCAAGAAGTGACTTCACCCAAAGAGTTTTCAGTTCAATCCCTGGCCTCAGCGGAGAGAACAAAAATTTGGTTAAACAGGCAAATCAACTCAAACTGAGATATCCAAATGCATTGTACTTGGAATTAGAATAATCTACCCCCGTTGACAAAATAAAGGGTTTCTATTGGAATTTCCAACGAATGTCACCTGAAGAGTGCCGGAGCGTATAACGGCCAAAAAGTTGTGAATGCAACAGTAAAGATGAGGACAACAGTCCGAACAATGTAAATAGTGTCCTTTTTGTTTCTATTTTCTTTAAAACTTTACAATTTCTCACATGTTCAGTGCATAGTATTCTCGGTAACCTTCTATAAAACCATGTTTCTGTTGTCTCAAGTCTCTTCTTCATTTGTGAGGAGATTGTCTAGCATTCACTGCTATAAAAGGATCTAAACACACTGTTTATCCTACTAGTCCTCGATCCGAGAATTAAATATATGATTATGGTGTCTAAATTATAATTACCAATCAAAATAATGTTAAAATATCTGGTCCCAAGGAAGGATCTTGAGGTTTATAAATAAAGTTGATTATTTGGAAACCACCAGAAATTTCCTTCCAACCAGATATTAAAAAAATCATCAGTTAAATATTATTGATTTTTTTTTTCATTCCTGGATATTCCTTCTCAAATTATAGGTGCATGTTGACGCTGATGAGCGTTATCTGGCGAGAATACAGTACATTAATTGAAATATTAGTGCATGGATCAAACTTGAAGATATTAATGGAAATTATTTAAATGTAAATTTCAATAAGATCTGAATTTCTGTTTGGCAAATCTAGCCACCCTGGGTGCTCCATCTTATGCAAGAAGAAACGATGGTTAGTAAATACTTTAACAAAATAATTTTCCGCTGAATTTTTTAGATTAAACGTTGTTACTATTCGCTTTTTCAACCCGTTTCCTCGTCTTAGTTGCCTTCATTACAACTTTTTGGCCTCTGTATTTTCCGTCTTTCCCCCAGTGTCTTTCGTATTGAGTAAGCTTCCAGCAACATTTTGAAGGGAATTGTTTTTCTGATTCTCACGTATACGATACTCTCGCGTTACTGTACCTGTCACGTTCAGGGTTCTTCCAAGAAAATTTTAGAACACATAAACGTCAATTCTCCGTCATGGAGTCACCTTTTCTACTGATTCTGCGCATATTTCATTGCACTTAACTCGATAGTATCAAATGGAATCGTTTATTTGTTACCAGGGTGTATGGGTCTTTTATTCCTCTACTTGTAATGCCTGGCGTTCTTCCGAAGAAAATGTATAACTAGCGGCATTTCAAACTGTGTGTTATTTAATGCCGAAATCAAAATATTTTAACACAGTTTTATGAACACCATTTCATTATTCGGACTATTGTCCTCATCTTTGTTGCCAAATTTTATCACGTTTCGGCCGTTGTACGCTCCGGCCTTTTTCAGGTGGCTGGAACAGAACCCTTTATTTCGCTTGTTGGGGTAGGCTGTTCTAGTTCCACGTGTCGTGTCTAATGGATGTCAGTTATTAGTTATCTTCAAATTCTCCACTGCTTTAACCAGGTATTGAACTTCCAACTCTTTGGGTCCTGTCACTGGATCTAACTAACGTCTTTATCCACTGTGCCATGTGTCCTTAAGGACATCTGTGTATGAATTTCTGGGACTTTTAAACAATATCTCCAGCAACCATTTTTTTACCAGTGCTCATATTGCAATTTTTGCTGTTATCATTGCATTTTTTTTTAACCAGAGCTCATGTTGTAATTTTCGTTGTTATTATTATTTTTCTCTGACACTTATTACTGGTTCCCATATTGTATTCATTTCTATGCTTGGTCGGCTCAGGAGATTTTTGTGGTTTTATGACTTCAACTAAATATATTTTGAACGCAACTGTATGCCTTCAACTACAGATAAAATGTATTGTTGGTCATTTTACTATAAATATGTATTGTTGGTAATTTTCTTTTAAATAAATATGAATTGCTGGTATTTTTACTATAAAAATGTATTTTTATACTTTCATAGTGTTTGGTTTTTGTTTTGGGATTCACTATTTGCCCATAGCTGGGACCCTAACAGGTGCTATTACCCCGGATGATGGTGAACCTGAGAACAACATAGGAGGTGGTCCCACGCTCCTCAAAAACTCCAATCTCCCGATCAGAGGCCTTGCTGCCGGATGTAGTTTATCGTCATACCCAGGACTGTTAATAACTACTAATTCTTTAATGTTGACTTGTCTCTCTGAGAATGTTCAGAGGCCACAGTCGAAACATTGAGATTTTCCCTACTTTTTAATCGATTCAATTTTTTTAGTTCGATCACGTGATTTATATTCCCCGTCCACGAACGAAAGCTGCTTAGAAAAAAAAAAAAAAAAAAAAAAAGAAAAAAGAAAAAAAGAAAAATGGCTTGTGAAGAGTCTCAGAAAGTTTTCTGAATTTCCAACTCGTTTCTACTAATTGTGAAAACTGACGCATAAACAAAAATATAGCGGCAAGCGATCAGAAAAACAAAAACATGAAGCGTAAGTCTATATGGTTAGCTTCGTCTTCTGTCAACCGTAGAGCTCCTGTAGTTCAATCGGAAAGGCAGCTGATATGGTTAATCAAGCCTTCCAAAGCATAGGCATGCTAGTTCTAATATCATCTAATTTAATTATAAAATCATCCGATCTGCGTTATTTAACGGTGGTAGAATGACGGTCTCAATAGATTCGATTAAAAACAATTAAAATTAAGATGAAAGAATACTAGTTAAAAAAAATTAAAAGGAAAAAAGAAGTAATTTTAATGATCTTTTCCCAATATCATTAAATTTATTATTTTAGCGAAGTTAAGCAGTGTCGAGACAAGCCAGTATGTAGATGGGTGACCGCTTGGGAATATCGGTTATTATAAGCGACCTCTTACAATCCAAATCATGATTCTGCTTTAAGTAACCCACAAAACGTTGACAAGCCGTAAAAAAATAAAATAAGTCAATCAATATGTTTTTTAGTGTATTTACAGAATGTAAAGACCCAGAAATGCAAAGTATGACACAAGGTCTTTTTTTATGAGAGTAGTTACAGTATGTCACAGTTCTTTTATATGCTGTGTTTCTTCAGGACGTGTGCGATCATGGTTCTCGACATCTAATTAACCCATATCTGGTAGGGCGGGGGCTGAGAGAAGTGAATTCATACCTTTTTTCCCGCGCATGTGAATATAACGAACCCGATTGGAATTGGAACTCAACGCTCCGATTTCCAGTTCTGAGCCGTTATCCATTACACTATACATACATCCAAGCTTACAGCACCTGGTATTCTCAAGTGGACACCCATCTGACTAGGCTCGAAGTTGCTTAACTTCGGTGATCGTACGAGCACCGGTATTTCAATGTGATGTTTCCGTAAGCACCATCATATCATGCTCAGTAAGATACAGTTCTGGTGATCATAGCAACCATGGAAGTTGTTGAAAATGTCCGCCCACATGATGCATGGGAATTATGTAAGCGGACAATATACTTCTGGAAAAACACCTCGCCTTCGATATTAGTGTGTAAAATTTTCATGCATACAAGACTACTACTACTACTACTACTACTACTAATGAAAATAATAATAGGACGTAGCAGGTGGTGTAATTTGGAACGACAAAAACAGTGAACCAAGTTCGAATTCCAGCCGAGTTCGTTACATTAACTTTCGCTCAAATACACTTGACAAAGATATGAACCAACTATGTATTAAATAGTAAGGCAAATTGGGCTCTCTAGCTGTGGTTGGCAAGGAGAAAGACAGCGTTGAATTAAAGATCATCTGCAATTCTGGCATAGCACATACTATGCAGCCATCGACAATATGCTGGATTTAGCAAGGACTCTGTAATGTCGACTGCATCGATGTATTGTTATTTATTTTAAAACTTATTCTAGGCAGAAATGGCGAGGAGCAGCTTTTTGATTCGATGAAAAGATACTCTGATTCAAGACACTACACTGATAATCAAATTTTAAACAGAAGTACCGATCCGTAATTTTTTTTATAAGCATTTTACCCCAAGCAATGCGGGGTGTCACTAGTAAGCAAGGGGCTACAAAGAGTGAAAGTAAGGGGAAAACTGGGTGTAGGGGGATTGAGGAAAGGATGAAAAGAAGAACGAGAATCAAGGAATCAGAAGATGTCGATTGACATTACATTTAATTTTTTGACGATTATAGTTATCAGGGAAGCAAGTAAGAGGAAGGGAGTTCCACTGTTGGGAAGTGCGAGAGAAGAAGCTGTTGGAGTAGAAGAGGCGGTTACATGTTTCAACAGTAAAATGGTGGGACCGCAATGCCAACCTAGTAGTACGCTTAAATTCATGCAGTCGGATCACCAGTGAAAATAGCTCGCCAGAGCAAATGCCATGAAAATATTTATAGAAAAGACAGAGGAAAGTCACATTACATCTGTGAAAAAGTGACTGGAGTCGAGATCCCAAGTCAGGACCGATCACATTGCATATCCGTCTTTGGATTTTGTCAAGAATATCGAGATGAACAGCGGGAGCACCAGACCATATATGGAAACAGTATTCCATGCATGGACGAATGGTAGATTTGTAGATGTGAAAGATGAACTCAGATGAGAAAAACCTGGCGCGACACAGAGAACCAACTTTCCTTACGGTAGATGCAGATATTGATTCAATGTAGTTGTTCCACCTCAGGTCAGTGGAAAACGTGAGACCAAGAAGGTGCAGTGAGGCGCTCTCATGGACTTAAGTTTCAACCATACTGACAGGAGGCAGGGAAGTTTCTCTATATTGTGTAAATGACAGCAGTTTCGTTTTGGATGCATTAAAATAAACCAGTCATTTTTTACGGGTACTATACTAACTTTTAAAATAAATTTGAAGTAGAAGAGTGCAAAACATTCATTTTATTGGAAATTTTATTTAACATTTGAATTACTAATGTTCATTATATGTTTTCTGACATAAAAGAATTTCATTTATCTAAACCGTTGTTTGTGTAGAACAAACAAAAGATTTGTTTCAAGTGGTAGAAGATAAATTCTGCAAATGCTATTTTTCTGTTGAAAATAAGCACATATTTCAAAATCAATGCAACCAAGCTGGGAAGAAAAACGATGATAAATACAAATGAAAATCGATTTTTTACACCAATCCATTTGTCCCTGTCTCATGTAGTTGAATTGCTTCTATTAAATCTATTCAGTATAAGTTAATATATCTTGGAAGATTATATATGGTCAAATCACGTTCGATAATCGAGGTTAAGCGTCGTCGAGCCAGGTCAGTACATCGAGTGGGGGTCTACTTGGAAACACTCCGTACTGTTATCGCCTAACGGCCGGTTCACACTCCTTTTCGATCTCTTGAATAGGAGTAGAGGTTTATTCTTTGTTTCCTGTTTAGGATTGGGTTTCCGGTTCCTTCTAAAGTCCTCTAATTCTTTATTATTCCCAGTAGCCTCTTGCGTCTTTGTGACATTATCGTTTTGCTTGGGGTGAATTAAAAAAGATAAAAAAAGGCATTTACGACCCGCCAATGTCATACCATCAGACTACTCAAATCGTATCCGGCGCAGGCGGTCTCCAATTATCTTGACTGATTCTTGTCTTTGGATCAAGACTGCCTGATGCTAAGAGCCGAAATAGTGTTGCGCAAGCAGCGAACGACTATAAAACAATGGCACGGGTACCACCTCATCCACCGCGGCCTGTTTGAAGGCTCCTCTCGTGCGGCTAGTAGGTGATTTTATATATATATATATATATATATATATATATATATATATATATATATAGAGAGAGAGAGAGAGATTGCTTAATATTTGCTATATTTATCGGGATGAGTGTTCAGTTGAGTGTTTATAGTTACAAATAGTGCGGACATCGGAATCAACATTGCATGATGACTGTCAGTTTCACGCTTTAATGTGATCTCCACACCACACTTGGCTTAAACATCGCATTAAAACTTGAAGCAGACAGTCACCAGGCACTGTTGATTCTTATGTACACAATCTCATATATATATATATATATATATATATATATATATATATATATATATACACTACTAATAAATGTGTATATCTATCTATATTATATATACGTATATATCATTAATATAAGTAAAAGGTTTGTTACCTTCAGCACCCCGACTCCAGAATTTCATAGACGGACCCGTCCATCCACTCCTCAGTGGGTATCAGTAATTGACTGCTTATACGTCGCGATTTTTCTTTTACCTATAAACTACATTAAATAAGATATTTTTATTGAAAATATTCTTAATCTTGTTTCTTAGACTAAAGATTAACAGAAATATTTCTTTTTCAAAATCCATATTGCAATATTACTGGGATAAAAATACCGACACTGTAACCTTCTGATGCAAAATTCTTAAATCATAACATTCTCTTATAGAAACGTCAATACGACGACAGTCTGAGATCATTATCTAATCTTACTCTGATAAATAACACATATATTTTGTTACCGAGGATGACCAGAAAATGGTCGAAATCACGAGAACCAACGATAAGAACTCCATACAATACCTGCATAATTATGAACCATTCATTCGTTCCCTTCTACGAAATCAAAAGGAAATACATAAAAAAATAAAAATAACAAGATATTTTTTGATAATTTTGGGTTATTGATTTTAGAGATGAGGAAATATTAATATACTTTGACTCTTTGATTTATTCGAACTCTTGTTCTCATCTTGTTTATTATAAATGTTATTACAGACTCGACGTTCAGGCTCGTACCCTCTGGTCATCTTCAGTTGTTTATTATTTTGGGTGATGTTGAATATATCGTGTCTTGGTTATTGTGTTATCTTTTTATCTCGTGGTAACTTGTTCGTTCCTGCTAAACTAGAGTATACTATTTCACAACTTGATCCATGGATTTAACTCCCGAACAATAGTTTTAACGAACTCCTATATTCATTATGTCAGAACTGTCCCGAAAGACATCAGTAATATATATATTTTGGAGTCTTTTTAAATCCAATGCCAGATGCCTATAACAACATCTACAATAAACAAGAGTAATAAATCTAAAAAAAAATCCCTTGTCAGTCGTATTCATTAATATGCATAAAGGGAAAAAATACTGCCACAACACACATTATATATGTGTGTGTTTGTAAGATTTTGGGAAGTTGGCTTGGCCAAGTACTGTTCAGCACTTTTTCGTGTGTGTTTGTGTCTGTGTGTATGTAAGAATTAATGGATTTATTTTGAATCCGACATTTTTTTAAAACATGTGCTTTTTAAGGAAAGTACATCACACAGTGCTTTCCATTAAAAGGAAAAATAAAGCTTTGCTTATTGTGAGGTTCTTTGTAGCAGAGCGGTAAAGCATACAGGATCAAATGGTGGTGGCCCCTACAAAGGGGGGGGGGATCGCAGGTTCGAACCTTGTTGGAGAACACATTTTCTTTACTATTTTACGAATGCACACTGATAAATAAAAATGAAGCGTCTATTTCAAATACAGTGTATCCCCTATAAGAATGCTTGAAGTAATATGTATGTATGTGTGTGTGTGTGTGTGTGCGCGCGAGCTCGCGCTATTTCCAGATTTCACAACGATCGATAAGTATTCTCATTTGAATTAATTCGAATCAATTTATTGTTAGGTTACATTTTCCAGTTAACGAAAGAGCTTGAGTCATAATACTACTTCTGCTCTGTGCATCTTTACCAGGGACGGTTTCCAAACTTTCACAAAAATCTGATACCGTTCATATTCATAGACTGAAGTCCAAAAGAAAGTGATACACAAGATGTTTTTGCAATCCAACATATGTACAAATGGACTGGATCGTAACGATGTAATAGGCCGTAAATATGTAGTGTAACTGTGGCGGCTATGGCGCGTGGTCAGGATGGGCACTAACGCCGAGGTGGTAATTTCTCTATCTTAGCGAAGCCATACCAAGCATATGGGAATTCCGGACAGATATTAACGATGTGTGAAAAATCCAAACACCTACAAGTACTGAACTGTCGGCAAGTATATTAACTGTATAATGAAGAAGAATACTGCATCGAATCATATCCTAATTCAACGCTGGTGCTGCTCAACCCATCAGTCAAGGAACTATGTCGTAGTAAACAAAGTATTTCATAAGGTTTATTAGTCGTTGATCACCAATGGTGCTATTATTGACCCTGTACAATCAATCGCGACACCTAACGAGGGCCATAGAATATCACTATTAGATCTTTGAATACAGGCGCCGAGTCACGTTTCCAACTTTTTGGGGCAGACGGCTGCGTTCGTTTGTAGAGGAGGCCATATGAAGTTATGGATCTGGTGGTGTCTGTATAATAGTGTGTTACATAGTTGTCTGCAAAAACCACTAGTGGAAATGGAGTTTGTCGTATGACATACACAAGTGTTGTTGCAGACCATTCATACGTTTTTCAGATGCATGTTTGTTGAAAATGGTTTGTTCCAAGCTCGCCATCATGAGTTTATAGCTATAAACTAGTTCCAGGAAAGCTTGGCTAATTTCCATATACTCATTTGGCTCCTGCATTCACCAGATTTAAACTCCATTGAGCATGTGCGGGACCTATTGCAGACGTCGTTCTATTCCTTGCAAACACAATATATTTGGATAGTTACTTGGATAGCTCGTAAAATCCATGTCACGTGGCGTAGCCGCTATTATTCAGGCACGGGAAGTTTTGACATGTTTTTGGGTTGCTTTTCTTTGAATTTTTTTTCTTTCAACATTTCAGTTAAGTTACAGATATGGTATTGATGCTTAATTTTAAAACACTCGACTTATGTTCCTCTAATTTTTGAAGAAAGAACTGGACACCTTTCAAGTAGACGGGTCATTTATTAAACATCACGGTTAAACTTTTCAAGAAAGTCAATTACAAGGTTGTTAGTTGTTTTGGTGACAAAAAAAAAAAGAAGTTACAATCACTGACAAACTAACTTTCTTTACTTAGCAATAGAAATGTTTTTTAAAAGATGTTTAAACTCGACATAATCCATCTTACACATTTATAAATCTACTATTCGTCAATGCATTGAATTGTGCTGCTATATCTGATCTGGTCTGGTGCTCCAGTTATAGATCTAGAAATTCTTGACAAAATCCAGAGAAGAATCTGTAAAGTCCTGACATTTCAGTTTCAGTCATTTTCCCATCGCGATTTCAATTTGTTTTTTCTATAAACATTTTCATGGCATTTGTTCTAATGAGCTCTCCTTCTCGACCGCATAAATTTAAGTGTAGGTGGCATGTTGGAGTAATGGATAGCGGCCCGGATTGAGGAATACACAAAAGAATAATATTGTTCACTATACGGCTCGGATTGAGGAATCGGAGATCCGAGTTCGAAATCCAGTCGAATCCATTGCATTTAATTACTTGCTAACACTCTTGGGAAAGATACCAATACTCTTCTTCTCCCCACCCCAGCTATAGGTAAATAGCAGAACAGACCGGATTCTATAGCCTTTGATGGCAACTGGTCTACCGCAAAAAGAAATGGCAACCTACTGCGGGAGAAATCTGACTCGTCAGTCATGTATCGAAAGATGCATGATCGCCTAAGCGTGTATCACGCATGGCACATGCCGAACCGAACTAGATTGGCAATTAAGTCTCACATTTTTACGATTGAACTAACTAGATGCAACCGGAAGTTCTATTCCAATAGTTTATTTCCTCGCACTTTTCGCCTATGGAACTCTCGGTTTCTTGATCTCTGTCACCTATGCTCTTCAAAGAATTTAAATGCAACGTCAATCGCCATCTTTTGTCTTCCTGAATCCTGCTCATTTATTGTTCTTTCTCTTCACTAAAGTTTTCTCATTCTCTTTCACTCTCAGTAACCCTTGGCATCTTAGTGACACATTATTGCCTTGCTTGAGGTAAAATTATTAAAAAAACAAACACACGTACAGTGAACAACATTATTCTTTTGTGGATTCTTACGACTTTACAGTCTAATGTATAAAGTTAGGTATGTCGCATGGTGAACGGTAATAATGGCACAGGTAATAATGGTAGGAAAAAATGGCACAAATGAGAAACGCTCTTTAACTAGCTTGAAATTAAACAACAGTAGCTGTTTATTTTTAACTATTTAAAGTTATGTGGACTTGGTCAGAACATACAATTCTCGTTATTAAATTCTTTTTTTAAAGGTTGATATAAACATATTTGATTTTATTATAATTGTTTTTTATGAATTTTAAACTTATAAGATTATATTAACAAATGGGGATAAAACAATCCTAGTTCTTTTCTAATATTAAAAAATAAATAAATAATTAAAAGCTTTTATGTATATTTTTAAAAGATTAGATTTAATTCAAAACCATTTTTGCCAATAGTATATATTTCAATATAAACTTATTTTTCCTAGTTTTTCACTTGTGCCATTTTTTCATATTTTTCCACTTGTGCCTTTTTTGCCGTGCTATTATTACCTAAATTCGTGTGACATAGTTCAAATTATCTAGCATCAACAATAATACATCGCTAATGTGTCCAGTATCCGTGTATAAGGATAATGATGATGTCATAACAAGTAAAGAAATTTAACGTACAAGATTACACATATGTGCCACTCCTAACGAATCTACAAAGAATAGAGGATGAATTCTTTATCCAAAGAATTCTTTTGGGTCTTTTTTTTTTAACAATCAAGATGAGCAGGCTGGTTCGTATAATCATTTTTTAAGCAAAGCTCAAACTACATTTCTGCCTGTTAGTTTCACTTTCACATATACGCAATTTCAAAATCTACCTAAGCACCATTTTTACCATTCTTAAAAAAAAGTTCTTTTTTTTACCTTGTGTTAAATAGGTTAAAATAGACATTAGTTGGATAAGAAGTAAAATTTAAACTTGTTTTTTTGTCATGTTCCGATCGATTATAGAGTTTCGTGGTAAAAAAGTGTGTAGGTGTGGGCACAAGAATATTTCTTTGCAATTTCGGAAATAATTTATTTTACTAAAACGTTTCTTCAAACTAATTATAATACTTACATCTTTGGCTATCTTTGGAATTTATCTTAAAAATCTTGTCGGCATTAAATAACTCATTGAGGTTGATATTGCAAAACACACCTAACCTACACAACCCCCACTTTAGGTAAAAAGTTTGAAATAATTAAATCAGAAAATAAAAGTCCAACATCAATCTTAACATAATCTTGGTAAGAGGCATGGTTCTTCTTCTGTGCCGTGTCTCTTCAAGACATTAGCAATCCACACTTTGTAGGTTTTAATAAATTTTGTCTTTTTGTTATTTCTCAAAAAAAAAAAAAAAAAAAAAAACTTGCTTCGTCATCCATTTACTCAAGCTCGCTAGATAGGTTATGCGTTGTTGCCCTCTGTCCCTCTTGCTTTCAGTCTGTCCTGTGAGTATCAAATTTTCCAAGCCCTCATTTCTCATTATGTGCCCTAGAAATTTCAGTTGTCTCTTCCTGATGCTAAGTCTAAGTGTTCTTTTTGTTTCTATTTTCTCTGGCTGTTTATTGCCAGTATAGGTTCTGGAATCCTTGAAATAGTGAGAGTCATATACAGATACTCAGGTTCATTGGAATAAACAAAAGAAAAAGGTAAATAAAAAAAAAGAAGAATCGATTGATATGAATTATACTCGAAGAGAGACAAATGAGAATAATGATTATTCAATAATCTATTCTTGTGAATTGAATAAAGGAAAGGGCTTGCTACTTCTTCAATTTCTTTTTTTAGAAGATTAATGAATAATGCGATAGACATTGAAGCAATGAAGACTGACCGAATGAACCACGCCTAAAAAGTTATGGTGACCATAACAAAAATAAGGACATTAATATGGTAAATGCATGCTAATCTTATTTTTATATCGTGGACATTTAGACAAACACTGAGATTCATTTAATTTTTCTCGCTGTTTTCATTGCCAACCTTTAAAAACAAAATCGGGTAGGTTAGGTTGTTTGGGCAAATAAATAATACTTTTTTAAATAAAGCTACACACAATACTACAACAGCTGGCCGCTTGTATTTTTTTTCAGTTCGATGTTCAACATTTCAACTCTGATTTCAAAATTTCCGAATAGTCATACGAATAAAAATGTCTTTCGAAAATTTTTTGTATTTTTTTCAGTTTCGAAAGGTTATAATAGCAATAGCCGCTATGTATACATTCGAACTTAAATTTCTTTCAAAATATCTACTAAATTTTAGTTAAGTCAAAAGTTGAAACAAATTCAAATATGATGATTTAAAATCAGAAGGGTTAAAAACGAAAGGGAAGGTCGATTGTTTGGTCAAGTAGTTTTTACTATGAAAGAAAGCTTGTTCCTTTTTTTTTTAGTAAAAAAAAAGAAAAAAAGAAACAATACGGCCGTTTGGCTACGCAATAAAAATTCGTAAAATTATGTAATAGTCTAGCTAGAATATTCTTTTTAAACCTGATCATTTAGATATGTTTATTATTTTTCTTTTTCTTTTTTTCTAATTAAACAAACAAAAAAAAACAACATTTATTTTTAATCACTCTCACAGTCAACCGAGATCACAATTTCGTACTGGGCAGTCATAAATTAGATACTAGCATTATCTGAGGTAATTCGTAGATTACAGAATGAAATGGTGAGATTATCAAAATTACACACCTTTTAAAAAAGTTAGGGAAATGAAAGACAAAGGGACGAAAAATAAAAACCTTTTTTAAGAGGAAAAAAAAAACAAAGTAAAAGACAAAAAAAAAAAAAATGAAAGAAGAAGGAAAGAGGGAAATTTTTAAAAAGTGTGGGGGCTCTTTAAAAAAAAATAACGAAAAAAAAAAGGACTGTAAAGGAAGACTAGAGAAAAAAAAGAAGAGAAAATGATAAAGAGAGTGGAAAAACAAACAAAAAAACACAAAACAAATCCGAAGATGTTGATAAACACTCACAGATGAAGATGAAAAATAACACACAAAAAATGGCATCAGTTAAATAAATTCAAGATAAACCGAAACGTGTCAAGTTTGAAAAAAAAAAAGTCCCCATACTTCATGCATCTACACTACAACAGGAAAAGTAAGTTTATAACTGAAAGTTATCAGATTTTAAAACACTTTCTGCAATATGATTTTATACAAGTATTTACCCGTGGTGGGCGGTAGGGATTCGGAATAAATTTTCCCGGGAGTGGTGTGGTGAGGACCTTAGGTCGCTAGTGAGGGAAGAGCAATGAATTAGCAACACCGAGAAGAAAAAGAACAGAAGAAATTGGGATAGGGAAGGGGGGGGGAGAGGGTTTGACAAAAAATAAAAAAAATAAAAATGTAAAGGGCTAGTTGGAGGTATGTAGCCAAATCCCTAGAGAGGTTTCCACACATCCTCTTCCGCACTCGTCTGATTTCACACCCCACATTCTGCTGTTCCTATGGAAACAGAAAATTAATGGAAATATTTATGGGGCCCAGTAATAAAAGATCCCCACCTCAATAACTCGTCACCCAAACCTCATGTTCATTTTCATTTTTCCATCACTTGAAATAATCACACATTTGTAAGAGGAGAGAAGACAAAAATGGTGAAAGAAATGAAGACCCAATAAAAAGAAGAGAAGAAAAAAGGAGGAAAAGAAAGAAGAGAAACAGTTGAAGGAAGATTAAGGTGATATAAATAAAAAAAAAAGTAAGAAGATATAAAAGGAAACGGAAGAAAAAAATATAAGAAACGGAAAAAAAAGAAAATGAAAAATGAACAAAAAGCACAAACAGGGAATACTGACAAAAAACAGAAGACAGAAAGTAAAGAAGAGAGAGAGAAAGAAAGAAGAGAGAGAAAGAAAGAAGAGAGAGAAAGAAAGAAGAGAGAGAGAAAGAAAGAAGAGAGAGAGAAAGAAAGAAGAGAGAGAGCTAAAGTAAGAAGAGAGAAAAAGGAGAGAGAGAAATAGACGATACAAAAAGATAAGAGATAGAAAGTAAAGAAGAGAAATAAAGAAGAGAAAAAAAGAAAGAAGAGAAAGAAAGAAGAGAAAGAAAGAAAGAAGAGAAAGAAGAGAGATAAAGAAAGAAGAGATAAAGAAAGAAAAGAAAGAAGAGAAAGAAAGAAGAGAAAGAAAGAAGAAGAGAAAGAAAGAAGAAGAGAAAGAAAGAAGAAGAGAAAGAAAGAAGAAGAGAAAGAAAGAAGAAGAGAGGAAGAAAGAAGAGAAAGAAAGAAAGAAGAGAAAGAATGAAAGAAGAGAAAGAAAGAAGAGAGAGGAAGAAAGAAGAGAAAGAAAGAAAGAAGAGAAAGAAAGAAAGAAGAGAAAGAAAGAAGAGAAAAGAAAGAAAGAAAGAAAGAAAGAAGAGAGGGAAAGAAAGAAGAGAGATAAAGAAAGAAGAGAGATAAAGAAAGAAGAGAGATAAAGAAAGAAGAGAGATAAAGAAAGAAGAAGAGCGGAAGAAAGAAGAGAGAGGAAGAAAGAGAGCTAGCAAGAGAAAGAAAATATAGAAAAAGAAAAAAGAAAAACAAACGATGTTGAAGTATCTTAGATTGACATGGATGAATGAATAGTAAGGAATGGTAGTGATGTTATTGTTGGGTGACGAGATTGAAAGTTACGAATAGACAGAAGAAATTAGACTTCTTCGGATGCATCTGCATTGGCGACCAGATACACACCATTATTATTATTATGCCATGCAGGGAAGTGTATGAATGCAAGCGTGCAAAAACGTGCATACGAGCACCCCCATATCTAACTATCTATATATATCTATCAATCTCTTAAGGAAATGAACGTATCTACGAGAGTAAGTGCACATGTATGCGTTCACCCATAAAAATAATCACGCGAACATCACTGACACTGCATCACTATATTCATCTGTAAAGTAAACACACGTCTTTGTTCGCTTGCGAATACACGCTATATTTTATTTTTACGTAAGGTGAATCAATAAATTTAAATAAATACATACAAAAAAAAAGAAAAAAAGAAAAAAAAAAAGCACATTTACAGTTTTATTTAATGCATCTTTTTCTTTGTATCCAATACTAAGTTTTGCTTAGTATGGCACAGTGCGAATAATTCATCCATGGGGATATTGGGGTGGGCTGGGTCAGTACCTTCACTTTTTTGTTAGAAGAATAAAAATTTGCCTTTTTGGTCCCAATCTATGACAATAGAATCGAACTATTGTCTAAGTCTTTTTTTAAAATCATGGCTGTCATTAATTTTCGAAATAAATCATCAGTTAAACAAAAACTTCATCCTGCTTTTTGATTTTTTTCGAAACGTTCATTAGCTTCAGAAACTTTTTTACTTTTAAAAAAATTTAACGCGAAAAAACTCTATACTAGGTCTTTATTCCAGAAAATAAGTTTCTGTTTTTTTAAATGATAATTTTCTAAGCGTATTTTTCAAGGCCGAATGTATGGGGCACCCAGTGAGGATCAAACTTACTCAGTTATGTGCCATGCGTTATACACACTTTAGGTGATGACTGACGAGGCAGATTTTTTTCCCGCAGTAGGTTGCCATTTCTTTCTGCTGTAGACCAGTTGCCATCCAAGGCTATATTTACCCATAGTTTATGAGAAGAGGAGGATTCATATTTCATACCTTTCCCAAAGGTATTATTCACGTAAGCTCTCCGATTCCTCAATCCGAGCCACTATTCATCCACCATAGTGAGACAAGAATATGAATATAAAAAAAATAAATAAATAAAAATCTAAAAATTCTAAGAATAATTAAATTTATGATAGGATCAGATTAAAAAAAAAAAAAAATGAAAAAAAGTCAAGAACGAATCTTTAAAATTTTAGTTTACTTTAACATCTAGCCCAACCTACCCTTTTTAAATTCAGAATTTACCCGACGACATTTTTTTTGATTTTGTGGCGCCGTGTGTAGTGGGCATTCCGTCAGTCTTGAACTCGTTACGCTAGCAAGAACACTAGCTATTTAGCTAAACATCAGTTTTACACACGGTAAGCACACGTACGTGTGTGTGTGTGCGCGCGCGCGCATGTGTGTATTGAGAAAGAGAGAGCGAGAGAGAGACCGTGTACATGTGTGCGCGTGCTTGCAGGTAACTCAGTGGAACTTTAGATTCTTTGTTTTGTCATTTTCTATTGTCACAATCACATCCATTTAAAATTTGACAGGAAGTGAGCAGGAATTCCATTTTTTTTAAACTAATGATATCTTCGAAAGTTCTTCTTAGGTAATTAATTTTAGGTAAAAAGTAAAAACATTCTCAACTCGGGATATAAAAACCAATAGTTCGTTTCTTAGTACAAGTAAAATTCAACGAATATTCTGCCATTATTAGTAGTAAAAAATAGCACCTCTACTCATATTAACTGTGTAGTAACATTTAAAAAAATGATTTAACTTTAAAATGCATGAAATTTATATGCAAATATAACAAGAGACACATTTTTATGTAATAAAATGTGTTTGCACTGCGTACGAGAAAATGCTGAAAGGTTTTTGACCCAACCCATTTCACAAATAACTAAGTAAACATACATTTTTTACAACCTCCTTAGGGATGTACAGAGAGTGTACTGTAATGAATAGCGATGAACAGGGTTCAAATTCCGGGCTTGTTTGTTGCGTTCACTTTCGGATAAATGCTATTGGGAATGGCATGAATCCATCTCCTCCCACACCCAACAGGTTTAAAAATAACAGCGAAAACTGGGATCTCGAGCTTTGAGTGGCAACCAGTCTAAGAGAATGAAAACTGAATTTCAAACAGCGGTCAAGAAACCACCACAATTCACAGAGATTCTTTAATAAAGAAAAGAAAAATGAATCTCTGGAGAGCCATGATCGTCTATGTCCTGAAGAGAAACAGCCTTTACAAAAGAAAAATAAAGTAAAAAAAAAAAGACCACATGTTTGGACGGAAACATTTCTGCATCTCGTATGTAAACCTAGACTAGAGGAAAGCGAAATGTATTAGTATTTCGGTTAGAAACAAAAGATACACATATATATGGGGTGGGTGAAAAGTTCTTAGCCCGACCAAGAAAATAACCATGAACTATGAAACGTGCAGACATTCCATATCTTCAGTCCACGCAGTTCAACGCAACGTATAGTTACTCAAGTTTCTAACCCCCCGCCCATCCACAAAAAATTTTCTTGAAATAGTTACTGATGTTGAGTCGGATAGATAACTTTACAGCACCCCCTCGTAGATAGACATAAGCATGAAAAAGAACTGATGCAAAAAAAAAAAAAAAAAAAAATGTCGAAGAGAGGAACTACTTTGAATTTATTAAGATAGGGTGTATCTTCTGCCACTGTTTTTCTTTCGCTGCTTGAGGGTCAAAGTGAAGCATCAGCTTTTTTTCTTCTTCTAATAATCCAATTTTTAATCCTCATCTCAAGTACAGGATTTTTTTGTTCTTTCTCTCTTAACCACTAGAAGGTCGAGGTGAGGGAAAAGCAGTTTGAGTTAGTAGGTCTCCACAAATTTGTTTCATGGACGGGTTTAGAGAAAAGAAATCTAATTTTTCTATTTTCAATACTCAACAATAATGTCAAATTTACTTAAAAAAAAAAGGTCAGTTTTTAACTTTTTCTACTACCGAAAAACAAAGATTCACACAATTCTACAAACTTCAAAATCCCTCCAAGGACACAGAAATATCAGATTTTTTTCAATCGTTTTCGATTATACGCGCGCGCGCACACACACACACACACACACACACACACAGCTTAAATTTTTATTATTTATGGGGAGGAGTGATATATATCGGGAGATGGTCTGATGATCACTTAAGGTGTGAAACTGCCAGTCACCATGCAATGTTGATAACTATGTCAACACTTTATCTATCTGATTCATATATACTAGAGAGTTACTGAGAAGTTTTTGTTTTGACCAAAAAGCCCTTCCCCACAAAATATTTATGTTTACTTTTGTAAGAAATTTTCGGAAGTAGGGATTATTGGATTCAAGAACTTTTCAATACACATACACACACATGTACGTACGTCTAAAAAAAAAATGATAAGTTTAAAAAATGAAAAATCTTTCTTGAAGCTTTTATTTTAATTTTAACTCCAAAATAATAGATTAGATTTAATATTACCGATAAGCAAAATACTCTACTGTATTTCAAACCGAATTTAAATTGATTTGAATGTTTTTTGGAAATCGCTAAAAATAGTCATATTGACAAGATACTTTTCGAGGAAGATTGACTCATTCTGTACCACTGGTAGTTTTAAAAGAAAATGGAAACAAAAAGGATACTTATACTTACTATCAGAAAGAGTCAGTTAAAATATTTAAGAGCATATTAATGAGGAAAAAGGGCCTGGAAAATTAAGTACTCATAGATAGAGACAGAGGAAGGATGCGCATAATCTACCTAGTGAGCTTGAATAAATGGATGTCAGAAAAAAGTTTAGGAGAGATAACAAAAAGTCAAAATTTATTAAGAGTAGCAAAGGACAGGAAATTGTGGAGAACCATGATCACAAACGTCGTGAAGAGACACGACACACACAAGAAGAAAAATGCAGATGACATTTCGATTATATTTCCATTTTCTTAGTAGGCAATTACCGTGTTTTCCAGCTTGGAAGACGCACCCTAATATTGGAAAGAAATTTCTAAGAAAAAAAAAAGTCATTCTCATACAACACATTCACCATACGTCCCTCACATACTGGCGCCAGGTATTGTTTACATTAATCATTCGTCCGATTTTGTTTGTATGGCAATGACATACTAGTCAAGAGCAGAAAGGCTCTCGCCATTGCTAATAAACAAAGCATAGTTAAGCTTTTGGCTGGGCTCCAGGAAGGTTTATAGTCTTGGAAATACTTGTAATAGCTAAGTACTGAGGTTACATCATATAAAAAAGGCCGAATTAGATAGATAGCTAACATTATACTGTAATGACTCAACATATAAATCCACGTCCCTATCAGTCAAGCCAAATTAGGTGACCATCCAAGCTTACTTGAGCCTAGGCGTTGCCTTAAATTCGTCTTGGAAGACGCACACGTATTTTTCAGGGTATATTTTAGGAAAAAAAAAGTGTGTCTTGTAAACCGGAAAACATGGTATATGAAAAGTTCCATGTTTGGGTTTGACCAATATTCGGATATTTGGTCAGATTTTGGGAAGTTGGCCGAACCGTGAACTTTTCAGTATTCCCTCGTACATGAAACTGAAAAAAAAAAACATTCTATATATTACTGTAAGAAATATTATACGATTAAATTATTTAAAAGTGCGATTTGTCGAGATGTAACCCAAATGTTTTGGGAATATGAACAACGAACGCAAACTGAGTTTAGCAAATAATACAATATTGGAAAAGCAAAAAACGGGAGGATATAGGACAGGTACTCACAAAGATTCGCTAAAAAAATGAGCATATAGGTTAAAAAATTTCCCAAACTTTATAAAAACAAATTTTTATCGTCAAAACCTTTATTCTATTAAAAGGAAAGATTATTAAATTATAATTTTAAACATTTTTTGAACCTTCAAAATTTTAGTTAAAATTTTTTTTTTGCGTCAGGGAATGGCCAGTATGGGAAATTTTATCGTTTTTTTTTTTTGTGGTGGAAAAAAAAGGGAAAAAAAAGAAAAAGAAAAAAGAAGACATTGATTTGGAAATTCTTGCAAAAATCAAATAAGTGTCGGGTTTTAATAACTTTCAGGACTTATTCACAAAACTTCTTAAAATTTTTTTTTTACATCTTGTTACCTCCCACTTATTTAAGTTTATGAAATTTCCAGAAATACATTTTTATAGCGTTTAATTGTCATATTAGTTATAAACAGAAGTCCTTGGAGAATTTAAATCATCAATTTTTTGTTCTCGAAAATCTGCACAATCTCTTTCCATATAAAGAAAATTAATGGCAAAATGGAAAAGGGTTTCGTTCTTTGGCGCTTCAACGGATAAAAAGTGATATTTACGCTGATGTAACTACATATGCACACGAAGGAGAGAAGACGCTGAAGTTTAAACTTATTTTTTTTTAAATATGTGTTTGTGTTTATAGTCTAACCAATTTTATTTAGTTTCTTTTTGCTTATATTTTTATCACTTTTGTTATATTACATTTGTGTTCATTTAATTTAAATTCTTTTATGTTTTTCCCGCGTATTCCTTGTAGAAATTATTACAAATAGGTACCACCAAAGTGGATATTCCCCCCACCCGAAATGAAAGTGTAAAAAAAAAAAAAAAAATCGAAATCCGTTTTAAAATATTTGCCAAAAATCAGGGAATTATCCAATTCAAACGAAATTTTCAGGACTTATTCATTAATGAATGTCTATTTTACTGAATAGGTTATATTATTAAAATACATTGGGTAAATATTTCGGGGAGTGGGTATATTTTCTAATCGCGTGTATACATTTTTAGTTTTTTGGGGGGAGGAGGGGGTCCAAAATTTTTTTTCAGTTATATTATATATATATATATATATATAAAAACCTTAAGGTATTATTTCAGTAAAAGATTTATGGAATATCGAGCGTGACCATATGTAAAATTTGGCTAGCATCTCGCCAAAAACAATTCAATATAACTAAAAAAAAACTTTTTTTTTGCATAATTTAATAAAACCCGTTATTTTCTTTTAGATGCGATAGAAAAAAAATTAAACTTAATATTCTTTTTTAAAAATTACTTGTAATTTTCAGTAGAATTTTTAAATTAATCCTTCTGCTGTTCGTCACAAGAGTTTATTTTATTAAATAAAGACATGTTTGAAGATTCGAAAAATGTAAAGTTTAATGTCATTTTAGAGTGTGAACCTTTTTTAAAAGAATTTTATTTTTTTAAAATTTTTTTAGTAACTGTTAGATTATTTTTGGTATGGATGTATAAAAAGAAAATAATTGTGATATTTTGCGTTGACTGACTACTATTTAATATCTGAAGAGTGTGATGATATTAATTTAATTTCATATCTCCCGTTCCATCTGTATAAAAATAAAATTATTCATTATTATACTAAGTTTTAAGTATAAAAACATATATTCTTAAACTTTTGGTTATATAAAGTTAAAGAAAATTTAGCTGTAAAAATAAATAACAAATTCTTGATTATGGCACTGCTGGTCTTCCGTACTTCTTTAGGTTTTTTTTTTAAACTTTTTCCCGCGCTTTTTTGGTCAGTGGTAGAATGATCATATTTTTACCTTTTCTTTTCACCTCACAGCATAGCGTGCGTAAATGAGACATTATTTTCATTCTGTTTTAGTTTTTTTAAGTAAAAGATAAGCACTACTTTTAGAAAATCCTGCTAATCCTTAAATTTACTAATATAGACTTCGAAACACATCTCCAGGACAAATATTGGATTTTAAAAAGAGAGTTTTACTTTTAAATATGTTGTTTAGTTTAAAAAATTTTTCGTATAAATGCAATAGTGGTTATTTTTTTTTCGATTAGTTTTTTTTTTTAAAAAAAAAAAAACAGAAATTTACTTCAAAGAATGCTTTTTTAAAATTTAATTAAAATATGCCTCAAAAAAGTTTGATTTATACATAGCGAAATTATTCATTTTTAGCATATTATTTTGTTTTGTTACAATTCTTTTATTGTTTTTTTAAAAATGGTTGTAAAAGATTTTTAAGCTTAAAAAAGAAATTATTTTCAATTGTAGGTGTGAGAGAGTTGGTAGGTAAAAATTTATATATCATTTTCTCCCGTTATATAAGTTTCTCGTCTGATCTACTTTTCAGAATCTGAACATCATCAGATTTGTTTTTGAATTTTTTAGTCTGGCCGAGAAATTTTCACCACACCAACGTGTGTGTGTGTGTGTGTGTGTGTGTGTGTATGTGTGTGCGCGCGCGTACGCGCGCATATGTAATTTCGTAATTATAACCCATACCCATAACCCCCGTTTCATAAGAAAATTCTTTTACGAGCGAAGTTCTCTTTGTTTTTGCCTCCTCTCACTCATTTCCCTCCGTACCAACCCTGCGCACTAGACTCACACACGCTATAATCCGACACAGTCGCCAGGGTTGTATGTAGAGGAGGGGAAACACTGTCCTTTCTCGAACTGTGCTTGTATGTCGAGTGCATACAGAAAATTGGAGACAGTTGGGATTTTTTTTCCTATATTACGTTTTTCTCTTCTCATCTGATTTTTTTTTCTCTACGTCTCTCTCATTTGTTTTTTTTTTATCTTAGAAAATACTGAGTCACTCTTGTGCCGTAACCTTTGAGAGCTGGTTAAAGTGAAGCCAAGAAACTGCTCGTCTCCAACTCATTCGAGTCTCTCCCCACCCAACCTACGTAATCCGTTTGCCCACAAAGTCCGTCCAATGACCACTATACAAAGCGCACACGTGTGTGTGTGTGTGTCTTCGTCTTGTGATAAGTTAACGTGTTGGTGTAAAATACGCGTGTGTTTGTAGATTTTGTCTTATAGCTTAAAATGCATATATATTCGAAAACGTTTTTTGTATATTGATAGACGAGATGCAGAGATGATGAGAAAGAAAAAGTTCTATGGATATTTTGTGTGTGTATATGTGTTGGTTGAAGTTCACTTGATAAGTGGAAAGATTTTTTTGGAAGATGAATATCTATCGGTTTTCTTAACAGTGTTTTCGGCTTTCAACTTTTGCAGTGTTTCAAAAGAAAGTATTTTTGAATTTGCGCATGATGATTATGGAAGGACTTTATGAAACTGGTAGTTTTACTAATGTTAATGTACATACAAGTTTTTTGTTTTTTTTTTCAAATACGCACATGCTCGTGCGCGCACACACACACACACACACACACACACACAAAAAAAAAAGGGTTTTTTAGAAAAGTTCTCAGTCTGATCACTTTCCAAAATATGACCAAACATTATTTATTAAGAGCTACAAAAGACAGGAAATTGTGGATAGCTATGCTTGCAAACGTTGTGACAGGACACGGCACATAGAAGAAGAAAAATGCAGATGACTCTTTGATTATATTTCTATTTTCTTAGTAAGCAATACTAAGAGAAGGCACTAAAATTATCTCAGTTCAACCAATATTCGGATGTTTGGTCAGATTTTGGGAAGTGGTTTGTTAGTATTTTTGTTTAGGAACCCCTCCTTGACAGACCCAAGAACTTTTCCACACCTTTGTGTATATTTCATGTATGTGTGCCCCAGAGGTGAGGATCTTGGTCCAAAAGTTATCATATGGTTTTAAAAAGATTCTAATGAGTTTTATGTCACACTATAAATATTTAGAAATGTTTATGTATGCAGGTTTCACTGTTTGTGGATATATGCTTGTGTGTATATATTATAATGACTCAATTTCTGTTTGTGGGTATGTTCATTTGTGACTATAATACAGTAAAAACAACGCATCATAGTAGGATTTTTTGTTAAGGCAAATCATTAAGATGCTCTATTTTGAAGAATAAAACAATTTCTAGCTCAATTTGCAATTTAATAATAATAGTATTGGGTCTGTAATTGCCCTCACTCCGATAATAATGATCTGATTTTTTTAACATTTGTTACAAAAGCTGAAGAGAATCATATTAACATTAAAAGAGGAAAAATTAAAATTTTTTTACTAGTTGCTGCATAAAATGATACCTGCAAAATTATAATGTTATTTTGTAAAAAGAACAAAAAAACAAAAACAAACAAATAAAACAACAACCTGTAAGCCTGGATGTTAAGAATCATTTGATACTAGATTCCCGCTGATCAGGGATTAGAGGAAGTATAAATAAAGTTAATTTTAAATTTTTAATGCAGTTGGAATTTGACTAATTACATAGCAGTCTTTTCTTATTTATTTGTAAACAATTATATAAATTCTATAAATAGAAAGCTTCTTAAAAGCAACTAGCAAAAATTTGAAAAAATCATCATTATTTAAACAGTTATGCATTATAAACAGGATAACAATAAGTAAACAATCAAAAGGTCAATACATAAATGAAGAAATAACATTATTCATTAAAAATAGTAATCACTGACAGTTCTCAGAGGTTCAGTAGCAAAAATATCATTTTCTTTTCTTTGCTCATCTGTTGTGAATACAGTAGCCTGCTGATATATGACTGAATTTGTACAAGAAATTCAGCTAGGCAATTTAATTAAAGGCACATTTGTTAGTAGAAAGAAGGTTAATTAAATTAATAAATAAATTGACAAGTAATAATTGACATTATTTTATAGCTTACATGCGTGTTTGCTAGTTAGGAAAGTTGATTAGGTTATTTTTCTTGGTTCAATCGACTAATTAAATTGGTCCCCAATCCTAAGAAGATATCTATGGGTTTACGACCATATCACGTTGAAACACCGGATCTCATACAATCAATAAAGTTAAACAATGTTGACCTTGGTTAGTACCTCGATTGGTGACCACTTGGGAATACTGTAAGCTTGGATGTGTGGATGGTGTAATGGATAACGGTTTGGAACTGGCAATCAGAGAACTGACTTCCAATTCCAGTCGAGATGGTTGCATTCAGTTACGTGCAAATACCCTTGGAAAATATACAAATCCACTTCCCCCCACCCCCACCCCGGTTAAGTAATAGTATTTGTATTAGTAAATCATTATCCCCCAAAAATTCTTACAATCTAAAAATATTTTCTGGCTTTAAATAACCTGCAAAGGGTTGTCAAGCCATAAAAAATAAACTACTCAATCAATGAAGCTTGCCTTCAATATGTTTTGTGAGTATAAAATTCTCCAAACCTTTCTTCATATTTTTCCAAAGATTTCAGCTCTCTCTTTCTAATTATTTGCTATAGTTTCTTATAGATATGTTCAAGTGAGTTTTCTTTTCTTTTCTGAGATTAGAATTTAGCTTAAAATACACAAAGTTCTGTTTATCTGTACATAATAGATATGCACAAAAACTTAACTCCTTTACTAGGTGCTCCACTATTGTGCCAAAATAAGCTTATATAACTATTAAGTTTAACTTAATTTTAGTAGAAAACACTACTTGAAAACACACAATGAGGATTTGTCTCACTAGTAACCATGTGAAACACGTTTGCTAAATATCATTTCATAGCAGAATTTCAACTTGCCCATATTTTCATAGATTCTATATGTTTAAACATCTCATTATCTATAATTGTATGCATTTGTTAATCTTGTTTATTTCAGCATTTCAATAAATGCCAATAAGTTGGTTCCCTGCTGAAAAAAAACAAAGAACGGACAAAAAGATCTTGCTGTAGTCTTGTAAAATCTGGTTGCCTTCCTTAGTGAAACTGTCAGCAATCAAATTGAAAAACCTCGGGTTCAGAAACAGTCCTGGTTTTTCCTGGTCATTGTGATAGGTGCAGGCGGATGATGTGGCTTGTAAAGAGTCAATATTGATCTGTCAATAGAATGTTTGGTGGTAAACAGAGTGAAGAGGAATTGCCAACTGCAACGGTCTCAGTGATGCTTTAGAAATATTGGTCGTGTTGCATCCCTATCCAACCAATTGCAGACTTGCAATGTCAGCTCCCATTATTGCATTTTTGTTGCAATGGGGTTATTTGTTTTAGTTTATATCATTATAATGCTTTCTCAGTAGAATTAAGCGTTCTTTTCTTTTTGGTTTGACTATTTTTGCTATTTTAATGCGCAATATTAACCTTAGTGGATTTGTGAAATATCACTTTTGTTTTATGAGTATTCATTAGTAAATATAGCATTTTATGATGATGATGGCATTTGACATAAAGCTAAAACCACTAATTTTCCAAATTGGCAATAGCTGAGAGAAAAATAAGAATATATATGTACTATGTCACATTTTATTATGCAAGTAAATATTTTATACAATAAAACCAGTATCAACCAAAAGATGTTGACAAAAAGGCAATAAAGCCAGTAATACGTATAGGGCTACTGAGTGAGAGAATATGATAGAAAACACTATTAAGGAGAGAGAACAATAAAAGAAAAAGAATTAAGATAAAAGGTGACGATTGACATTGCATTTAAACTTTTGAAGATCAAAGTTGACTGGAAAGCAAGAAGCCAGAAGATTTTCACAAGTGAGAAGTATGATAGAAGAAACTATTAGAATAGAGTTTACAGTTACATCTTGTTATTTCAACAGTAAAATAACCTTGCCACCAATCTAGTACTACATTTAAATTCATAAAGTCTAGGTACTATCGAGAAAAGCTCATCAGAACAATTACCATGAAAGTGTTTATAGAAAAGGCATAAGGAAGCTACTCTATGGTGGTGGGAAAGTAACTGAAGTCGAGATGTCAGGTGCAGGTCAATAACATTGCAGATTCTTCTTTGTATTTTTATCAAGAATCTGTAAATATATAGCTGAAGCACCAAACCAGATTTGGCAGAAATATTCAAAGCATGGACAAATGATAAGCTTAAAAATATTTAAGATTGATTCTGGCAAATTTTTCTAACACAACACAGTGAACCAACTTTCCTAGCAGCAGACCTAGAAATTGATTTAATATAATCTTTCCACTTCATGTCACCTATATTCATATGCTAAATATGTCATGTGAATTTCAGCTTTTAATATGTTTTATTAGAAATATTTAAAATGAAACTTATTTGTTGATGTAAGATTTTATTAAGCAATTTGTGGGTTGTTAATCATAATGTGAAAATGTAAATAAAAATAAAGGGTGTTCCAATAACTTGGACCGATTTTAAATGTGAATTAAGTTTAAGCATCTGATGATTTTTTTTCTTTTTCTTTTAGATTTAACAACTTAAGTCTTTGGCAATTTCAACCATAGAAAGATTAACAATCAAACCATCTGGTAAAGTTATTGAAGTCTATTATAAAAATGGACGTTCAAACAGAATTTGAATGAGAAGTTCCCAGGTTGCATCATCTCTCAAAACAGCAAAGTCAATTGGCCATCCTGATCATGTGATTTGACACTTTTAGATTTCTTCCTTTGGGGGTCATTTCAAAAAGTAAGGTCTATGCCAACAAGCCAACAGCAATTCAACAGCTGAAAGATGAGGTAATAAAGCATATTGATGAGATCAAGGAGCAACTATGCAGAGACGTTATAAAAAACTTTGACCATTGATTGGGGGTGTGCTGTCAAAGCCTTAGCGGACATTTGGGCAATATTATTTTTCACACATAATTGTCATGACTTAAATAATGTGATCCAATAGAGAAACAAAGAAATGTTCACCAATAACATTAATTTATTTACTGCTGACTTTGATTCATCTTAATGAAACACTCTTTAGTATAGTTATTGATATTTTTAAAATGTTTATATATATATATATATATATATATATATATAAAAAAAGTTTATCATGGGTTGTGAGAAAGATATAACTTCAAAAGAGAAAAAAGTTATTGAGTGACAGAACCAAAATGTTAGGAACTACCACAGACATCTGAGAATTGAAAATGTTAGCAAAATATGAACAAGAAAAAATAGCTTTAAGAATGATACAAAATGGAATTTGTGAAAAAGGGATTGACCAAAATGAGAATATTTAAATAAGCTGGCTTTGCAAATGTAAATAGAGAAAAGATGCAGAACATTGGCTAAAGGCATAAAAGCAACCAAACTATAACCTTTAAGTAAATATCACAAAGAGAATTGTGTCAGTTAGGCTAAGAAATACATGAAAACTGATTTCTCAACAGTAATTTTTAGAGATAAATATAGAGCTACATTGGATGGATATGGCAGCTGCCCCAGGAGGATAAGTTCTTCATGGAAATGGTCAACTGATATAAGTTAGAAGACAATGGTGGAAGGTGAAATATTCTTTTAGACATTGTAAGCAGTAAACTCCTCCTTTAAAGTTGATGACAGTGTCAAGATAAATGCAGTGAGCTGTAGGGAAGAAGAAGAAGAAGAAGAAGAAGAGTTAGAATTTTTGGATACTTGTATATCCATGATAACAAGGATTATATTATTATTTTTCTTTTTTTAGTATTTGGCCAATATTTATCCATATGGGTACCTCATGTGAAACTGACCATGTGTGACACTTTATCAATATGAGGAGGTAGGTAAATATAAAATCAGATTGTAGTATCTGTGTGCTTTGTAAAAAGTGTTATACACAGGAAGATATATATATGTAACATCATGAAGAGGTTTGGAATCCCCAAGACCAGACTCACTGAACTGTAATAGGGATTGGAGGCAGATTGGTGGAGAGTGTCACTTTGACCCTAGGCAGAGAGCCCACATAATCTGATACAAGGCAAAAGTTCTCATCTATATGGTTGATGATGGTGTCAAGATAAATGCAGCAAGTAATTTCTTGAACAGGAGGTTTTCTTGATTGGTACAAGTTACAGCAAAGAAGATCTAAGCTAAACATTATATTCATTCGTTGGCAATACTGACTATTGCTTACTTTGATAAAAAAAGGTTTCAGTGAAAGCGAAATTAATAGAATGGCTTTTCCAGATATTAATCCAATAGAAAAGTTGAGGTCCATCATTAAAAAACAAGACATTGTAAAATTAGTGCATGATGAGAACTCAACATTGGAAACTGGAAAGAAAGAAATTTGAACAGAGATCGCAGAACAATCTTCAAAGAAACTGAAAACTTTGGCAAGAGATGAATGAAAAAGTAGGCTTTAAGAATATCGTGTAAAGAGCTTTGAGAAAAGTTGAAAGGGGTAATAATCAAGCAAAGTGGATTTATCAGCAGGAAAATATTTGGTGTTTGAATGTAAACAAGGAGAAAAGATGCAGAATGTTAAGAACACTGGGAAAGTAACCAAACTACCATCATTTGAATAAATACCATTAAGAAAAATATGTAAATTATACAAAGAAATACAACTGATTTTTCAGCAATAATTTTACTGATGAATGTAGAGCTACATTGGGTAGACCTGAAAGTTGGTTCTTTCACAGAAATAATCAACTTAGAAGACTAAGGATGGTTTGAAAATAAATACAGAGTATCATTCTAAGTTTCTAAACATGATGTTTTCTGAATGGCACAGTTTAGAACCAAGAAGCTTTAAAGTTAAGAGTATATTCATACAAAAAAAAAAAAAAAAAATGCTTCTTCACATTCAGAAAATGTGACTATTCCTAAAAATATGGTTTCAAAGACACCAAATGAATGGAATGTCCCAAGACTCACCAGATATTAATCTATTAGAAAAAAAAAAAAAAAAACGTGCTAATGAAGAAAAACAAGTAGGATGTGTATAAATTATATTTATAATATATTATTTAAGTGCAAATACCCTTGGGAAAGATATAAATCCACCTCTTCTCCTCCAAGATATGGGTTAATTAGTCGGATTTGTATCAGTAAATCATTATTATCTACAAAAACTTATAACCAAAAAATATTTTATTCTAGTTCACACTCCTCCTTAGTCTTTTGAGCAGGGGTATAGGTTTATCTCTTGATCCCTGTTTAAGATTGGGTTTCCGGTTCCTTCTAATTTTTTTCATTCTCTTTCATTCTGAGTAGTCCCTTGCATCTTAGTGACATTGTTGCCTTACTAGGAACAGATTAAAAAAATAACCTGCAAAAAGTTGATAAGCAGGAAAAAACAATCAATCAATAAATTAATCTGGAAATAGCAAAACTGAAAATAGGTAAACAAGCATGAATAATATTTTTTTTTTTTTTTTTTATATACGAGAGTTTCCCTTATGAACAGAATAAGTTCTCGAGGCTTGTTTGTAAGTCTGATTGTTCATAAGTATGCAAGAATGAAAAAGAATATTTATAATGTTACTGTTCTTTAGTCTGGATGTTACCCTGCATGATGACGCTAGTATTGTTTAAGGAAAATTCAAGCAAATAAATATTTGTTCAAATAAGAGTTATCTGAATTCTTTCAGTTGTTATTCAGAATGATCTTTTATAAATTTACATAAATCAGCAAGAACTTAGGGTTACATTTACAGCTGAAATGGCTAGATGTAGCTGTAAGTTCTATGCTAACAGTTTCTTCCCTTGCACTTCTTGTTTGTGGAACTTTCTTTTTGCTTCTTGATTTCTGATAGACTTTGATCTTCAAAAATTTAAACGCAAAGTCAACTGTTATCTTTTGGCTTCTTAATTCCAGTTGTTTTTTGTTGTCTCTCCTTAATGATTTTTCCCCCTTATTTTCTCACACTTGGTAACCCCTTGCTTCTTAGTGGCTTTATTGCCTTACTTGGGGGTGAAATGATTGAAAAAATAAAAATATGTTATCCATAAATATGAAAATTAAATTTCTTCTTTGGTTTTATTTGTTTTAAATAGGTATCTGTATAAGCAGAAAAAAAAACTATAAATAAGGAATTCAGAGGTTGGCCCCAAACCTACAGCACAAGAACCAAATTCAAATCAATTTATTTCATTCATGAATCTTTATCATTTTCATGTTATTGATTGCTCCTAAATCCTTGTCATATTTGTCTCCTGCAGAGTCAATCCAATTGTGGACTCTGTGCAAGGATCTGCTTAGAAACATAAATCCACGGATAAAAAGAATAACAAGATTGATTCTTACCTGTAATCAATATTTGATTAAACAAACAAGAGAATGGTGAACTGCTTTGAAAGATATTTCAGTGTAACTACTTACATCAACATCTGTATAATTAAAGAGAACGAAAGGAACATACTCATAGCTTTTCTTGTCAAGAAAGATACTTGGAGAAATCACTTCTTAGACTTTGGTTATCAGACTTGGATTGTGGAAAAAAAGAATACGGATATAGATATCCAATCAAACACACACACATATACATATATATATATTATAAATTAACTGATTTAAAATATGATTTTTTTCGCTACACAGTAAATCTTAGTAAAGATAAATATGCATTTTCTGGCAGGATAAATGGAGCTTCTACTAAGATATGAGTATCCACTAAATATAAAGTTTAAAGTGTATAAAATTTGTTGGATTAATAAATAACAAATATATATATATATATATATATATATATATATTTATATATGAAGTGGTGTAGTATGAGTGGGACCAGTGGGTTGATTGCCTTGGGTGCTAAATTTTTATCGGTGCAAAAAATTTAATTACATTGACAAAATATGTACAAAACTAGAATTTATAACAGCTCAAGGCTAAGGAGGAGGCACAATAGTTTAAATTGCCCTGAGCACTCAAAACCCAGCCTATGTCACTATATATATATATATATATATATATATATAAAGGAATGGATTTTTTTATCCAACATTTTTTCCTACGACACTACCTATCTATTCAAATATGGCTGTCCACAATATAATGGTGGAAGTATATATGTAGGTAACCCCAAAGAAACACAATACCTAAGGTTTAAAATGATTTGAAGATTTTATTTTAGTTTTAATTTCAAGCTAATAGATTAAAGTTAATATTTGCAATAAGTTAAGTACTTTGCTGTATTTCAATACTAGTTTATATTGACTGGAAGAAATTTTATTTTTTAAAATGACTAAAAAACTCTGATTCTAGCATTATTTTTAGCCATCTATGAGGACAATGTAATTCTCTTTATTAAAAAAAAATCTTTCAAAACATAAAATATACTTTTCTGAAACATTATTTGAGAAATATTAACTGATTTAAAGTTTAATTAATCTGGTTTAAAACAAATACTATTTACTTTTTGTTTAAGATATCAAGAAATGCATTTTTTAACATGATGGTAAGTCTTTATTTAAGGTGTTGACAGGCTGAGAGCCAGAAGTTTATCTAATGTTTTTCTATGGGGAACATATCCATAAAAAATTAACATGATCACCTTTTTTATATAATTTTTAACTACCAGTAACTTTTAAAATTTAGAAAAATAGTCTCTGTTATTTAAAGTTTTATTGAATTTTAGGTACTTTGGTTTTAAATTTACTATAGTTATATTTTATTTTAATTTACTATAGTTAACCCTTTCATTTTCTGAAAATGTTGTGCATGGACATCTGTATTTACAAAAATATTGGGGGTTGCTGAATTGTAGTAAGCTTTTCCATTTAGGATTAATAAATATAGTTTTTATTTAATAGCAATATTGCCTAAGTGGTGCAAATTAATGCAGAAATTAAAAAGTTTATAACCTATTTTAATAAAAAAAAAAAAAAATTAAAATAATTCTTATAAAAATTCATTATTCCTCGGGAAATGTTTTTTTTAAGAAAATAATGACCATAATATATCTTATTCATAAAAGCAATTAAAAGCTTTTCTAATTAAATAAGACCTTAGTTTCATTGCATTTTTTTATTTTACAATTTAGAGCATATTTTTGGTAACTAGGAATCCTGTTTCACAAAAAGAAATTGATGATTTAAATTCTCCAAGGAGTTCTGACTGTAATTAATATAAACATTAAGCAGGACAAAAATTAATTTCACAAAATTTTATAAAATTAAGTACGTGTGGGGTAATGGATGTGAAAAAAGAAATGTTTTTACCAAGATCTCCTAACAAAGAAATATTTCTAAAATAATTTCATTCATTTTTGAGTAAGTCCTGAAAGTTTCATTAAAATTCAAGAATTATTTGATTTTAGCAAAAGTTTCCAAATCAATGTGTCTTTTACCACAAAAAAAGATACTAAGATTTCTTATAGAAATCTTTGGCCCCCTGCTGACATAAGAAAAACAAAATTTTGAATGTTCTAAAAAGGATCAAAAAATATAATTTAATAATTAAAAAATCCTTTGGGCTTTCCTCTTAATAATAACAAAGAATTTGATGGTAAAACATCTTTTCATCATGCATGCTAATTTTTAGCAAATCTATAGAGGTACGTGTGTGTGTGTGTGTGTGTGTGCGTGTGTATGTGTATGGAGGACTCTTCTATCGTAAACGATAAATAACACTTAGCATTGGATGGTGCCTTTTTTTTTACACTTATAGCAGAGGCCATTGTGGAGAAAATCAGGTAAGGGAAAGACATATTTCATTTGTGCTTTCTTAAGTGTGATATTAGCCCAGCTTTGCTGCGGGAAACAAAGCCACACTGACAGATGAAATTTGTTAAAGCAGGATTTTGATCGTGTCTCTGCTTCAGAGCTTGATGAAGCTGTTCCCAGTGCTTCAGTCTACTGTCTTCAGAACCCTTTAACTTAATGAAACATGTCTTACACCACTCCTTTTGAACTTCCCAGGTTTTCAGATCAAACATTTCAAATTGTCTATCAATTTAAAAAAAAACAAAAAAAAAAAAAATAGCTAAAATGTAATTTCCATTATGATACAGTTTAAGTCAAAATCATACCTTCAGATGCTGAATGTGAATTCTATTTTTTCACTAATATAAATTTTGTTTTGGGAAATTATTTTTCTGAGGACGCCAGTACATTGGTTAATCATACCAAAACAGAAATTTTCAAAATGCCCTCATATGTATATATATACATTTTGAATTTTAAAAAATATATCTGATTATTGCAATGTTGGCACAGTTACATATTATACTGGTATTACAGTTTTTAAATTTTAAAAATTGTATTTGGCATTTAAAACAAACTGGATTTGTAAATATATGTAAAAAAAATAAATAAAAATAAATAATTTTTGTTTAAGAGTTGTGAATATTAATTTTTTATTCTTGAATTAAAGGGAGATTACTTATTTAAAAACAAAAGAACAAAGCATAATTTACATTAAAAATAAACTGTCATTTACATTAAAAATTAATCTGGATCAACATATTTAAGCAGATATTTATTTTTATGCCTACATGTAACCATCAATTTAAAATTGATATCTTTGGTATATGGTTTATAATAACCATTATTGAAGTTTAAGGTCACATTGAGAAAGTTATCAATTTAGCATTGGTGGTAGTGGTAATATTTATCTTTTTAAAGATCACGAACTAAATATTACTACTACCACTGCTAAAGTGATCAACTTTCTCGATGTGATCTTGGACTTGAATAATAGTTATTACAAACCATATACCAATGATCTATATAACCTTAGTTACGTCAGTAAAGAATCAAACCACCATCATAAAATTTTAGATAATTTACATAGATCAGTCCAAGTTAGATTATCTACCAACTCCAGCAATAAGAAAATATTTGATAATAATAAAATTAAATATATAAAGGTTTTAGAACTAAGCAATCAAAATAAATTTAGTGTATTTAGAAAAAAACAAAGACTGATAATACTGAGTGAGCATACATTCCGGTATTAATGTTAAATTTTATTTTGGTTCCATCGAAAATCCTTGGAAATTTTGTTTCTACTATCATTGACTGACCTTAGATAATATAAAAATACAAAAACAGCACTGCTTTCTCTAAATATTTCTAGCAATTAAAGAATAATGGTAATCCACCTTTTTTATCAACTGTAATATTGTAGCAAGAGTCAAATTTTATAAAAGGAAAGGAAATAGATGTAACTTATGTCTTGTTGACAAATTGGTTATCTTAAAACATTTAAATAACCCAAAAGAAATGAATTGATGGTTACATGTAGGCATAAAAATAAATACATGCTTAAATATGTTGACCCAGATTAATTTTTAATGTAAATTATGGTTTATTTTTAATGTAAATTACAGTTTGTTTTTAAATAAGAAAAAGTAATCTCTCTTTAATATAAAAATAAAAAATTAATATTCAAAACTCTAAAATAAATTTTTTAAAATTTTATATATATATATATATATATATATATATATATATATATATATATATATATATATACAAATCCTATTTATTTTAAATAGCAAATACAATTTTAAAATTAAATAATTGTAATCCCAGTATAATATATAAATGTACCCACATTGTGATAACCAGATATATCTTTTAAAATTCAAATTACATAATGGTCACTCCATACTCAGCATCTGAAGATTGCATTGTACATGAAACACTGAGTCCTGTTATTGGTGACGGATAATATATTATTTATTAATATATACTTCATAGCTCTGTTGTATTACATTGAGCACTGTTTTATTATCACCAGCACTATATGTGCAAAATTATATATGTATATATATGTGTGTGTGTGTGTGTTTATTTATTTGCAATGTAGGAGCAGTCAAACTTTGATTCACTCTCTTAAAAATTATGTAGCTATGATTACAAAAAAAAGTAAAAAGAAAGAATATACTGGGTTCCAGATATTTTAAGCATAACATTAAGAATATACATATATATATATATATATATATATATATATATGTGTGTGTGTGTGTGTGTGTGTAGGTATGTATGAGAGACAGAGTGTGAGATAGATGGATATGCACATGCATGCATACATCTATACTATCTATAAAGTTCAAAAGTTTCTTATCTAAAGCACTTGGGAGCAGACACTTAAGTCAATTGTTACTTATAGGGAAAATGTGAAGATCTTTTTACTATTTTCACAGTCTTCAAAGTCAAAAAAAATATATATATATAAAAAAAAAAAAATCACCAAAAACAAAACATAATATCCTTAAGCATTAGAGGCACATCTGACTCATAGGAGAACTGAGATACAACTGTGTGTCGTGGTTTGGAAATAATAACTTTTACTGTGTTCTAACAAGCCTGGTAAAAGGCAGTGAAAGTAAATAGAAAAGAAGTGGACTGTGTTTGGTGTGTTGATGACATCTATGGAAAAAATATTTTCATAATTTTGGATAAGAGATTAATGCACCCATTTTTCCCCTCACATTATAGAAATGGAAAACATTTAATTGAAAATTGACTTGATCATGCGCTTCACCATTCTAGGACTCATCAGATCCCAAAACAAATGAAAGAAATGTGTATATGTGTATTTGTGTGTATGCTTAAATAGTGAATCATAGTATTTTTCCCTCAGCTAGTGTTTCTTGTGATTAAAGAAAAAAGAAAATAAATGACTTTTAAAAAAGCCATTGATATTTCTTCTGTATTTTTTCTTTATAATTCTTAGGGAAAAAGTACTATGATTCATTATTTAAGTATACAAACAAATACACATACACACATTTTTCTTGTTTTTTGATCTGATGAATATAAGAATGATGAAACGCATAATCAAATCTATTTTCAATGAAACATTTCCCATTTGCCCAATTTCTCAAAAACTTTGTCAGGATTCTATATCCTATTTTAAACACACACACTATCTATCTATCTATATATATCAGTGAGAGGGATATTGTACTGTGCCAGCACTGATATCTTGGGTTTCTATAGAAAATTACAAAAATTTAACAACAATGACTACTATAGTAATAGATGATGTGATATATAATTAGTTTTACAAATATAAAATATTTTTTACAAACAAAAAAAATATAATTTTATAAAATTACCAACATATATACAAGGGTAGATCAGGAAGTCTGCAACCTGACATGTAGTTAATAACTGAATTTTGATCTGAAAGGTTCACTGTATAATGGTTTGTGTGTGTGTATATTATAATCAAATTCATTCCAAGCAATGCAGAAAAGCCACTAAGACACAAGCGGTTACTGAGCACAAAAGAATTAGAAAACAGAAACATTATTAAAAAAGAGTACTTAGGAAGACAGTAGATAACGATTGACATTGAATTTAAATTTTTGAAGCTTAAACTCAAACTTGAATGGAAAGCATGGAGCCTGAAGAGTGTTCCATAAGGGAGACGTGTGAGAAAAGAAATTGTTAGTATAAAACTTATGGTTACATCTAGTCATTTCAAATGTAACTTGATGAGACCTTGTTGCTAATCTAGCAATTGATTCAGTATTGTCTTTCCATTTCATGCTAGCTGAGAATATTAGCCCGCAAAAGGTGCAATGAGTGACTCTCTTGCAGGTTAGCATCAACTAAGCTGCTGGAAGGTAGAAAGGAGTCTCTCAGATGATTAATGGAGAGCAGTTTTGTTTTGGAGGCATTACAATTAACAAGTTATTACCTGTCCCAGTTAACAACAAACTAAAGGCCATTTTAGAGATAAGCTGCCAATTTGACCGTATCAAACTGATCAGACTTACTATCAAGACAAGAGTAAATGGTTGTATCATCAGTATAGATACCAAGTTGATGTCATCAGGAAGGTCATTGATGAAATTAAGAACAAAGTAGGTCCAAAGATAGAGTCCTTGCATTAGTAAAAAAGGATCTAGAAGACTGGCTATTCAGGATAACTTTCATTTTGCGATTTGATAAGAAAGACTGAATCAGTTCAAGAATTCATCTGAAGACACCATAAGCTTTCAGCTTGTGAAGAAGACTAGTATGCCAAACCGTGTCAAATGCTTTCAAAATGTCCAAAGCAACAGCCAAAGCTTCACCCTTTTTATCTAAAGCTTGATAGACTCTCAGCAATAATCATTAATACTCATGCAATTCTAGAGAAATCAAAGCCATATTGTTTGTCTGAATGAAGGCTCTGGGATGTGAAATGCTTAACTAATTCAGTCAGTGTTGATTAGGACCTCTAATAGTTTACTAAAAAAAGGTAGAAGGCTGATACTGTGATAGTTGGAAGCTTCAGAAGGTTCATCCGAGTTCTTAGACTGGAATAATTGATGAGGATTTCCAACAAGCAAGAGGCAGCAAGGTATTTATTATACAGTTTAGAGAGAACTGGAGCCAGTTCAGGAGCACATTTCTAAATAACTATTACAAGAATACCATTGGGTACACATGCTGTGTGCGGATTTAGGTTAGAGATGATAGCACAAACCATGGAAGAGATTATATTATTATCACTCAACAGAGACTCTGTTCTAAGTGGAAAGTCAGGCAAGGATTCTCCAGATGAGACAAGAGTATAATTTAAAGACAATTTATGGGTGAAAACCTTATATATATATATATATATATATATATATATCTCAACACATCTATTATCACCAGCTCTCATACCAAACCTAATGGTTTTATTAACACTTAGGTAGAAATTCACTTTTGCCAACAGTCCAGAAAGGAGTTTAAGGCTCACTAACAAATACAGAAAATGAACAATGAGACATTAAAAGAGCATAAGAAAATTTTTTTTCCTGAAGAAGGTCATGAGGCTGGAAACGTGTGTAGCAGAAATATGAAGAATAAAATATATCTATGCTAAAAAAAATCTACATTATAACCAAAAACATTTGCGGTTTCTGTCCTTTTTTTTTTTTAAATATACATTTTTCTCTCGTTGGAAAAATAACTATAACCATTTATATATATATATATATATATATATATATATATGATAAAAATAGTGTTAAAGTATGCTATATTTATGAGCCTATGTAAATATGGTCTGTTTCATGATTTAATGCAATCTTCAGGGCATCTGAACATTGTATCCAAGCATGAAACATTGTCGCTGCTCTGTGTTGATATCAGTGTTTCGCTTTTATATATCTTAAATTACAGGTCAAATAGAACCTTGCTGGGCTGTGACACTCACCATGACCAATTGATCTAAAACATGCCAGATCAAACAGTAGTTTCTCCTGGAAAGAGAGATGCATGATGTATGTAGGAAAATTTTCTGCCTAATCAGTCATAAATCAAAAGAGACATGAACGACCAAGCAGGTTTGACATATGGCACTTAACTGACTGACTGTTGGGCTAAGAACTTTTCAGCACCACTGTATAGTGTTTATCAATTTAAGATCATATATTCTCTAGATAAAAAAAAAAATCATCTTTTACCTTAAAATGTAAACATTTTGTTCTTTAGTAATCTTTGTCATGAGAGAAATAAAGAGAGAAAAGTTTAAGATACAAAAAGAAAAAACAAAAAAAAAAAACAAAAAACAAACAAATGGTTTGCTTTCTAGCAAACAGCAAATTTTCAAAATGTGAAATTTAAATTATATAAATGATAAAAAAAAATAATCACCTATTTAATTCTATTTTCCAGTATTATACTAATAATATATTATAAAAATATTCACAGAAAATTTTAGTATATTTCATACAAGGGGAAAAAAGTATACGAAATCAAATAAGTTTAAACCAACAATACTTTTTGGAAATCAGTGATGTTTTTTCCTTTCAAATGACCATTTCATTCAGCTCTAAAACCAAATATTTTAAGATTTCTGATAAAAATTGCAGTCTGTAAATATTAAAATGCTCAGTGAGTAAGCACTGAAGTCATTGGGTATTAGCATGAAATGAGAAAGTTGCTCAAGTGTGTAAGACTTTCTTATCATGCGTGACAGTGTGCAGTTAGCTGCATTAGGTGACATGAATATAGAGTGACATCTGCGACTACATTGGAAGGCAACAGAGAAACATGGGTAAGTATTGATGCTCAATAAGTGACATTGTAAGAATCCATATGTTACTTTAAAACTTAGTATTTGGTATTAGCTTTATATTCAGTGATATTTATCTAAAAATAGATGGATAAAAGATATTATATATAGGAATTCATAAATTGGAGATATATATACCTAGATTATAGATATAATATTCAGTGTGTGTATATATATATATATAAAATATTCAGTGTATATATATATATATATAAAATATTCAGTGTATATATATATATATATATATATATATATATATATAAATATAAAATATATATATATATATATATATATATATATATATATATATATATATATAAATATAAAATATTCATATATATATATATATATATATATATATATATATATATATATATATATAAAAAAATATTCAGTATATATATATATATATATATATATAAAATATTCAGTGTGTGTGTATAATCTTGGACCAAATTTTCATGTTGCACAGAAACCTAATTCAATATTTAAACAAATGCAAATTGAAGCTTTATACCAACAAATACATCTATTGGGACAAAACAACCGTATTACTACACAGGTAGCTTTAAAAAATTACTTAAAGCCGAATCTATTAAAAAACATCATAAAAATTCAAATCGAATTATAAATACCCCTTTAATAAAAGCAGCCACACAACTAAAAAATAAGTTTTCTTATCTGACGAGCGGATTTTGGTCAATCATAATAAATTTAAAAAGTTAAGCAATAATACCACCTCCCAACTTAAAAACCATGTCAATAAACTTATTACTGCTAAAAATACTGAAATATGATCTTATAAACTTCAAAAGATTATAGGTGACTATCAACCTGGCCACCTTCATGGAGATGTAAAAATCCATAAAAAAAGATCATCTCCAGTTCATTTCATAAATACCTACACCAGTATATTACCTTTCAAAAACCTTTAACAAATTAATTACTCCTTACCTCCCAAGTAAATATTGTATTAACTCCACAAATGAATTTATACAAATTCTTCATGCTGTAAAACCAAACAACCAAATAATTGCTTATTTGGGTTAAAAAAATTTATTTACTAATATCCCCGTCCATGAAACAATTGACATCATTATCATACCACTCAAGTACCTTTTCATGATTACCTAGGTAATATTTATACTCAAATAGGTGGTACTGCAATGGAATCTCCTTTAGGCCCCCTTTTTTCTCATTATTATATAGCACATTTAGAAAATAAAATACTTAATGACACTAATAAACACCCTATATATGTAAGATACTGTTATGTCCGGTAAGACTTGTTATGGTCTGATTCCTTGTACCATGGTGATAGTCCAAGGTAGAACCAATAAAGAAGAACTCGAACACAGGTATGGAATAACACATATATATTACAACAGGAATATATACAGAGAAGTAGAAGTGTTAGTATGAACAATCAGGTTTAGTAGAGAGAACAATCTAGTCTCGACTGGTATCACTATTCCAATGTCTTGTAGTAATTGTCTGAACGCGACTCTGTTTCGGACTGCCTCTGACTCGACTTAACTACTGACTCCTTGCCTACCCCTGAGGTGCAATATTTATTAAATATGGAATAGTCCATTATTATTATTATGGGTAAGATCCCATAACAGATACATAGATGACATTTTCCTTTTAGCTAAAAATATTGATCAAATTACACAATTTAAAAACAAATTTGAAAGTCACTACATCCTCCAATTTATATCAGAACTTAATATTATTAATAAAATTCCATTCCTTGATGTACATATTGATTCCAGCACACATAAATTTACTACTCTATATAGAAAACCCACAAACAATAATTCATGTCTTTTTAATTATAATAATGGATGCCCCCAACTATATAAGTTAGCTGTTATAAAAAACTTAATCCAATGCACACAAATATCTTCTTCCAAAACCATATTCTATAAAGAATTACATAACATTAAACAAACACTTGTTAATAATGGATTTCCTAATTCCGTCATTGATCAACAAATTAAAATTTATCTCAATAAACTTCATAATACCTTTAACAAAATTGATAATATTATTAATAATAATAATAATATCATAACATAAAAACATAACATTATTAACTTATACTATTGTAGCCAAATGCATAATAATTACAAACATGATGAAACAACACTCAAAAACATAATAGGTTGAAATATTAAACCCATTAATAATAATAAAAGAGTTAAGCTCATCATATATTATAAAAAATTTAAAACAATTAACCTCAGTCTCTAATAATCCTACAACCAAACAACTAAATCCTTTACAAAAACCCAATGTAGTGTATCAATTTACTTGCCTGTTCAGAGATTGTATCTTTGATACTAATAATAAACCCACCACATATATTGGTTTTACTACAACCACACTCTCTCGTAGACTTACCTGTCACCTTTCTGAACTTAGTTCCATTAAACAACATTTTTTTAGAAAAACATAGCCATGTACATAATATTAGACAAATATTAGTTGATAACAACAATACTCACACATACCCATAATAAAAAGAACCTTCAGATATTGGAGGCCATCTACATTAAAACAAAGCAACCCTCACTCAACATAATTACATTTCAAACTATATTCAGCATATTACATTGGAATTCAAACTCGGCTCTGGGATTCCTCAATCCAAACTTATATCCACCACGCCTCCACACACACACACATGTACACACGCACATATACACACACACAGAGAAAAACACACAGACATATATATGTATACACACACACACACACACACACACACACACACACACACACACACACACACACACATTTATTTGTTTGTTTTTTTAAGCATTTCACCCCAAGCAAGGTGGGACTGCTACGCAAATGGTTACAGAGAGTGGAAGCAAGAGTAAAGAGACATGTTTGAGGAAAGGATAAAGTAAAGGACAGGGAATTAGATCAAGGCATCAGATGATGTTGATTGACATTACATTTGAATATTTGAAGACTATAACTGTCAAGGAAGCAAGTAAGAGGAAGGGAGTTCCACAGACAGGAAGTGCGAGACATGAAGCAGAGTAGAAGAGATGGCGACATTTAACTGTTTCAACAGTGAAAGGCTGTGACTGAGATGCCAACCTAGTAACACACTTAAATTCATGCAATTTGGGAACCTGCGAAAATAGTTGTTGGAGTAGTTACTATGAAAGTAAGTGTAGAAAAGACGGAGGGAAGCAATGGCACATCTGTGAGAAAGTGGCTGCAGAGGAGATGCCAGACCAGGACCAACCACACTGCATATCCATCTTTGGATTTTGTTGAGGATCTTAAGATGAACAGTGGGGGCTCCAGACCATATATGGTAGTAGTATTCCATGTAAGGGTGAATGGCTGATTTATAGATTTGAACGATGGACTCATGTGAGAAAAACTTTCTGGCTCGACACAGAGACCCAACTTTCCTTGCAGTAGATGAATCTATTGATTCAATATATTTGTTCCATCTTAGATCAGCAGACAGAGTGAGACCATGCAGGCATAGAGAGGCACACTCATGGAGTTGAGCATCAGATATTCTAAAGGGAGGCAGGGAGGATTCTCTGTGGTGGGTAACTGAGAGCAGTTTTGTTTTAGAGGCATTAAAGTTTACCAGCCATTTCCTGCCCCAGTCAACCACAGATTGAAGGTCCTTTTCTAGACCACTGGCCAGGTTAGTTTTATCAGTGATCCCAGATTTGCTATTAAGGCAGGAGTAAATAGTAGTGTTGTCTGTGCAGATGCCTACATGGGAACTGATGACATCGAGAAGTTCGTTAATAAAGATATGGAACAGTGTAGGACCCAGGATAGAGCGTTAGGGAACACCTGCATTCATGAGAAAATAACTGGAGGAGAACCCATTTAGGATGACCTTCACTTCACGGTTTGACAGGAATGATTGTATTAAGTCAAAAAACGTCCTGAAATTCTTTATCCCTGAAGCTTACAAAGAAGGCCAGCATGCCAAATCCTATCAAACACTTTAGAGATATCAAGAGCCATGGCTCAAGCTTCTTCATTATTGTGAAGTGCTTGGTAAACAAATTCATTTATGGCCGTGAGCACATCAGCTGTAGATCGGGCAAAGTGGAAACCATATTGCCTGTCAGAGAGCTGATCATGGGATGTAAGGTGCTTAATCACTTCAGTGTTGATTAAAGCCTCAAAGACCTTGCCAAAAGGGTCTCCAGAGTTCTTAAAGACAGAGACAACAGATAAGGACTTCCAACAGGCTGGAAAGCAAGAGTCATTGAGGCAATAGTTATATAGTTTGGAGAGGACAGGAGCCAGTTCAGGAGCACATTTCTTCAGGACAATGACTGGTATCGTATTCCCATGACTAGCCTTATGGGAGTCTAATTTAGAGACGAAGCACAATACCATTGATGGGTTTATATGCATCTTGTCCAATAGAGCCTCAGTTCTAGGGGAAAATCGGGTGTGGGTACACCGGATGAGTCAAGCATTGAATTGGATGAGAATTTCTGAGCAAAGCACTTAGCCTTATCAGCTGAGAAAGTCAGGACCTCAAATTGATTGAATAAAGGAGGTATTGTGGATTTGCTGTTTTTCAGTATGCTCTTGCAGAGATGCCAATAATCTTTAGAACTGAACTTATATATATCTCCCTGAATGTAATGAGAATGAATTTAATATAAATCCTAATGTTCACAGTATTAATTCAAAAGAGGGCTCAATACTGATAGTAAAGCAATAATTATTTATTATAATTTTTTCATATAGACAAAAAACAATTTACTCACTACAAAGATGCAATTTTGTTTTGGTGCATTTAATTGCACTTTGAAGTTAAATGCACCAAAATGAAGTTGCATCTTTGTAGTGAGTAAACTGTTTTTGTTTATATGAAAAAATTATAATAAATAATATATATACACACACACACACAGATATGTCAGCGGTGCAATTGATATTGGCTTGGAACGAGAAATCAGAGAGCTGAATTTGAATTCAAGTCCAAGTTCATTGCATTTACCTACATGAAAATAATTCTTGGGAAAGGTATGATTCTATCTCTTCTCTCTCAGATATAGGTTAAATAGTAGGGCAGACTGGGATCTTTAGCCCTGCTTGGCAACAACTCTGAATTGAAAACCTGATAAGAGTCGTCTGGAAACTTTGTGGTACACTATAAGCACCAATTCTCTGTATGAAGTTCAGGTACCTCCAAATATTTACTAAAACAAATGAGTATTTATGATAAAAACTGCACCAAACTTAATAAATGTTAAGTGTTATCATCAAAATTTTAAAATTATTATTAAGAGCAAAGCTCAAATTATTGAATTATATTTTTTTAATAATTTTTAGAACCTTTGAAATTTGGGTTAAAAATCTTGTTTCTCTGTTGTCAACATTATAACAAACTGGTATGGGAAACTATAGCGTTTTTTGAAGTGCAAAATACATTGATTTAGAAATTCTTGCAAAAATCAGATAATCGTTTCATTTTAATGAAACTTTCAGGACTTATTCACAAATTAATGAAATTACTTTTTTACTTGTTTCTTTTCTAGACAATCTTGATAAAAATGTTTTTTCTTTTTTTTTTTTACATGTTACTTCATTCTTATTTTATAATTTTATGAAATTTCAAGAAATTCTTTTGCGTCGTGCTTAATGCTTAAATATTAGTTAAAAGGGCAAATCCCCAGTGAATTTAAATCAGGAAATCATTCTGATCCCATAAGGCCTCAGTTACAGAAATTATGCTCTAAATTATAAAATAAAATTTTTTAATAAAACCAAGATCTTATTTAATTAGAAAAGAATTTAATTACTTTTATGGGCTTTATTGTTTTAAGAAAAAATTTTTAATGAATAATGAATTTTTACAAAAATTACTATAATTTTTTTAAAATTCTGTATTAATTTGTAGTGGTCAAGTCATATTGTTATTAAATTAAGACTGTATTTACTAGTGATCATAAATGGAAACGTTTACTACATTTCAACAACTCCTCAATATTCTAAAAAGAAATTTTGAATTTGTGTCTATAAATGTCAATTTTTGTAAATAATGCTCACACACATTTTCAGAAAATAAGAGTGGTATCTAGTAAATTTAATATTTATTAGTAATTCTCTAACACTTGCTCAAAAAGCATCTTTGTAAGTAAAGATAAACTATAAGTAACTATAAAGCCAAGGCACCTAAAATTCAATAAAATACAAGACTGCTTAGAATATTTTCATAAAGCTTTTAGATTACTGGTAGTTATAAAATTATATAAAAAAGTGTTCATGTTATATTTATCAAGCAATTGTTACAGATGTCTCCCTTAAAAGAAATTCCCAAACAGAAGACTTTCAATAAAGCTGTCAATCCCTCATAAAACACACACACACCTCAGTGTTAAAAATGCTTTTCTGCAATATTTTAAACTAAAAGTAAGTAATATTTAGTTTAAATCAGATTAATTAAACTTTGAATCATTTAATATTTCCTCAAATAAAGTTTCAGAAAAGTATATTTTATTTCTGAAAGATTTTTTAATAGAGAATTATGTTGTGTTCACAGATTTGTCGATATGGCTGATTTTAGTGTTTTTACTGATAATAAAAATATAATCATTCTAATCAATTTAAATTCAGTTTGAAATACAACAAAGCATTTTGCTCATTGGAAATATTAAATCTTTGGAGGTACCTAATTAAATTCTTTTGAAAAGTGTGAATGGATCCATAATCAAATCTTATGTGCAGGTAGCCCTGACTGTTCAGTTAAAGGAGTTGGATTGTTGGACCCTAATACATCAAAGACAATGGAATAGTCCATCATGTGTGTGTGTGTGTGTGTGTGTGTAGGTACATCAAATTCAGTCTATTGATGATAAAGAGAATTTATATAATGTTTTTCAAAACAATCTCCATCCTTGTCAATGCATTACATTCAATAGCAAATGCAAATCATATAGAATGAACCTTATAAATTAAAATTTCAAATAAAAATTCAGTTAATAACTCTGTGTGTGTGTGTGTGTGTGTGTGTGTGTGTGTGTGTGCGTGTTCTGTTATTTATTGAATTTCAATGAGATGTTATTTTTTTTTAAATACATGAAATAAATGACAGATGTTGTTTTCGAAGAATGTTGAAAAAAAAATTAAATTTAATTGTTTCTAAAATTTGGGAGTGCTTTATTTATTTATTTTTTGAAAGTTTTCCTTAAACTTTTAGATTAGAAGAGAAATACTTTCAGGTTATATGAGTGGGGGAAAGAGAGAAAGAAAAAAAAAAAAACATTTCTTCACCTGGCAGTCTTTTTAAAATGAAATGAAAATTCAAAGAATGTTGAATTTTGGTTTTTGTTCTTTTAAATGACTAACTCATCAATATTATTTGCAGAAATAAATAAATAAATAAATAAATAAATACCAGTGACTCATTCAAACAATTGTAAATTTTAGAAAAAAAAAAAAAAGAAAAAAGTTAAGAAAACTCTGATTGGTATTTCAAAGCAAATTTTATCCAAATATTTCAGCAGCATTTTCCTGACAGGTTGGTATGTTGCTTCGCTGTTTTAGCCACAAGTCAAAAGTTTGAACCAGTTCATTTAATTTTATATCTCTGCCTGAGTGTGACAAAAAACAAAAAAAACAAACAAACAAAACAACCAGTAATTAAAAACCTAACATGCCATTGGCATTTATATATAATAGAAAAAATAGATGGATAGATAATAACTGGTATACTACATGAGGGTGTATTGACCTAACCAAGAAAGGAACCCCACAGCACACACATAAAAATGAATTGATGCTTGGTTATTTGGTCAGATTTTGGCTTAGAAATGATAATTTCTTCTTTTTGCGTGTGTGTGTGTGTATGTGTGTGTGTGTGTGTATAAAGACAATGTTGACAGAAATCAATGATACTTACACTGTGAAACTGACAGTCACCATGCATTGTTAATTTCTAAATCCACCGTTTATATATACAGAAACTGATATTAAGCACTCGACCTCCATGCATAAAATAAAATTTTAAACAATATACAAATAGAAACACACTCACACAAAGTACCTCCAAAGATTCACTATGAGTATACATGATGAAAAAATATCCAAAACTTAATAAAAGCAAAGTTTTATCACTAAAATCTTTGCATTATTATTAAGAGGAAAGACCAAAGGATATTTTATGTAAAAATTATTTTTTTTTTAAATTCTTTCTAGAATTTTCAAAGTTTTAGTTCATAAATTTTGTTTCAATGGGAGATCATATATTAAGATGAGAAATTTGAGGGTATTTTCGCAGTGAAAAACATGGATTTGAAAATTCCTGCAAAAATCAGATAATTGTAAGGATTTAAAAAAAAAAATTTCAGGACTTATTCATACATTAATTAGATTAGTTTTGAAATATTACTATTTTAGAAAATCATGATAAAATATTTTTTATTTAATTTTATATAATTTCAAGAAATTTTTTTTTTTTTTATCACTTAATGTCTGTATTAGTTATAGTGACAACTTCTAAGAGAATTTAAAAATCATCAAATGTTTTTGGTCAAACAGGTAGTTACAGAAAATCTTTGAAAACACAGATGTCTATTGTCCATGTAGGACAATATCAGACAAAAAGTGTGGTAACTATATAGTAAATTTAAAAATTATAGGTAATTTTCTAACATTTTCTCAACAAGAGTAAGATTATAAAATAAAGAACCTAAAATTCGATAAAACATTAGAATGCTTAAAAAAAGAAAAAGAAAAAAGATTACTGGGTAGTTAAAAAAATTATCTAAGAAAAAAAAAAAAAAGAAAAAAAAAGAAAAGGTGTTTATGCTGCATTTATCATGTAATTTTACTGCAAGTATTTCCCCCTTACATAAATCTTGTAAAAATCAGGTTATTGATAAATGCCTCAACATTGCATAAAAACACCCACCTTCATATAAAAAAAAAAAAAATGCTTTTCTGGGATATTTTAAACTAAAAGTAATATTTGATTCAAATCAGATTAATTAAACTTTAAAACAATTAATTTTCCTTCAAGTTTAAGAAAAGTATATTTTATTTTTTGAAAGATTTTTTTAATAAAGGGAATTATGTTGTGTTTGATTTCAGTGATTTAAAAAAATAATTCTGATCAATTTAAATTCAGTTTGAAGTACAGCAAAGTATTTTGCTTATTGGAAATATTAAATTTTAAAACTAAAATAAAAGCTTCAAGAAAGAAATTTTTATTTTTAAAATGAATTTTAAAACTAATGTATTGCTTTTATTTGGAGGTGTGTGTGTGTATATATACATATATATATATATATATATATATATATATATATATATATATATATATATATATATATATAATCACACTGTTATAATGAATCTCCAATATAAATTATGTGAATGGGTTACTGAATAGAATAATAATTGTTTTGTGTGTGGGGGGCGTCCTTTGAATAGAATACTCATCTTGATTATATCATTTTTTCTTGTTATTCTTTTTCTTGTTGCTGCTGTCAAAAGTCCCCAGTGATGGGGTTTCTATTTTGAAGGTTGGTAATGTTCGGTTTCATAATTGACTTTGGACAAGAACAATACATATAAGATTCAACCAACAGAGTTCACCCTAAACAAGGCGGGTTTCTGGTGCAGAAAAGAAGTAGTCAACTGATAGAGATAGAAGTTTTAGTCAACCTCAATGTGAATTCCAATAATGAATTTTTTTTTTCAAAACGTATCCAAATGCAGACTGTGTTGGGCAAACTAACTCTAGCACATATATATATATATTATATATGTTCAATTTAATTTTCTAATATGTTACATTTATCAAATGATATGTACACCAAAGTATTTAAAGTGTTTAGTATTTGCTACTGCCACATCCTGAATTTTAATGATGGATTTAGAGTAGATGACATCTCTGATTTCCTTCCAAATACAGATCATATATTGTAACAAGAAACCGGAAGGGAGTTCCACAGGCAAGAAGTGCAAGAAAAGAAACTATTAGAATAGAACTTAGTGTTACATCTAACTGAACCATAAAACAATGAAACCTAGTTACCAATCTAGTATTACATTTAAATTCATGAAGTTAAGGAGAGCTCATTGGAACAAATGCATTAAATATTTATAGAAATTAATGAGGAAAGTCATATCAAGGCAGTGGGAAAGTAACTGAAGTTGAGATGCCAGGTCAAGACAATATTACAGACCCTTCTTTGGATTTTATATGTCAGATATAAAGATCGTGCTTAAAAATTTATACATAAATGCTTACTACAAGAAGTGTTCAGCCTTGCTCAGGTTTCTACAATTAATAGAATCACAAGAGTTCATTATACTTTGTATCAGTATATTTAAAAAGATATACTATTAGTTCAAGAATGTTGACTATCAGAATTGTTACTTTAAAGCAGTTCAGGAATGAGTTTTATTTTATGTTATAAAAATTCAGAGAAAACTTAAAAAAGAGATAAATATAGACCAAAAATGAACTGCTATTCTTGTATTTATTTTAATTATCTATGGGGAAAATACTTTGTTTTTTTAAATACTGTACTAATTTATATAATTACTGTATGTGATTTCTTCTTAATCAAGAATTTTTTTTCAATACCTAAGCTACTAAGTATTCCTTCAATGAGTCTATTAACAACTTTTCCAGTCAAACACGGGGCCCCAACCACAACTGGAATTATTAATGTCTTCATGTGCCATTGCTGCATTAGCATTAATATTATTAATATTATTAGTATTATTTCAACAGAATGTCTGTCTTCAAGTTATATTTAAACAATTTTTTAAATAGTTATACTTTTTGTAGGTTAATATATTTTTATACTTGAAAATATTTTTTAAATATAAATTGAAGAAGGCAGACATTCTGTTGAAATATTGTTTAACATTGTCAAACACTGTGTTTTTCATTTTTCTTTTCTTTATCTTTTCTTAAATCGCGCTCTTCTTGCAACTGTTGAAAAATATTGGAAGAGTTAGATTAATCATTTTGTTTATTATTATTATTTGTGTATATTATGTTTCCTGCTTTGTATGCTGTAGAGCCAGGTCCAAACTATGATCTTTAGGCCCTATAAGAAAATTGTCATTTAATCGATAGCACTTGTCTTAGTATATAGGATGTCCCTAGTAGGGCAAACTCCTGTGCAACTTATATGTTGATGTTACCTGAGACACTGTTAATAAAATTGCCGATTCCTTTTCTCATGAGGCCTAGAGCTTTGATTACTATTGGTACAGTCTCAGCCTTCATTCCCCACATCCTGTTAATCTCAATCTTCAGGTCCTTGTATTTAGACAATTTATCTATAATTTTTGTGGAGGTGTTCCTCTCAGATGGTACTGCTATGTCAATAAGCATACACTTCCTGAATTTCTTGTCTTTTATGATAATATCAGGTTTATTATCATTAATGTTATTATATCATATCATTATTAAAATTGTTCAGCTGAAATTTTTGTTTCAGAAGTAACAATATTGAACAGAATATTGGGGTTTCTGACAATTCTGGGGCTTTATTTTAAATTGAGCCTGATAGTGACTGAAGTGCTTACAGGATTTGGGAAATGGAAGGAAATGAAACAATATGCATTATTTATTCATATTCATACCTTTCTCAAGGGCATTAATGTGAAATTAATACAGGTTTGAGTTTGAAATATGTTCATCAATTCTATTTTACATGATGCTAACCACTTGATTTCCATCTCTACTGATATTTTTTTTTTAGAAATAAATAAGTATTTATGTAGAAACTTCCAATTAAATTGTCACGTGTTGATCTTCAATACCCACAGAGATCAGTACCAGTTACCTCATATTCATCTTCAAATCAAGATGCATTTATAGAATAATTTTCACTTTCCAGAGCCCAACTGTTTGGCTGGTAATGAGATACATAGAAGCAAACAATTGGCAGCTTTTTAGTAATAGATGCTTTGAGAGATTGAATTTTATTCAAAATAGGAAAACAAAAAAGTATCAAATATTAAAAAGAAGAATCAGACACTTTTAAAACAATGATACATTTTGGAAATCAATGTTTTTTCTCTTCAAATGGTCTGCTGTTTCTTTTAGGTCTAAAACCAAAGATTTTGAAATTTCTTTATCAACTAAAGACAGAATTTGTTAATATCAAAATGTTTAGAAAGTAAGCACTGAGGTCATTGAGTACTGCCATAAAACAAATGTATAAAAAATGGGTTCACTAGAGTTAAAGTGTTTGTTTTTGAATAGGTATAACTTCAACTCTGATATTGGCATATGTGAATATGACTTACGTTGTGTAATAAAATTAGCTATACAGCTATTTGTCATTTTATTTGTATGATTTTTTAACCTAAAGCAGGAATTCACAAGTTTGAAACTTGGGTTCCAAAATTACAAAAATATTTTAAAAATCAAGAAGCATTTTAAAGAACTTTGAATTGAGATTCAAAGTTTACATTGAAGATTTTGATTTTGATTATAATGATGTTTAATTTAACTTAGTCAATGTGACAAGTTTTAATAAATAACTTGAAACAAAACTGAACTCATTTTTACCATCTTTTATTTGTTGGGCCAGAGGGAAGCAGGTTGGACCAAGAGGAAAAACAAGTGGAATGCTTTATTTTCATGACGGAATCAAATTTGATGATATATATATATATTTCTTTTTTAAAGCAAATCTACCTAAATAATTAAAACTATATTTTTAACATCTGCATGCATCAATGTAAGTAAATATATATGCTAAATGTATTATGAAATTATATTAGGGTTACAACAAATATTTTCACTTTTTAAAAGACCTTTACTCCAAAGCTTATTTCATGTATACATTCAAAGACTATTTTATTATCTTCTTAATAATAGTTTTTCTCATATTCTCAAACACTCAGTAACCCCTTGCATCCTAGTGACTTTATTGCCTTTTTTGGGGTGAAATGATAAAACAAAATTTTATTCTATTATTATTTCTGTTAACTTCTGTTGTATGGCATCATGATATTTTCCACTGAACATTTTGGTAAAAAAACAAACAAAAACCCCCTAAGATCGCACATATTTTACATAGATAAAGCCCTTTGTAAAATGTGAGTTGTATTTGTGAGAATTTTTTTTGTATTTCTTTAATGCATGGGCAACTAGAGATCCCTTCAAGAAATCTATCAGAACCTTTTCCAATCAAACCCAGGACCCCAACCATAACTGAAATCTTTGTTTCAGAAATAACAATGTTGAATACAAGTATTGAAATTCTGACAATTCTGAGGCATTATTTTAAACTGGACCTGATAGCATCTGAAGTACTTGCAGAACTTGTAAAGTGGAAGGAAATAAATATCTGACCATACTACCCAAAACTGGTTTAAGCATTTCAAGGGTGGTTATTGAAATAAAGGCCAGAAGTGGATGACCATGAGTTGTTGATTATACTGATCTAAAACACAAAGCAGATAAGTAACTGACTACCAACATCTAAAAATTTTCACAAAAGCTAAGATCAACGAAAGATGGTATATGTAGAGATCCTATTGTAATTCTACAGGGTTGATTAAAAATGAAAATACTTTGGATATACCCTAATATATTAAGAATGAAGCTTTATACATTTATATGTAAAAAGATATGTGCAATATTGATATATTAAAAAAGGTATTTTTTTAAAATTTATTTATTTATTTTTTTAAATGTCTCGTTTATTATTAGATTGTCCGGTTGAATTTATACCATTTAATAAAATGTAGTCGATCTGAGGCAGGTATTTATATGTATATCTGTTGAAATAAATTTATAACTGTTTATATGATAAATATTTAAGTCTTTTCCTTATTATTTATTTATATTGCTCTGTATATAAATTTATACAATAAGCTCTTATCATGGATTTAACTTTTTAATATTTTTATATTAAAAAGACATCCCTACCACCTACAGATTTGGTATTATATACATATGTGTGTGTGTGTGTTTTTAAAATAGGATACAAAATACTGACAAAGTTTTTAAGAAATTTGGCAAATTGAAAATGTTTCATTGAAGTTAGATTTGATTATGTGTTTTGCCATTCAAGGCTTCATCATATCCAAAAACTAAAGAAAGAAATGTGTGTATATGTATGTATGTGTATATATGTATGCTTAAATAATGAAACACAGTACTTTTTCTCTAATTAATTCAATACAAAAATGCTGGGAAAATATATTAACAAAATTTTGATATGAACTAAAAATTATAAAAAAAAGATATAGAATAAATATTAACAGCTTTTTTAAAAGTCACTCATTTTCTTTAATGATGTAAAATGCCAGCTTAGGGAAAAAGTACTATCATTCATTATTTAAGCATACACTCAAATACACATATATACACATTTCTTTCTTTTGTTTTTGGTTATGATGAAGCCTTGAATACGTAATCTAATCTATTTTCAACAAAATATTTTCCATTTGTCAAATTTCACAAATATATATATATATATATATATATATATATACACACACATTTGTGCAAGCAGTGTGAGGTGATGTAATGGTTATCAGAAAAGAAAACAGAATTGGCATAGCTAGTTAGAAATTACAGCTGGAGTTGCTTATGTTCACTTATAACTTTGAGAAAGGCATGAATCCACTTTTCCCTATGATGTGTATAACCGCTAGATGCCTTGGCAAAAATGTCTTGTTTTGAGTATGTCATGATGGTTAAGAGAGCAGATAGTAAGTGTTGTCCCATAACTACAACTAAGGTAGGAAAAACAAAATATATATTACACCAGCTGTGAACTCTGACATGAGATCTGCGTAAACATAAATGTGCATACTACCCTGAATATATATATGTATGTGTATGTGTGTGATAGTCTATTTAATCATGTGTATATATCAATGTGCATAGTTAAAACATGTTCATTACTCTTTATCACTTCATAGATGCATATATATATATCAGTATATATCTATCTATATACACACTCACAAATGGATCAGTTTATATATATGTACAGAGAGAGAGAGAGAGAGAGAGGGGTGCAAAAAGGCTATACAGTATTATATTAGTGCTTCTAGGATTCATTTAAAACTAGAATACATTTAATTCATTAAAATCATTTTTAATATTTTTATTTTCATAATTTTTATTATAGTACATTTATTATAATTTTAATAAATGTTTTGCTGGTGAAGAGGATTCTGTGAATGATGGGGGCAAACAGTTTGAACATTTGACTGCTTGATATATTATTATTGATATGCTTGTATAATCAATTCATTTTATATGCACATTTTTTTTTCTATTACTGTATACCTACTTTTGCACACCCTGTATATAATGTATGTACATGTACACAAATAAATATAGGTGACTATGTACCTATATGGATGAGGCGGAGATACAAGTATATATCAAATAAGTTATGTACATTATTTACAGCTGGATTAATGTCATTTTATTTTTATTAAGATCACGTTTTGGCCATTGTGCCTTTCTACCTTTTTCAGGTATCATTCCAAATAACCTTCAGGGAATTTTAAATGGAAACCTGTACAGAAAAAAGAGTACATAAGATATCCCTAAGCAGGTACAAGAACAATCTACCATCATTAGATTAAATAAAGGATTCAGTTTGAAATTTTCTTAAAGACACTGGGATTGACTGACATTTGAAGAAGTCC
>CAHIKZ030000362.1:290000-297500 GCA_903632075.3 Acanthosepion pharaonis | reverse complement strand
CCAATTTTATTCTGAAATAACATTTTATAACTTCAATCAGATTATAGATAAATTTCATGTTTGTATTAATCCTATATATATATATATCTTTTTAGACATTTTATGTTTATACATTCTTTTTATAGATACAAATATTTAAGTAAATGATCTGTTTATAATAAACAGTATTAAACAACATTTACCGGCCTGTTTAATACTGTTTATTATAAACAGAGCATTTACTTAAATATTTGTATCTATCAAAAGAATGTATAAACATAAAATGTCTTAAAATAATTGTCGGACTTTGTCCATTTCATAATGTGTGACATATATATATATCAAAAAGAAAGAACAGTCAGATTTATAATCCAGAGTTCTTTAGCATTTATTTTTAAAAAACTGTGCTTGATACACAGTAGAGCATAATATTATAATTATTATTTAAAAATATGTATTTACCGTGACACAGAAATTACCATTTTTGAAACCAAAACTTGAATCTTAAATTTAACTTAAAATTTAAAGTTTATATTTATTTTGCCACTTTAAATTATATTTGTATCTTGATTCATCAAAAAAACCAACACCCCCATAAAAATTTGGTAATCTCATTCACCTATCAACTTAAACTATACAATGCTAAAAGCTTATAAAAAGAGTAAATCATTTTTTTGAAAGTTATTCAGCATCACTTGAAAATGAAACAGAAACTTTAAATTTTGTTAAATTTAAGATTTAGGTTTTGGTTTCAAAACATGGTAATTTCTGTGTTGCGATGAATACATATTTTTAAATAATATATATATATATATATATATATATATATATATATATAAATATATATATATAAAGGGTTTTCCAATAATTTGGACTGATTTTAAATGTGAATTAAGTTTAAGCAATTTTTTTCTTTTTCTTTCAGATTTGGCGAACATTTGGGTGATATTATATATATATATATATATATATATATATACACACACACATATACAGTGCTGTTCGATAAAAGTGACTCACCAGATTTTTTTTTACTAAATGTTCTCTTCTCTGATGAAACGAAAGTTGAGCTAAATTCAAAGGATAAGCGATCTAAAATCTGAAGAAGCTTTGAAAGCTCTTTGAAGTTAGCAGTAAGTACTGTCAAGCATCCGTTTAGTATAATGTTCTGAGATGCTTTTCTTTTCATGGAACTGGTTTCTTAAAACCTATTGAAAAGACCCTCAGGAGTGAGCAGTACAAGAGAATTTTAGAGTCTTTTCTGCTCCCTTCTGCTGAAAGGGTGCAAATCGATCCAACTAAGCTCATTTTTATGCAGGATAATGCTCCCTGTCACAAATCAAAATTGATGAAGGAATACTTTGATGAGAAGCAGGTGAATGTTATGACATGGCCGCCCCAATCTCCTGACCTCAACCCCATAGAAAACTTATGGAGCATTATAAAGTACAGGCTCTCGAGAAAGCAGTTGAGCAACATGCTTCATATGCATTTTATCGAACAGCACTGTATATATATACACACACACACACACAAGATCTGATCAAAAAGACTGTTGCTATGATAATGGAGCTAAAGTATGCATAGTGAAGCCACTTGGCACAGATTGACCTTGCACAATGTCACACATGTACTCTAAATTATAACGTTCTTGCTTCTTTAGAGTGTGGTCATCTCCCCACACTACAGAAGTTCCATCAGTGACCATGTCTTGTACAGTAGTTTTTGGTGAAGCACAATATTCCATAAGCCCAACAACCATCAGATTTTGAACCTTGTGACTTTTTCCTCTTCCAAAAATGAAATCCTACTTGAAAGGAACAAGATTTCAAGATAATGTGGAAATCTAAGAGGATGTGATGAGGCAGCTGTTCACTATCCCAAGAAAGGAGTTCCAGGAATGCTTCCATTAATGGAAATGATGCAGGATACAGTGTTTAGTTTCTGATATGTGTTGTAATTTTATTTTTATAGCACTAGACCTGATACTTTTTGGTCAGCCCTTGTATGTATGTAAGTATATATATATATATATATATATATATATATATATATGTGTGTGTGCTTCTCTGAGAGGAATCAAACCTGTAACCCTTAATGGGAATCATCATTTGATGTGCTGTTAACCATTCAACCCCTTATTTGTGGCTGTATGGTTAACAGCACATCAGATCAATATTATATATATATATATATATATATATGGGTGCATGGTTGAGTGGTTAGAACATTCGCTTTTTGACCATGAGGTTTGTATCTCATTGTGGTTGATTTTTCCGGAAGGTGACCTATCTACCTGGGGAGGCAATCTCAGCATATGACATCTTCACAAAGGACCTGAAAAGCATACCACAGATTTATCCAAACACAGTTAATAAAATTGAGTAGATGAAAATGTTTGGAAACTGTCGATGTTTGTGCTAGCACAAAGTCCTAAGTCATCGTGACTGATGGCTTGTGCATATCGACGATGTTCAAATGGCTGATCATGACAGAAACAATGACTAAGGTCTGCTCAACATAGTTGCAGTAGAAACCACAGGTGGGCTCTGTAGATGTTAAAAAAGAAACACATATGTGCTTGAGCAGGTGGCTGTAACAGGGACTGGCTAGCTGTGCTCAGAAAATGAAAATAGGCAGCCATTATATAGAGATACATACAGTATACACACACACACACACACACACATACTGAGCTAGTTCTGTACAGGAAAAGGTAACCAATAAATAATAAATTTGTGTCTGTGTGTTCTTTTGTACACTGGGAAGTATTACTAAGCATTATATATTCATATGTAAGCATACATTAGGATATACATGTATACTGGAAGTTATGTATTTCTGTATGCATGCATACATGAATTAACCCACCTTGTGACCACAAAGTACTACCCATAGATTTTTAACATTTGAAGAGAGCATGCAATGCAGTATGTTTTTATATCTCCACTACACCTTGTGGGCAGTATGTATTTTAAGATCACTGTAGTCCCAATGGGACTACTCTGAAGGTGATGGTAGAAACTATGTGTTAGATATGCAACTTTTTATCATGGTAAAATTCCATACACTTATATATATATATATATATATATATATATATATACACATATATATACACACACACACACACACACAAAAAGGAATAATGTGTCTATATATATATATATATATATATATAAAAAGAATGAATAAATATGTGTGTATATATAGTGATTTTCCAAGTGTAGTTCAGATGTAGCAGAAAGGGCAAAAGAATGGGGCACCCAGTGAGGAACAAACTGACTATTCAGCTGTAATTGTTCTAGTGAGACAAGCTTGCTAACTATTACACTATGCTGAGAATGAAAATTATATATATATATATATATATATATATATATATATATATATAAATAAAAAATAAATATATATATATATAAAAAAATATATATATATATATATATATATATATATAGGATAAAAATATATATATATATATATATAAAATATATATATATATATATATATAATAGATATAAATATATATATATATATATATAAAAAATGAATATATATATATATATATATATATATATATATATATATATAAAAAATTATGTATATGCATATATATGAATATATATACATATATATAGGATAAAATTATATATATATATATATATATATATATATATATAAATATATATATATAGGATAAAAATTATATATATGCATATATATGAATATAATTATATATATATATATATATACACATGTATGAACCTGTGTTATCTATGTGAAATGATTAAAACCTGATTGAAAGAAAGTGCATACAAAATTTTAAGTGTAAATGCAGAATGGTATGTGTGAAATTCATTCTGTATACGCATGAATAGCATGTATATTTAAACACCTTCACTTATAAAGATATAAGTGCGTGTGTGTGTGTGTGTGTTGCTGAGTGTGTGAGGATTTGTGAGTATATTTTCTTTGATCTCCAGATTCCCATCATAAGTGTAGCAGCAACAGCAGCAACTATGGCTTGCAGCAGCAGCAGTAGAATGCATTTGGACCAAAATACACCAAATGCATCCCACTCACATCAGTACCGTTATCATTGTTGGCAGTAGAAAGAACACCAAATGAGAAAAGTGAATATTGGGAGAGGAACAAAGAGAAAAGTGTGATGAAGGGAGAGTGGGTTGATTGGGTAAAAGAAGGAACAAAGGAGTTGAGGTGTGAAGAAAAGCAAAGCTGCAGGAGAAAGAAAAAAAAGACAGAGAAGAGAAAGAAAAGAAATAATGAGGGTGAAGAGAAGGGAAGAAGATACAAAAATGAAGAGAGGTGTAAAATGAAGTAGAAGATAAAACAAAGAAAAGATTTTGAAAAGAATAGAAAGAAGAAAATAGAAAAGGGGGAAAAAAGGAAAAAAATAAAAAATGCGAAAAAATAAAAAAAAGAATAAAAAATATTTAAAAAAATAAAAATAAGAATAAAAACCAAAATGATAAAAAAAATTAGAAAAGTTTGAAAAGAACAAAAAGTCTGAGAAGTGATACAAGAAGAATGAAAGCAAAAAAGAAAGAAGGCAAAGAAGAAAGAAGGCAAAGAAGAAGGCAAAGAAGAAGGAAAGCAAGAAGAAAAAGGCAAAGAAGAAAAGGCAAAGAAGAAAAGGCAAAGAAGAAAAAAGGCAAAGAAGAAAAGGCAAAGAAGAAAAGGCAAAGAAGAAAAAAGGCAAAGAAGAAGGAAGGCAAAGAAGAAGGAAGGCAAAGAAGAAGGAAAGCAAAAGAAAAAAAGGCAAAAGAAGAAAAAGGCAAAGAAAAAGAAAAAGAAAAGGCAAAAAAAAAAGAAGGAAGGCAAAGAAGAAGGAAGGCAAAGAAGAAGGAAAGCAAAAAGAAAGGCAAAGAAGAAAGATGGCAAAGAAGAAAGATGGCAAAAAAGAAAGAAGGCAATAAAAGAAGAGACGTTGTAAATAAGGAAAGAAAATTTGAAAAGGAAAGGAAATGAGGGAAGAAGATGAAGAAGACAAAAGATTGAGAGGGGACACCAATAGAAAGAAAAAAAGAGAAGAAAGAGAAATAATAAAATGAAAAAGGAAAAGATTGAAAAGAAAAGAAAATAATGGAAGAAGAACAGATATTAAGAGAATCTAGAGAGGAGGGAAGGTAATTTCTTTTTAATTATATCAAGTAAATTTCTCATCAGCAAATCTTTCTAACAAGCAAATCTAAAATAAATTTACCTTAGCTTTTAACATTTTTGGTACTGTGATGTTGTCTTTTATTCCTATGTATTTCTGAGGTAACTGATTGATCTTGTGGCTAAAATGCTAACACATAGCACCACCAAAACATTTTTAATCCAGCTAGTGTTATTTCAGATTACTGTCTTTGGAAATGGTAAGAAATTAAATTGTGTCACTATAGTACCATAACAGAAACTGGGAGACATTGTTCTCCCCAGGCTGTCAACCCTTCAACAAAAGACTAAAATTATATATATATATATATATATATATATATATATATATATATATATATATATATATATATATATATATATATGAATGGAAAAAAAAGCAATGAGAGTATGGACAAATGGTCACAATATTACACAATATTAGCATTCTGACCATGAGACCCCCAGTTCAAATATTGCCATAGCTGATTCTCAAGATGATTTTTTTTGATAATATTAACCTGGGAAGATAACCGTAGCATACACAACCATTGGGAAGTACCATAAAAAATGCTACAGGTTGATTCAAGACTTGTCAGTCAAACTTACATAAAAAAATACTATTTGGAAGATGTCAATGGTTGTGCTAGTACAAAGTTATAAGCTGTCGTGACTGAGAGTTTGAGTGTACTGGCCTTGTTCAAACTTATGACCATGCCAGATTATGCACTCTCTCCCAGAAACTGTAACTAAGGTCTGCTGAGCATAGTTGCAGTTTAAATCACATGTGGGCTCTGAGTGTTGAACAAATACACATGTGACTGAGCAGGTGGCTGCAACAGGGATTAGTTAGCCACCCTAGCAAATAGGCACACTTGAATATCAGCATCCATAATAGATGACACAAATGTACAAATCAGCAAGTGAGTAGGTATTTTGGATTTTATAATTATAGCAGCAAGATTAGAAAAAAAGTAATTCACTTTAATATTTTCATGCATTGCCCTAAGATTCAATATGGAGACACTGTAATTGTTTTGTTTCACTTTTTCCTTTAAAAATTAAAAGGAAAATTCTCTTCAATCAGACATTCTCATATATGCAAGCCTCTCATAGCTCTGTCACCATTTCCATGGAAAGTATTTAGATGAACTACATTCCTTAGTATTCCCAGCTCTTGCCTTCATAGCTTAGACCCACCATGCCATACACATTGTATTGGACTCATTTCCTTTATATTCCACCGGTGAGAAGTAACTTCTCACGAACTGCTGTCTTACAGGACTGACTCCCAAGAAACTTCTCGATGACGACAACCTTGTTCTGTTCAAATCTAGAGTCAATCGTTATCTTTCCCATATATCCCTACAAACTGTGCCTCTTACCCTGTAACCCTCTGCCTCGAGTGGCTCTTGGGCCTAGTACATGGTGAACATGTAGTTGCTTTTTAATATAAAATGATTAGAATAAATTTGCATCATAAATTCAAAACTTTTATGATTTATTCTTTTGCTGGTAAAATGAAAATATTCATTGCAAACATTTGGAATAATAGCATTAACATAGACTATTATTTACATCATATATAAATATATATGCATATAAAGAGATAAAGCCTAATTTCTTTCTTATTTTTATTACATATTAGTTTGTTTTTTTAGATAGGGTTCATATTGTGATTGGTCAGAGCATAAAACATTTTTAGCATAAATATCACACTTATTTTTTGCAAATCTTATTAAATCTTTCTTCATATAGATTCACATGCTTCATAATCTTGACTGTTTGATGATCTATTTTTTAAATAAATTTTATTATTATTATTAATAACATGCCTGATGAGTTGGTAGAACAAAACTTAAGTTGCACTTTGAATGTATGTATATATATATATTTATTAATATATACTTCTTAGCTCTGTCTAACCATACTAAGCACTGTTTTGCTTACACCTTATATTAAACTGAGTAAGTATTTATTCACTTACCTGTGTATGCACGCTAATGCACATATATACGGTTGCTAATATCTAGTTATTTGATTTATCCACGTCAGTACCTATGTGTGTATGTATATATATATATATATATATATATATATGTGTGTGTAGTATGCAATGGATAAATTGTCTTCTAAATTAGGTAATGAAATGAAAATAACACTGACATCTCATTTTAACAGGTATATTTACCAAAATTACACAAAAATATCTTGAAATACTCAAGAGTTAATTTATTCAATAAAATCGCCATTGGCTTTAACCATGACTTCCAGACAACTTCCAAATTTCATGCATCTCTTCTGGATGGTTTCCTTGTTTAAGTTGTTGAATGCTCTCAGAATCCTTGCCTTCAGTTCATC
>CAHIKZ030000362.1:285000-287500 GCA_903632075.3 Acanthosepion pharaonis | reverse complement strand
TATGTCAAATTAAGGAAAAGTCCAAGAGACATATTTTAGGGTCTGATAAATCTATTGAATTCATTAGCAGATATCATATATACAGTAGTGGGGAAACAAATATTTGTACACATAAAAATTTTGAATTTATTATATTTCACCGAATGAAGAAAACATACTTTTCACATAATTAACATTTCACAGATGCATAATAACTAAATATCCATAGAAAGCAGAAAAAAATTTTGATTTAATAGAAATAAATCCCATTTATCCATTTTAATGGGTGAAAAAGTAGTCGTACAATGCAAATTTCATATTTTAAAACTTTTAAATTGCTTTAATACTCTTGATTATTCAAGTGGAATATTTTAGAATGTTATCAGCAGTTATTTTGAGCCTAAAAATACAAACAGAACATTCTGTAATTGATATTCGTGCAAAAAGGTTATCATCATGGAAAGAGGTAAAGAATTGACAAATTTGCAAAAAGAGCTGATTGTTAAGCTTTGGAAAGAAGGTAAAAGTTACAGGAAAATCTCAGACAACCTGAATATTCTGTTTATTACCATTAGTTTATTCATTGCAAGGTATAAAAAACTCAAAACTGTTGAAAACCAAAGAAGAACAGGTGCTGCACGGAAGATTTCTTCAAGATCTTCAGGGAAATTAATGTATTAAATTAAACAAAATCCAATTGTTACTCATCAAGAGTTGCAGGATGATTTGCTTTCATCAGGAATCTGTGTCACTAAACAGACAATAAGCAATGAAATTCATAGGAACAAATAAAGTCACGCATTCCTTAGAAAACTTGACTGTTATTGAAAAGACAGAGATGCCAGGTTGAAATTCACTCGTGAATATAAGGATAAAGGAAAATCATATTAGGAAAGAGTATTATGGAGATGAAACCAAAATTGAGTTGTTCGGATGTAATTCTAGAAATCATGTATGGAAGAAAGATGGCAATGCCTTCAAACAAAAGAACACAGCTCCAACAGTGAAATTTAGTGGTGGCAGCATCATGGTTTGGGGATGTTTTTCTGCAAAAGATACTGGCAACTTATCAGCAATAGATAGTAGAATGAATGCTGCAGAATATCAAAATATTTTGGAAGCAAATTTAATGATTTCAGTTGAAAATCTTGAACTTCCTCCTGATTGAATCTTCCAACAAGATAATGATCCTAAGCACATTGCAAAATCTACGACAAAATGGCTTGCTGAAAATAATGTAAATATCCTTAAATGGCCAAGTCAGTCCCCAGATTTAAACTGAATCGAGAATCTGTGGCATTAATTGAAAATTCAAATCCAGTCGAGAGCTCCAACAAACATCCCAGATCTGAAGAACATATGCAAAGAAGAATGGAACAAAATACCAACTAAAATTTACAAATCATTACTTGAGAACTACAAGATGCTGTAGAAGTGAATAATGGCCATTCTACAAAGTATTAAATGAAGATTACATATTCTTTTTTGTATTGTATGTATACTTTTTTCACTCATGAAAATAAAAATTCTATTAAATTAATTTTTTTTTCCTGTTTTCTATGCATATTTAGTTATAATACATCTGTGTACAGTTAATTATATGAAAAGTATATTTATTTATTAGTTGGAAATACAATAAATTAAAAATTTGTGTGTATGAATATTTCTTTCCTCCCACTATATATAGACACACACAAACACACAGTATAAGGAATGCCAGTCAGATTCAAAACTTTTTCTATACTAAAAATGTTATATGACAATATTTCAAATTTAAAAACCATTAAATATGGCAACATTTAAAAACTTATAATGTCCCCAAGGACACATAGCCCAGTGGATGAAAGTGTTGGTTGAGTAATCCAAAGAATGACTTGACCTAAAGAGTTGTGAGCCACTGCAAAGGGAACAAAAACTTGGAGAGTTGGGTTACTAAAGGGAGATAACTGAAATTGAGATTATCAAAAAAATAGGCATGACACATGGAATTAGAACAATCTACCCCCTTGGACTAAATAAAAGATTTAGTTTGAATTTCCAGGGTATATTACTCGAATAAGGCCGGAGTATACAACAGTCAAAATGTTGTGAATACAGCAATAAAAATGAACAGTCTGAATGACATAAATAACATTATAATGCTTTTTAAATTTTTTTAAGTTTGTATGGGTTCATAAGTCATATATCCATTCAAGGTAGAACTGAGTCTTAAAATGATGCCTCGTTATGTTTATACTTGGTAACAAGGAAGCGATCATTATATATATATATATATATATATATATATATATATATATATATATATATATATAAGTGAACATTGAAGTCAACACTTAGAGGTGACAGGCTGTTTTGTACTAGACACAATTATCAGGCCACGACAATTGTGTCTAGCATGAAACAGCCTGTCGCCTCTAAGTGTTGATTCAATGTTCACTTTACACACACTATCTTCTGATATTGAGAACTTTTATCTCATAAATATAGCACACCTTAAGTATATTTCTTCATATATATATAT
>CAHIKZ030000362.1:237500-280000 GCA_903632075.3 Acanthosepion pharaonis | reverse complement strand
TCTACAATTGGTTGTTGAGTGAGGACATTCTCCTTAGAATGTGGTGGGGCTGACAAAATTTGCATACGAACAATACGGGGCAGGTATTAGCAAATAGTCAATATGAGTTTGGGACTGAGAGTGCTATATAACACTAACTTTTTCTCAGTTGGGCAGAAGTGCTCTTGACACACAGAAAACCAGACAAAAATATGTCTTGTCCAAAAACTTACATTAATTCTCTGCATTTATCTTGAAACAGTCATCAACTTTGAAGAGACCTATAATTTTGCTGTCTATGTTACTAGCCCAAAAGATTACTCCACCTACCTTCTGTTGTCTTCAAAGCTGTGTTGATAGACTATTTCCATGAAGGATACAACCTCTAGCTTAGCCATCAGGTCCATCCCATGTAGCTTTATATTCATCACTAAAAATTTCTGTTGAGAAATCAGTTTTTGTATAATTCTTTGCTTACTGTTGTAAGCTAAGGAAGGTTACTAAATAGAATAATTGCACAAAGGTTGGTAATGAATGATAATACTTAGAACAAGAACAACACATATAAGATTCGCCAGTGGTGCATAGAAGAAGTAGTCAACTGCTAGAAGTGAGTCAAGTGAATTTCACAATGACTCTCCACCTGCAGGATATCTACTAACTGCCCCACACAGTCAGATGTGAATTTAATGTGGGATATCCAAGCCCGTAGGCTCAGCCAAAAATTCCCTGTAGACACTGTATAAAACAGAGTTGGGTAGCTGTTTCCTGAGACGAGACTCTGCCCTTCGACATAGCCTCATCTGGGGATCCTATCTGCCCAGAGGCAGAGAGTTTGACCAGCACAGCTGGAGATGAATCTTCAACTGCTCCATGCAGTCAGATGCGGCACAATGCTGAATTTAATGTGGGGTATCTGAGCTCATAGGCTCAGCCAAAAATTCCCTGTAGACCTTGTATAAAATGGAGTTGGGTAGCTGTTTTCCCCTTCGACATAGCCTTGTCTGGGGATCCTCCTCTGCCCAGAGGCAGAGAGTTTGATGAATCTCCAACTGCAGAGCAACATACAGTATTTACTACTGTATTTATGTGAATGGGGACATACTCATTATCGTCTGTATGCATGCTACAACACTTATCTTACGCATTTCTCTTTGTGATGTTTACTTAAAGGTGGTAGCTTGGTTGCTTTCATGTCTTTAGTTAATGTTCTTAATATTCTGCATTTTTTTTTGCTCTTATTTACTTATTTACATTGGAAACATCAGCTTCTTGAAATATTTTCTTGCTGGTTAATCCATTTTCCTAGCTTATTATTCTTTTAATTTTTCCCAAAGATCTTTTTGTGATATTCTTAAAGCTGTTTTTTTTTTTCTTGTTCTTCTCAGATCTCTGTTCACCTATTTTTTTTTGCAATTGCCAACATTACATTCTTGCCACTCAATATCTTTACAATATATTTTTTTACACAAACAATATAACCCATGACAATCATTACATACTGACAATTAAAAACTAAATATCAATGCTGCTGAGTCCACGCTTTTCATTCTCAATAGAGTTCAAAAGTGTTTCTGCATACTTGTGGATGACAAATTATTTTCCACACTACAACCCCTTTCCTACAGACCAAATGTGGCAAGCATCTCACTACTCTTTTACTATTTCCATGGAAAGTATTCAGATGAACTACATTCCTTAGTAATCCCAGTTCTAACCTTCATGACTAAGACCCACCATGCCATGCACCTTGTAGCAGACAACCCTTATTCCTTTTTGTAGTCCATTGGTGAGATGTAAGTTCTACCTGAGCAGCTTCTTCACATCAACTGCTGCTTTGTGGAATTGACTCCCAAGAGGATGCTTCTCCGACTACTACAATCTTAACCTGTTCAAGTTTAGGGTTAACTGTTATCTTTCCCATATATAAACTGTGCTTCTTACTCTTTAACCCTCTAACTCGAGTGGCTTTTGGACATTGTACACAGTGAACATCATAGCAAAAAAAAAAAAAAAAAAAATGTTAAATATTTATGACCAACACTTGAATTGCATAACAAAATTTAACACCAAATATTGCAGATTTATGAATTTAAGCACAGTACTATAGGGTGGTCCGAAAGTCTTGTCACCCCTACATAATATAATTTTCTATTTAAGCTGGCTGACACAAGCTCCTACACCAAAATGATGGTGTGCATTCTCAAAGTGTGACAGCATCAATGAAAGTGAATAAACTGAATCCAGTACATGTGCTTTGTATTACTTGTTCTTCTATTGTTCTTACTACTCTTTAGTAGGAAGTGGCAAGACTTTCAGACCATCCAGTAAATTGGCAGCAAGGTCTCATAATTTTACAGTTGAAATAGCTAAATGTAACCGTTCTATGCTAACAGTTTCTTTTATCGCACTTCTCATTTGTGGAACTCTCTTCTGGCTTCTTGCTTTTCCAATTAAATTTGATCTTCAAAAATTTAAATGCAATGTCAACCATTATCTTCTGCCATCTTAATTCCTTTTCTTTTGTTGTTCTCTCTCCTTAATAACATTTTTTTTTCTCATATTCTCTCACACTCAGTAACTCATTGCATCTTAGTGGCTTTATTGCCTTGTTTGTGGTGAAATGATTAAAAAACAATTTTCTAATAAAAACAGATATTACAAGCTGAAATAAATATGGTATATGTATCTTATAAATATATATCTTGAAAATTTTACCAACATTGGTTCATCCATGCTACATTTTTGTGAAAAAGTTAACTCATATTGTTGAAGTTGATATTGTGAAATGTGTAATAAAAATTTATTGGCACTTTTTAAAACTTTGAAAATGTTTTTCTTTATTTACCTTGTTTTTCAAATTTTAGTCATTTTTTTTTTAAAGCTTCATCAAATATTCTTTATTTTCTATTGATTATTAAAAAAAAAAATTTTCATTTTTTGTAAAAGTATAGATTTTTATTTATTTTTTAATTTTTTTTTTTACCAAAGCAAGATGTAAATTACATTTAAAACTTGATAAAAGAATTTAGCAAAGATTTTCTCAATGTCACAATGTTACTTAATACAGCAGAAAATGGCAATTATCTTTAGAATAAAATTAAAATGAAGTTCTCAAAAATTTGCTCTCTTTCCTTACTGCCTTCAAAAACTGACAGCTTAATCAATTGTGCAATTCTGTTGTACTTATATTAAAAACATGCTGCACTGAATTTTTTTTGTTTTATATTCAATGCTTCCTTAATATTAAAGCCTATGGCCATATCAATTCAAATATGAGGTTCTCATCTGATCATTGAAGTTAAGCAATGTCAGCCTAGGATAACCTAGATTGGTAAAAAATTGCAAATACCTGGTGCTGTAAGCTTGGATGCATGAAAAGGTCAAAGGATAGGTGGCTCTAATTGAAATCAGATGAAGTTAAAATTGAGTTTGTTATATTCGCTATGTGCTTTAAAAGGTATAAATCCATCTTCTTCCTCCAATATTTGGGTTAAATTATTTAGGCCTTGTATCAGCAAAATCATTATCTACCCCAGCAAAAAAAAATTTTTCTTACAATCTAAAAAAATATATTTGGCTTTAAATAACTGGCAAAAGGTTATTAAGCTGTAAATAAAAACAAATCCATCAATCATTAATATTAAACTAAAAATTGTCCAGTTCACACACCTCCATCGCCTATTGAACAGGAGTAGAAGGTTTATCCCTTGTTTCCTGCTTAGGATTGGGTTTCTGGTTCTTTTTAAAGTCTGCTTCAGCTCTATACTCCCAATGCTTGTTCTTTCTCATGCTAATACAACTCCATACAATAACCCTCTACTTTGAGTGGCTCTTGAGCTTTGTGTTGGCTGAACATTAGTAATAAAAAAAAGAAAATTAAAATTAAGTAAAAATAGCAATTGATCCTCTACCTTGCTATAAATGGAAACAAGGATTGAAACTAATTTTTAAATTGAGTGACAAGCAGAAAGAGAGCTACAATTCTTTTGAGATATAGTGAGGAAAGATGCTTTAGAGAATTTAACATTTAAAGGGTACATTCTATAGCAAGAGAAGCAGAGAAAAATACCAAGTAATACACTTGAGAAGTTCGAGCAAATGGACAGAGGAACAAGTTTTCTCAAAAATGTGTGGTCATAAAAAAGCAAATACTGTTGAGTATAACAAAAGCTGTAAGGAATCATGATTGGTTACATCCTGAAGACACATGGCCCATTAAGAACGAGAGAGAGAGAGAGAGAGAAACAACAAGATTGAGTTCATAAGAACATAAATAGAAATGTTAGTGAAAAAGCCAGTGTTTACAATGCTTTACTAACAATAAAAATGACCTAGTTAATAAAAACTACAATCTGTAAAACTTCATATTGAAAACATTAAAAAATTTTTCAAAAGGGTTTTTTAAAAGGTAAAGCAGCTTACTAGATACGTATACTTTGAAGATTTTACAAGTATACAATTAAACCAGTTGTAGATTGCTAAGAAAAAGAAAATGGTCATATATATATATATATATATATATATATATATATATATATATAGCCAAGGACTCAAACCAACCATGTTAATACCAAGTTAACCTATTTCCTAAAGAAGTCAAAAATGTAAGAAATAAAAATTTTAAAATGAAGAAAGACTATTTGTGTTTCCTGGTGAGTATATCAGGAAATAGAGGATATTTTCAAAACCCAAGCAAATTGGAATAAACATTAATGGACAGGCTTTGGGGAAAGATATTCTTCATTAAGCGAAAATGGTTAATGCATTTTCAGTGTTAAAAGACTTGGATTTGTTTTTGTTTCTGCTTTCTCTTCTCGGTGTTTGTTATTTCACAGCTTTGCTTTCATTGTGAACAAGTGAGTGGTGTGGGGGGGGAATCTGTGGCAGGGTGGTGATGGTGGTAGGGAAAAGTGCACTGTAAATATTCCCCACATAATGACATCATTAGTCTCAAAATATATAGTTTTACTTACATACATGTACACAATGAGTGAGAGAGATTGGTGGAGAAGGATAGAAATAAAGAGATGGGGATGGAAAGAGAAACGGGGTGGGGTCGGGGGGAAAGGAGTGGTTGAAGACAGACAAACAGAGCAACACAAACATTTACAAGTAGATCTGCTCATTATACGTACAAATGCTCAAAAATATAGACTTACTTTTCTTTCTCTCTCTCTCACCATCTATGCATTTGCACACACAAGACTTACCCAGGATATCACACACACACACAAACATGACTACTGCTATTACAAGTATGCTATTGACAATGGATTTGTTAATCTCTGGCTGTTCTATCAAGAAAATATCCTTGTGTCACAGCTGGCATGGACCAACAAATATCTCACTATGTATCAATCAATTTCTCTCTACTCATAGGCAAGTTCATATGCATTCACTCCAGTTATGGATCTCTAAATACAATCATGGAATATCTATACATCTATCTTAGTAATTGTTCAAAATATTTCATATATATATATATATATATATATATATATATATAATCAATTTCACTAAAAGCAAATCAGTAAAGCCACTAAGACACAAGGGGTTACTGGGTGTGGAAGAATTAGAAAACAGAAAACATTCTGAAGGAGCAAGAACAAAAAGAAGAGTATTCAGAATGACAGTAGAGAGTGATTGACATTTTAAAGTTTTGAAGATTAAAGTTAGCTGGAAAGCATGGAGAAAGGAAGAGAGTTCCACAAGTGAGAAGTGCGACAAAAGAAACTGTGAGCATAGAACTTACGGTTACATTTAGTCAACTTAACTGTATGTTGGTGAGACCTCACTACCAGTTTTGTACTGTGCTTAAATTCATAAAGTATAGATATGTTGGTGAACAGCCCATCTGAACAATTTCCCAGTTGCCATTAAAGTACTTAAAGTATATATATATGATAAATATATAGTTTTAAAGTATGGTATATTTATGGGTAAAAGTGCTCAATATCAGATACAGAACATATGTAGAGATAAGTAGATATAAAATATATAAAAGTGAACACTGAGGTCAACACCAAATGGTGGCAGTGTGTTTCAGGCTTGAATACAATATACAGGCCATATTATATATATATATATATATATATATATATATATATATATATATATGAAAATATTCATGAATATGAAAAGATTATGATAAAAATAAACAGACATAATGTTTGTAATTTATTCAATCAGATATGCCTAAAAGAGAATTTACTGCCTAAATACATAAATCGGTTTCCGGTTTTTTCCTTTATACTGCAGTTTTTGATTCGTTTTTTAATTTTTTAATTTAGTATTGTTGATTTCTAAGGGAAACCATTCATTTTCTTGTGTAATGATAGCATTTCCAGTTGATATTTGATTTCGTTTGAGATTGATAAATTTGCAACTTAGCCCGTTCAACTTGCAATGTATTTTTGGTCCAATCTGGTCCAAATATTGATATGGCTGGAAAGAAAATAAAATAATCTTTCTAAATATGTAATTTGTATGTGCTTTTTCATTGAATTATTCTTTTACAATTAGTTAAAACCATATTTTACTTTGAACAGCCAAAAATGCAAAATATGATTTTTTTTATCTTATTTTTTTAGACTAAATTTTATGTTACATTATTTTGCAAAATCAAAGTGACCAATCTTTATCAATATTCTTGAAATTGTACACTCAATTAGAAGACATGTTAAACTAAAACCAGGAAGATGTTCACTTCTTCTCCAAAGCAAATTCCTTCAAAAATTATAAAGTTAGCAAAAAAAGAACAACTGATAGTAATAAATGTGTGGTAAAAGAACTTTCAAATTATTGAAACTACTGTCTGACACTGACTAGTGGCTGAAAAAGAATAATTTTTACTTTTTAAAAAAAATGACTATTTATTTATAAAAAAATCTTCATTCATTTTTCTTGTTTACAACAACTTTATTTCATGATTGGCATACTGGCTTACTACAAAACACTTACAAAAAATCTGACTTCATAAAATTTTTTAATATTAAAACAAAACAGGCAACTATTTTTTTACTTTTACTTGCTATTTTGTTGTTAACTTAATTTGTTTTTTAAAAATGAAACAAATAGATTTCAGACATCGTGTCATATTTCCTTTTTTTCCGGCTTCATTTCTTTTGTAAACAAATAGATTTCACATTTATTTCCTAAAACTAGTCAATTAAATGTTTTTATATTTTTGTTCAGTCTTTTTCTCTTACAATCTTATGTCAATAAAATTTAATTTTATTAACATCTGAACATCTTTTTCAATAGTGTTTCTTTGTATATGGTCACTCAGTAGTGATAGCACTAAACTGAAAAATTTTGGTTTCGTAAAAAATTTTGATGAGGCTTCATGGTGTGAAAATGAAACTAAAAAAAGTCAGTTTTTCGGTTAAACCGCCCATCTCTAAGATATATATGTGTGTGTGTATGTGTGATTACTTACCGAATATGCCTTTGTTGTGTATGAAACCTACCACCCCTCTTGAAGATGAACTTGTCTACAAAGACGTTAAATAGTAGCATGTCAAAAGACAGACAGAGTCGGAGAAGTTCTTGGCTGAGTTAGTTATAGACTACTCAGGCGATTTCTGTACCTACTTACCAACCGAATAAACCCCTTTTATTGTTACGTGTTATTTGGCGTTTGTCTTTATTAACCCCAAATCAACATCATAACAGCCTTCTAAGACAGGACGTGATACAAGATTGTTTTTAATGCAAGGTGCTCATACACATGAATATGCATATGAGCCAAAGACAAAAATTCACCAAGCCTAGTGACCACTGTCATGTTGACATCGATATTACATCAACCCAACCTCTCTTAGTGCAATGAGGAAGGTACTGCCACAGGTTTTGGAATTCTCGGGACTGGGTGCCTTCTCACATCTAAAATAAGGAGAGAACAGATACTACACCTTCATCTCAGCCAAAAGGCTTGGAAATATGGACATGTGGCCAAGTGGTTAGAACATTCATCTTCTGACCATGAGACATGGGTTAATCAATTTATCCAGAAGATGACTTTTTGATGTTATCAACCAGGGAAGGTGACCCTAGTTGGGAAACAGCATTGGAAATTGCTGGCACAACAAGGATTAGCAGAGATCACGAAAAGACAAAATTTACTAAGAGCTACATAGGACAGGAAATTGTTGGGAACCATGATCGTCAAAGTCCTGAAGGACAATGGGGAGGGTAGTAGTAGTAGTAGTAATAATAACAAGAAGGGGAAGAATTATAAGAAGAATAAGAATAGGAAGAATAGGAAAGGGAAGAATAGGAATAGGAAGAATAAGAATAATAAGAATAATAATAATAGGATGAAATGAATAGGAAGAATAAGGATAAGAAGCATAAGAATAATAAGAATAAGAAGAAGAATAGGAAGAAATGAATAGTAAGAATAAGAAAAATAAAAATAGTAAGAATAGGAATAAGAATAGTAAGAATAAGACGAAAAAGAATAGGAAGAATAAGATTAAGAATAGGAAGAATAAGAATAAGAATAAAAAGAATATGAAGAATAAGAATAAAAAGTATATGAAGAATAAGAATAAAAAGTATATGAAGAATAAGAATAAAAAGTATATGAAGAATAAGAATAAAAAGTATATGAAGAATAAGAAGAAAAAGAATATGAAGAATATGAAGAAAAAGAATAGGAAGAATATGAAGAATAAGAAGAAAAAGAATATGAAGAATAAGAAGAAAAAGAATATGAAGAATAAGAATAAGAATGATAATAATAATAATAATAATAATAATAAGAAGCAGAAGAAGAAGAATAACAAGAAGGCAGTGGCGGCTTTCACTGGGAACCAAATAACAAGTATACTTAGTTTTCAAATGCTCTCTTTAATACTGTAGTCTATTTTTGTATTGCTGTCATCTGGATGATTGCAATTCTTCCAATCTCTTTGCAGGTCTATTCATTGCTGTCCCCAATGGGTCAGTAATGATGGTTTATCTTTTTTTTTTTCATTTCTCACATTGAGATAACTTTCAAGCTTTTCATTCTCTTTTAGTTTCATTCTTCTATCAGCAACATTCACTATCTGACAGATCATATTCTCTTTATTTATGGGGGATTAGGTCTGGTCTCCATCCTGGCCTGGACTGGGTAATCCATTTGAATTTTAAAGCCCCATAGAAGTTTATATTTTTCATTTTCTGGTTTGTGAATATAACATTGATTTCTATGGTCAAATCCTAGTCATTTAACCAATTGCAAGGGGATCATCTGCACTTTGACATGTCTATTTTTTGTACTCCTGAGTAAAATTGCTGAATTTGCTTCTTATATGATCACCATCCTGATCTCTATCTCTGTATTGTCTGAATTTAATATTTTTCTGTGTTCTATATTGGCTTACAGAAAACCTAAATGGGTCCGTTGGCTCCAATAAGAGATCATAAACTTTAAATCATACATGAATTGAAAATTATCACTCATGGAATTACATTTAATTTAAATATCTGTGATGAGATCTCAAAAGATTTCAAGTAGTCATTTATTTTTTAGTTTTTTTTTAGTTTTACTGGATTTCATTGCAGCAGCACAAGTATCACATAAATATGTTTTTATGAGGACTTAAAATAAACTTTATGGCTCCTTGGTGGTTCATTACTCATATTACAATTGTAAACACAAAACCTAAATTTTCCAGCAGCTGAAAACATCATAGGAAAATAGATCATAACTTGGGTTTCTGACAAGGAAGTTTCCATCTAGATGTTTATTTTATACAGCTAAACAAAAAGACAGATTTGGTTTCAGGTTTACCGTATATATTTGTGTATATATGCATAAACTGACTTCATATATAGTGCAAAGCTTGTATGAATTTTAATCCCAACAGAAAAAAAATTAATCTGTGCATAGAGTAACTAGTCATTGTAAATGTATGAATTTTTAACCTCTTCAAAAAAGTTACCTGTGCAACCCCCTATTTTTCGTTTAAAAAAACTGATCATAAAAACTTGCACTATACTCAAGTATATATGGTAACTAACATGATAGACACAAAGTAGTGTTCTAGTTTAGTATTATACTAATATTGTAAATCTATCCCCTCATAAAAAATTAAAATATTTTGAAGTTTTCAGTTAGATATCTGCTGTATATGCTTAAATCAAAAGATAAAGATTTGGTTTTCAGGGTTACCTGACCTGATAGACACAAAGGTAAGAGGCCAGTTTAGCTTTATATTTACATTGTAAATCGATCCCCTTATTAAAGTTTTGGAATTTTCAAAAACCATGTTTAAAGCATGCACCACTGATTAACGAATAAGGAAAATTTAGTAGGCATAGCTTTAGACTTCCTGATTGATATGATGACAGAAAGCCAAAAAAAAAAATAATAATAAAAAACTGGTGCAATTAAAACAAAGTTTCCTCAATTCTCAGTATTTAGATGGAAACAGATAGAGAGATAGAAAGAGAAAGAGAGAAAGATAGAGAGACAGATAAAGAGAGAGAGAGAGAAAGAGAGAGAGAGAAAGCGAGAGAGAGAGAAAGCGAGAGAGAGAGAAAGCGAGAGATAGAGAAAGCGAGAGAGAGAGAGAAAGCGATAGATAGAGAAAGAGACAAAAAGAAAGAAAGAAAGAGGCAGAGACAGAGAAAGAAAGAGGCAGAGAAAGAAAGAAAGAAAGAGACAGAGAAAGAAAGAAAGAAAGAAAGAAAGAAAGAGACAGAGAAAGAAAGATAGATAGAGAAAGAGCTAGATATGTAGAGAAAGAGACAGATGGAAGGAGATAGAGTGATGGATGGAGACAGAGTGATGGAAGGAGACACAAAGATATAAAGAAACAGAGAGATTATCTTCTGATGATGCATGGAAGTTTCTTTTCTTGCTATTTGAGTAGAAATTTAAAAGACTACATGCATCCAAAAGGTAAAATCTTAAAATGAACACACACACATTATTAACCAACTAGCATAGCACCAAATAACCTCCTGAATCCTAGAAAGAAGTTGCAAGACATTAACTATTGAAATGAAACTTCAAAATGTTGAACTGGACAGTCAAAATGTCTTCTATCATATCTTAACTATTTCGTTTTTGAGAACTCAATTTTTACCCATGTTTAGTCTGGTCTGATCTAATAATTATTGATTCCATTCGTATTATTTCTTTTACTTCTAGATTACCTAGAAGACATTAAATTTATAATGATTTTTAACTAGTCTGAAGTTTGTTTCTTCAGTTATACACCAACGAATCTGGCTTCTAGCCCAATAGCACAAGAGATGGAAATCTAACAAACTTTGAAAGGTCATAACTTTGTTGCTAATTGAGATACCAAGATGTACTGCATGAATTTAAACATGCTACTAGATTGACAACTAGGTCTCTACATTTTATTGTTGAAATACCAAAATGCAACCATATATTCTAAGTTTCTTTGCTTAAACTTCTTGACTGTGGAAATATCTTCTAATTTTTTGCTTCTCTGCCACCTTCAATCTTCATAAATTTAAATGCAACACCAATCACCATCTTTTGTCTTCTTGAAACCTGTTTTTTATTGTTCTTTCTCCTCACTAAAGTTTTCTCATTCTCTTTCACTCCAAGTAACCCCCTTGTGTCCTAGTGGGATTATCACCTTGATTGGGGTGAAATGATTTAAAAAAAAAGAAAAAAAAAAAGGACGATTTTTTTATGCTTTGTCAAGTTCTCTATGACTAAAGTTTTTTTTTTTTTTTCGAATACCTATTATTAAAAGCTACAAAGGACAGGAAGATATGGAGTGTCATGATTGTCTATATCCTGAAAGGACTCAGCATGCAGAAGACAAAGCTTTATCATCCAGAAGACAATAGCATCTATCATAAATAGTGTATTTCTTTGACCTATGTATGGATCTGAACTTCAGCTAAGGACCAGAATATTTGTTGCATTTGTCTAGGATGTCACTGCACATGATCAAAATATAATAGCTAAGCACTCTTTAAAAAGTGTTAGGCTCAAAATACATATGGTGTGTGTCACGGCACGCTAGTAAAAAAAAGAAAAAGAAAAAGAAAGAAAGTTAAATAAAGTTTCACCTACTTCAAAAGATCAAAGAGATAAAAGTGTAATAAAACTCAAGAAAGTAAGCATGTCTATTTTTTCATCTCCATTGCTTCCTACTTTATTCCCCACCCATTTTTCCTTTTCGTTATACTCACTTCCTTATTTACTCTTTACCTTTTCTCCTTCCTCCTATACCATTCTTTTCACTTGCCTGATGGAAATGAACAGATAGTCAGTTGAAAGGGGGACTCAGGTTTGATTCCTGCTATAGAGAACATTTTCTTTAAGATTTTTCTAATAAGCAAGTTAATAATACACAGTGTTTCAAGTAAAAATAAAAATGGGGTGTCTGTTTCAAATACAAGAGTAAAAAAAAAAGCATGCTTATCCAGCTGACTGCTTGTTGGCTATTTGTTTGGGCTTGTCATGTTGAAAGTGGAGTCTGTTCTCTTTCTGTGTTCACAGGACATCATTTTCACAGCCTAATGGTCAGATGGGCAGTCAGCCATGCTCTCAGGTAGCCTATATGGTTAGTGTGTGTGTGTGTGTGTGTGAAGTCTCTCTCCTTGTCTAACTTCTCTTATAGCCTATATAAGGGAAATAAATGGACGTAGTTGTAGACATCTGTAGCAAACAAGAGCATTGTCGATAATGGCCAACACTCTGGTATATTTGTGTTTATTTTAAAATTTGTTTTGAGTAAAGTGCAGCGTGTGTGTAACTTAGCTAGATGAAAATTGGTGTGTAGTTAGAGATAGCAAATTTCTACAATTATTAGAAAACATATCTCTATGTGTAAATTATGTTTTTTGCTACATATTCACTAAATATAACATTTTGAAAGTAATTAAAATAATGGGTATATAATACATTTCATAGAGGGTACAGGTACTGCACAGATCCTAAGCAGAAGTGCTGATCAATATGTAAATAATTTGACCCTATGGGTACATATTGTATTTTATATATGTGAATAACTCGCTCGGTAACATGGAGACTTAAATTTTGCATATAAGTTATACTGGAAATAGAAAAATGTAAAAGCTTTATCATCTAATACCACACAACATGCATACGTATTAGGTGTGTATTATATTGTTAACAGATTAAGTTGATTTTCACAAATATAAGTTTTCTTGGAAGAAAAAACAAAAAAAAACATTGATTTGAAATTCCCTGTGCCTTTTCTATAAATATTTTCATGGTAATTGTTCTGATGAGTTGTCCTCTTTGGTACCTGGAATTCATGAATTTCAGGGCAGTACTAGATTGGCAGCTAGGTTTCATCATTTTATAGTTGAAATTGCTAGATGTAACAGTAAGTTCTATGTTAACAGTTTCTTCTCTCGTACTTCTTGTTTCTGGAAGTCTCTATCCGGTTTCTTGCTTCCCAGCCAACTTTGATCTTCAAAATGCAATGTCAATTGCTATCTTCTTATTCTTTTATTGTCCTTTCTCCATAATAGTATATTTTCTCATATTCTCTAACACTAAGTAAACCCTTGTGTCTTAGTGGCTTTATTGCCTTGCTTGGAGGTGAAATGATTAAAAAAAAGTAAAAAAAAAAGTAGGATAAGCCACTGTACATGAGAATCTACAATTCTTTGACTTACCCAACAAATGTAAAAATGCTGTTAATGAATAAAGTCAATCAAAAGAATGTTTTAAGACTCAATTTTAAAATAGTTAATCATTTATGTTAAAAAAAAAATATTAATTTTACAAAGAGAAAGGACAAATATGATAAATGTACTGATAACATTTTTCCAAGAATACAGACAATTATTTAAAAAAATATTGGCAGAAAATATGGTTAGCATGTGTGTGTGTGTGTGTGTGTGTGTGTGTATATATGTAAAGTTTTATCATCTAATACCACACAAATATGTATGTAAAGCTTTATCATCCAATACCACACAAATATACACACACACACACACATATATATATATATATATATATATATATATATATATATACATTATATACATACATATATATATATATATATATATATATACACATACATACATACATACATACTTGGATACACAATTGTCTACAAATGTATTTTTTTTTAACTTCATCTGTGTATATGCATTTAAATATATATACATTATTTCATGGTATCAAGGACAACCCAATTTTCACTCATAATTTTTTAAAGTATAAGAATAAAATCAAGATAATAAACTAATTTAGATTTATTTAAGAAAAAATGCTGTTTTCAATGCCAGTAAATACACTATATATATATATATATATATATATATATATATATATAAATAATGGATATCATTTTGTTAAATGAGTATGCCCACTGCAGATAAGTTTCATCAATATCCTGTATTCTCATGAGAACCCGATGGCTTTTGTAGCCAGCAAATGCTTTGCAATGCTTTTTACAGATGTGGCAAGCTGTGTTGTTTTGTACAGAACTTGGCATGTTTTGTAAAGTCTTTTGAGCTTGCTTGTGAGGTTTCATATGATGTGTGAGACTGGAGCGGTTTCTGCAGGTTTTCTGGTACAACTTGCATACTCAGTTATTTCCAGTGTAGCACTAATCATGATTTGTAAAAGGTCTATCAATGTGGCTCTTCCACTTTTACAAGCTGCATGCTTGACATTTGCCCAACTCATTGGATGTTCTTGGAAAATCTTAGTGCCCTATACATACTGGGAGTAACAGCAAAACTGTTGTATATTAAAGATGGATTTCTCCGACGTTTTTATAACACTATTGGACTCTAACTTGAACAATAAGAATGTATTTAGCTTTAAGTTGAAATGATGATCCCTCTTGCTGTTGTGAGCTCCTGATCCAGTTTTCCTTTCTACTGTTCTCCCTTTTTATAAACTTATTCACCGTTTTCGTGATGGTTCTTGAATTGACTTTGAAGATGGAAGCCAGAGTAAGAATGTTGGTACCATTACTGAAAGCCTGAATGATCTTTTTCCTTTCACCAATCATCCCATGCAGTTACACGATTTGGACAATTTTGCTGTTACACTCGACATATATGATGCCAAAGACAGTGGTCAACTTGCTGCACGTGGATGACCACCAAATATGCCTCCCAGAAATAGTTCTTTAGTAGGGCTTCTCTATCTCTATTCCAGTATACATTAATTTCACTGTTTAAAAAATATACTGATATCTACTCAAACAATTGTTTCCATTGAATATAATGTTTATAGTAATAAGAAGTAATGTTGATTTTAACAATTTATTAGTAGCTTGTTAAATATATAAGTTTTAAGCAATTAATGTAAGTGTCCTTCAAAGCTATATCCTTGGACTGATGTTGTTCCTAATTTTTATCACTGACCTTCCTGATATCATCAGATCTCAGTTTGGTATCTGTGCTGATGACAAATTTAATTCTATCTTAAATAGCAAGGTCAAATTGGCAGCTGATCTAAAAATGATCTATAATCTGTTGTTAACTGGGGCAAGAAATAGCTTAATTTTAATGCTTTTAAAATGAAACTGCTCTCTTTTAATCATCTGAGAGAACGTGTTTTACCTTCTATCAGCATGGCTAATGCTAATTTCCAGAAAAGTAACTCATTGTGCATTCTTGGACTAACGGATAACGACTGTAAAAAAAATATTTTTAACAAGATTTTCTAAATAAGAAACATTCTAAAATAATTTCATTCATTTGTGAATAAGTCCTGAAGGTTTCATTAAAATCCGACAATTATTTGATTTTTACAAGAATTTCCAAATAAATGTGGTTTTCACTGGAAAAAAAAAAAAAAAAAAAAAAAAAAAACGCTAAATTTTCTGATGGTCACCCGCAGATGCAAGAAAGAAAGTAAAAAAAAAAAAAAAAAAACGAAACAAAAAAAAACAAAAAACAACCAAAATTCCTAAGGTTCAAAAAAAGGATTAAAAAAATGTAATTAAAAATTAAAAATTCTTTGGGTTTTCCTCTTAATAACAGAACGATAAAATTTTGCGGGGGGGGGGGATGTTCATCGTGTATGCAAATTTTTAGCGAATCTTTGGAGGTACCTACTTTTTATTTTTTTTACTAAACAGAATAAATATACGAGTATAAAGATCGACACATTTAGAAAGTGTCTGTGAATATAAGGTTGCATCTTCATTCGGATATACGTATCTTTTTCATACTTAATAATAATTACGCACTCTGGTTATCTACGAAAAAAAAAAAATGCTTTCATTGCGAATTCGAACTTCCGAGTCCTTTCAAATAAAAGACTTGGAGGCTTTATTTGAGAAAATAAAATTACATTTTCTTTTGAAGTATTTAATTTATGATTTTGTCCTCGTTATTAGCTTTCTAATCGATTTGTTGGATTTTTGTTGTGTCTGAAACTTTATGAATGTAAAAATCTCCGCGACACGATCTGGAAAACTTTTTTTTTTTTTTTGTGATACGTTTTTGTTGATCAGCAAAACATGTCAAAATAGTTTTCCAACTTGTTCTTTATATAAATTATTTTTTACATATAGTTAAAAACCCACGATTGATATTTTGAAAGCTTTCTTCAACTATATACCCACTACATCTCTCTTTTTTTTTTTTAAACCATTCCATCGGATTTTCATTCAAATTTGGTTCTGCAGGATTATCTGACATTATCTAGGTTAAATTTTCAAAATATTAAATTTCACATTAATTCTTTTTTTTTAATTTTGTTTTCAAATAATTTTAAACAAAAAACGTTTGAACGTTTTTTTATTAGTAAGAACCCACTCATTCAGAAAGACACATGTCAAAAATAGTTGATAAAGAGAGATTATAAAATAAAAAAGCAGGAAGTTGGAATTGAACCCCTACACAGTCATTGATATTAGAGAGAGAGAGAGAGAAAATCTGCAATGGTGTTACTTCAAACAGAGAACCTTTATCACAATTAGTGTCTATTAGTATTGATATTATTTTATATTTTTATATTGATTTTCACACCAGTAGGGGATAAAGTGAAATCTACTATTCTGTAAAATTAAAAAGAAATTTTTTCTTGTTATATTTATGCTTAACTATTTTTTCTTTCATAATTCTTTAACAAAATATTTTAAATGAAATTTTAATTTTATGACAAGACTGCTGATTAATTATTTATTAATTTATTTGATTTATTGTTTTATAACTGACAAAAATGACTTATTCAAAAATGGCAACTATTTTTAAAATAACAACGGGAAAAGAAAACCGGAGATAAAAAAGCAAATTACTTAAAATTTAGAAAAAAAAAAGCAGTCCTCTTCCAGTGACGACAGGAAAAAATCATTTATTATCGAAGAAAGAAAATTAGAAGCGACCCCCCCCACCAAAAAAAAACCCACATATATAGCGGTAAAAAAAAAAAAAAAATCTAGATGAAAAAAAAAAAAAAAAAAAAAAATCAACCAGTCCCTCCCAATCATCGTCCCTACAAATGAATTGGGTGTGGAAAGCAGAAAAAGGGAAGAAAAAAGTAAACAAAAGAAAAAAGAAAAAGGAAAAAAAAAAGAAGTAAAACTCTTAAATAAATAATTTTTTTCTTTCTTTTTATTTTGCATCTTCACTACACAAATTCGCGGGAAATCTAAATATAAGATAGATTGATATACCTAAATTTTGTGTACGTGTGTTTGAGGCATAATGCCTCAAACACGTATATATATATATATATATATATATATATATATATATATATATATATATGAATTTGAAAGACGTTAAATACGAAGTAGTATAAGAGAAATAGACAAAAAGAGGGAGTAGAAGGAAGAAAGGAATGATATTGAAGAGATTTCAAACGTGTGAACTAATCAAACCAAATAAATCAATAAATGAAGACAGGAGACGAAGGTGCTGAAGAAAAAAAAAGGAGAAGAAAGTGTAAAAATAGAATGAGAAATGGATGAGGACAAAGAAAGAAAGAAAGAATCTGAAGATGAGAAATCAATAAAAACTAAAAAATGAGGAGAAACCGGCGAAAATGACAACAAAAACGTCAAATAAAATCAAAATAATTAAATTGAAAAAGAAAAAAAATAATAAGGAAGAAATGTGAATGTAAAAAAAAAAAAAAAAAAAAAAAAAAAAAGAATAAAAAGACAGGCAAAAATAATATTTCTTGATTGGGAGAAGGAGAGAGAGAAATAAAGAAAGAACAATAAAGGGAAAAGATGAGATACTTGAGGTGAGCAAAAGAGAAGTTGGGATAGAATAGAACTGGATGGTATACGAATTTTTTGTGTACCTTTTTCTCTCTCCCTCTCTGACACACACACTGACACACACACACACACACACACACACACACACACGTAGTTGAAAAAGCTTACACATGAAATTCCCTCACTATAAAAATGTACAGTGTACACAAATAGATTCATTCTCTCCTGCACAAGCCCAGAAGAAAAACGGGTAAGAGGGGAAAAACACACACACACACACACAAAAAAGAAAAAAAAACAAAAAGTTGCCATCACTAACCCATGTGATGTTGATGATAATGAACAGCATCATCATCATGGTTTTCATGACTATTTCTGCGCTTGGCAGTGGCGTTTCCACTTTTCGTATATAGTGAAATTCAACATTTGAATATACATGAATGTCGGAGTTGAAGGAAGAGGAATGCAGAAAAAAGTGTAGATATACGAAAGCAGCCACATTTGACCTGCTATGGCGCGTGTGTGTGTGTGTGTGTGTGTGTGTGTGTGTGTGCGCGCGTGCAAATGTAGATACCTTCAGTATCTGTGACTAATAATAATCATAAGAAAAGACTCAAGGTGTGTGTGTGTGTGTGTATACACACTGTACGAGAAAGAGAGAGGAAACGAATCTTGAGGCATGTTTAGTTTACTACTGTTTAGTTTACATGTGTCGTCTTGCAAGTTTGACACTTTTTTTAAAGCTTAGCTTCGTATGTGACGAAGCCATATAAAGAAGAATAATACGGGAGTAGAAAGATCATGCTGCGTCAATCGTCCAAGTCACTCTTGTCAGCTTTGAAAATTAGCATTGAGAATCTTGCTTTTTGCAAGTTGTGTGAGCGCGCACGTGCTCTGAACGACCAAAGGATTGCGCACTTTAATTATTATTATTATTCATGCTTTCTCTTTCTTTTTATTTGAAGTTTTTTTTTTAAAGCTTTTTTACGTTGTCTGACTCTCTCTCTCTCTCTGTCTCTCTCTCTCGTGTATAAGAAAGAGAATGTCTTATGTGCAATGCCAAATAAATGCATGTCGGTAAACATGTACTTTTGAACATACGTGTGAATGTCAGTACAGACACCAAATGCGTGTAAAAATGCGAGGGTGTACATCTGTACATTTGTGTAGCCCTGCGTGTTGTATACATCGCTTAGTACTAATAAGTCTAAGCCTGCATCCTAATTCGTCTGCAAATGCAAGTAAGCTGCATGTCTATACAAGCATGTAGAACTAATTGGTGCGCCTCTAACCTCTCTCTACGTCCATTAAGACTTTCTGGGAGCGTACATCAGTCTCTATAGGTCGCATGTGTAGTGTACATTTATTTTTCTGAATTGGTTCGTTTCGTCATATTTTATTTTAGGTTTGATTGCCGCAATTGTACAATGTACATGTGACAAGAAATATGTGTAGATATGTGTAGTCATATTGTCATATGTTTGCAAGCGTAAACAAGCGCATGTACGCACGCTCGCATTCACACTACATAAAAAAAGTAAAACAGGTGCGCGCGTAATGAATTTATTTTTTATTAGATCTGTATTGGTTGACTCAATTGGCTCTCAGTGTTTTCTTTTCTTACATATGGTGTACAAAAAAAAAAGACTAAACAAAAAACAACATAAAAAACAATGTGGGGAACTTAGTTCAAGTGAAGCATGTATTAATTTGTGTGTAGTGTAGAATTGGTCTAAACTAAAAAAAAAAAAAAATGTACATATGGACACTACCCCTAAAACTGCTAAGTTAGGTTTCTACACTTATCACCATCATTGCATTTTGAATTTTGATATATACAATCGTTTAGGAAGCCTTTCACCTGAGACTTAAGGTAAATGTTTTCTTATTATTAGGAAGTTATTGAAAGAATATTTCTCTGTATGAGCAGTAGTCATTTTTTTAAAACAATCTTTTTGCATTTCAAATAAAAATGAACTTCCTGGGATTTTCTTAAATGTGTCTACTTTTTTTTTTCTTAATCTTACCTAGCATGGAATAATAGTTGTATTTTTAATTTATTTTAATTATTTAAATGAAATATCTTATTCTAGTACTTTCTATTCCCAGTTCCTTATTTAGAGTTTTTTTTTTTTTTTTTTATCAGGCGATACGATAATAATAATAATAATACCGATAACATTTATTCTTCTTCTTAATAATTATTAATTATTCACGCGTGTTTTGTATTGGCCTCATACGATGCACGTGTCTATATGTGTACCACAATAACTGAGCGCTTGCATCCTTTTTGAATGCACATGTGTCTGTGATGAGCACTTTTTGTCGCCTCCTAGTACACGTGTGTGTGTGTGTGTGCGCGCGCGCGCTACCGTTGATAAAATAGTGTTAATCACAAGTTTTACACCTTTATGTAGAATTAAGTTTTATATATTTTACTTATTTACTAGAAGTAACAAAGAATTAATTGTGTCTGTTCGTAATGTGCGCGCACATTTTAGTGTGTCGTGATATTAGGAGTGTGACTGATGTGCAAACTAAAACTAAAGGAAAGTTAAAGTAATGCGGAATAATAAAGAATTGGTTGTCCAAAACCAAAAAGTGTACATAAAAATGTTAGAGAGCTATCAGTAATGACAACAAAGAGGAAAAAAGAAGAAGAAGAAAAAAAAAAAAACTTGATTGGCAGAAGATGATCTCAAAGACTTGCATATAAATTTGTTTTCCCTCCCACTTGGAATATGTTTTTGATAGCTTTATGTTGGCTTGCCTACGACGAGGGTTTTGCTCGCTACCATGGAGGTTGGTTCGTTGCTGCGGCAACTAGCTTCTTCATCTTCTCCGACTTTTCAATGGATACGTTGTGTGCATATGTGCACTGCGACGATGACGACGGGGGTGGGGTGGGGTGGGGTCTGCATTAAAAAAATACAGTGCGCCTTTCAACATAGACTTTTTAACTCGATTCTTATTTTGCACACCTTTTTCCTCACTTTTGCTTACTTTTTCTTCTCTCTCTCCTCTCTCTCTCTCCAATTTTTATTTTTTTTCATCTTTCTCACGTTAGCCTTTTTTTTTTTTAAACTTTACTCATTTTTAAAAAAAAATTCATACCACTTAGATTTTTTTCAGTAATTTCCTTCTTTTCATTTATTTCATTGTTTCTTTCTTCCTTTTCTCTTTTCTTCTTGTGTATTTTATTTATTGTCTACCTTTTTGTTTTCTTTTCTTTCCACTCGTCTTGTATTTTTTTATTATTATTTTCCAATTTCGCGCTTCATTCTGACCGTTTTCTTCTTATATATATATTTTTTTAAACAATTCTTTTCTTTTCATTCTCTCTCCACTTCTTTTCTTTTCACTCTCCGTACTCAGCTCTTTCGCCGCCGCACTTATTTCTTTCTCTCCCAAAATCTTTCACTTTACCTGCCTCTCCCACGCTTTTTTTTTTCTAGAAGTTCAATCCCAAATCTGTGGCTATTGTAAATATGTCAATAAATAAAATAGCTTCCCACTTCGTATTAAATAAATGTGTACGCGTTTCTTGTGTGCTGAATTTTGCAGTGATGTGTGGCTGTTAGTTTCCGTGTGATTGGAACGTAGTGTTAGTTTGCTATACTGCGGGAGGGCGGGACCCGCGGTAATGAAGGGAAATAATAATAATAATAATAATAATAATAATAATAATAATAATGAAAGGGAAAAACGTTGGAAGGTACGTTTGCATAATATAGGATGGAATGACAGAATGAAAGAAAAAGAAAGCGTGCTTGTAAACAGTAAGTGCAAAAAAACTAAAAAGAGTAAAAAGAGAAACAAAGAAGAAGGATGTTTTCATTGAGAGAAAAAAGAGAGAAAGAGAGCGTGTGTGTATATAGGTGTGGGGGTCCGGTAATTGAAAAAAACACAGGCAAGAATTGTACCTGTAAGTTTACCTCCACGTTTTCCTTTCCTTACAACAAATCGTTTTTTAGTTTAAAATTGGACAAAGCGTTACGTTACGTAATATTTTTTATAACAACTATTCAGGTTACGCACAAACTGTCCATTGTATGTTGTGCACACAGAATACTGTATGTACGTGGATGTATCAATAAGTCCGCAGCCCAACACGTAGTAGCCTGAAATTTTCACTGTATTGTAAATATTCGATATGTGAATATTCATTACTAAATCAAGTGCATTAACAAGGAGATGTTGAAAACAGAATCTGATTTACATACGTACGTACACTGTATTGTGTATGTATGCACAGAAAGAAGAAAAGGCGCCTATTTGCGGAGGTTAATGATTACGCTCTAAAACGTCTATATAGTGTTTATCAACCGTTCAAAGGGGAATTACCAATCCTCGTGTAAGTATTTTGTAATACGTCTGTGCCAACCGAGAGAAGTAATGACTACGCAATGCCACTTTAGGCGTTCCTGATTTCTAATACAAGTCTACTCCCGTAGTCACGAGGTTTAAAAGATTGTCCAAGGTTTAATTTTGTTCATTAAAGCTCAAATCCAAAAGGAGTTGTTCAATGAACCAACCTACTGACATGTCAGTAACTCCCGGGTTTGAGAACAGCATGTGTATAGTATAAACAATTTATATTTTATACACCATAATACACATAAAAAATAACGGGATTATTACTTAACTTGGGCAGAAATGTTGATTTCTATATAAGATCAATGTGTAGTATCTGTTCTTCTCTGAAGTATCACTGTAATGTATGACAGTGTAGGTGCGTAATTGGTACCATATGTCTGTCTTTTGGCAATTTGTGATGAGCAGCAATAAATTGTGTCTTGTCCCAGGGAATCCAACCATTCGGCAGCACCTCTTTCATCTTATCAACAACAGAGGGTTGGAGGATTTTCCAACATGACATTGTTTGTAAAGATTGGACAATTTTTGTCCTTAACCACAATAAAAATGATTATGCATCAAATTTACCATTGTGTGTGCATGTGTATGGGGGAGGGGCATAAATAAATACTATGATCAAAGTGTAGTATCTGTGCACTCTGTAAAAAGTTATACACACACAAGGTGTATTTTAAGCAGCAAGAATTTTTTCATACAAAAAAACAATACCAAAAAGATCTATCTGTCAAACATTTTATTCAGTTTTTATAACTTCAGATTAAGTTGTTTTATGTCAGGATTAATTTTCCAAAGTTTTTTATTGTATCCATCTGACTACTTTCCATTGTTACTACAGTTGTTTTGAAGGGTACTAGTTTTGCATATTATTAGAATTATTATTCTAATTAGAATTAGAATGCTTAGCAAATTCTGGCGTTTCTAAGCCTGCAGAATCAATTTCAAGTCATTTAGAGGTAATATCATTTGCAATGGTCAAACTGAATTTACACACACACACACACACACACATATATGCATGCACACATTACATTTTATATTTTGGGATTGAAATTTTATAGGGCAATGGTGTAGGATGCAAATTTCAAACAAAGTTGTTTTTTAAACATGCCAATATAACTAAAGTGTAAATATTATTAATTCTAACTAGAATACCTTATTTTTCAATAAATATATATATATATATATATATATATATATATATATATACTAGGTTTTCTTTGTTTTACAAGTATGTTTAGTGGAATTAAAAGTAAAGATAAAAGACAAGCTCTGGTAAAAAAAAAAAAAAAAAATCACAGCACCAAGCTAGTTGATAAGCATTTTTACTTTACTGGATAGACCAGAAAGCAAAGTGTATTATAATCATTTTAAGAATCAGAGTTAAAATAATTGTTCCATTCATCTGTTGTCATATTGGGATCATATATATCCCAAGGCCTTTTTGGTGTGGAATCCCATATATATTTTCATGTGAATAATCATGATAATAGCCCCATTCCAGTGGCCTGTTTGTCATCAGTATGTCTTCACAGACCCAACCCTCTTAATGCAACTGATCCCCAGGAATAGTTTTATGTGTATATTTAGTTTTCTACATTCAAAGACAGGCAAACCACATGCTTGCAGCTGGACCAATTCTGCAAAACAGAAAAATATAATGAATAAATGCAAACTATAAAAATCTGATCCTATATTTGAATCTATGCCAGTTAGTTAAAAAAAAAATAATTGCTTTCTGATATATCATTGCATCCATTCCTATAATTTTAAGAGAATCTTTAACATTTTGGTTACAGTAAACAGAATGAATTGGAATAAAGAAATTTTTTCCAATGGGACAATTTGCAACCCATATCCTGGGAGCTTGTCTTACATGGATTCAACCACAGCTGGAGAGTATTTGGCCCAAAATGTTGTAATGAAATGCAACAATAAACTGAAGGAAACTAGCCCAAATTTTAAGGTAAAAATTTTGATTTCAGAAATAACTGCTGAAGCAGGCTTGCTAGATTGGACTGATTTTTTTGAAAGCCCAGCTCTACTAAACTTCATTTGTGACTTTTTGGGCTACTTTTTTTCTTTCATATAATCTAGCTTAACTTGGGCAACTATCAATTAAAAAGTCAATTCAAATGTAGTTTAATTCGCTACTTGTAGCCTAATTTGGCAACCTTGGTTACAGCAGCGAGTATGTCGGATGCAAAGGATTTATTCATGGTTTGATTCAAATCTAAAAAATCCAGTTGAATAATGAATCAAATAGTCTTTTCTTTGTACAAGACTGACTAAAGTGGGCATGAGGCTGGTTCAGCTGGTATTCATTTTCAGATCTGAACTTGAACCAATTAGAAATAAATGCACAATTAGTTGAATTCAAAAGCCAGCACACACTGTCCTTTTATGAAGAACAGTTTGAATCCATGAATTTGATATACACAAGGTTAGATGGCTTCCAGATGTGTTAAAATTACATACCATTAAAACTAAGATTAAGAATGATAAAATAAGCTATCTTTGTAGATTGAGTTTTCAAGCCAGTAGTAGAACTTGTTGGAGATCAACTGACAACAAGTCTTCTCAATACTTCAGTATTTTCTTCAATCCTATTATTACTATTATAACTAGTTTGCTCATGTCATAAAAAATAAGTATATATACTGATCTTCTATGGAGTTGATCTTTTTCACCTCCTAGATTCATAAAACAGTCTACCATTGCTATAACACAGACACTGCTTGCTGCTATGATCAGGGCAAAGGAAGTAACTATAGGAGAGCAAAGACAAATATCTATCTATCTCTCTCTCTCTCTCACACACACACACACAAAAAGTTAAAAAAAAAAGACTTACAAATAAGCTGGGTCTGTTATTGTTATGGTAATTTACTTATACATGCATGAACTCTCCCAGCTACTATAAATAGGAACAGGTACTGCCTTTTGGAGAGGGAAGTTTCCAGCAGTCAGCTCTGACAGTAGCACCAAACATTTTTGCTGTAACACACTCGTTTGTATATGTTTGTATTACTGTTTCTGTTAATATATTTGTTTAACTCAATTCCCCTCTTGTGTTTTTATTTCTGACCCTAACAAGGCCACATCAGTTATATAGTAAGATTTCATGCATTTGCATGTTCACATCAGATGTCTGGTATTTGATGAATATCTGTCTAAATACTCAGCATTATCGTCAGTATCCTTACAGACCCCCAACATCACTGTGGTCTCGACAATCTTAACTTTTTTTTGAATCTCCAAAACCATTGCACCAATCCTTAAATGCATGGACCAAACCCTGATTTTCTCCAGCTTCTTTAGTTCCCGTCCAAGGAACTTCTGCTTTTTTTTTTTTTTTTTTATATATTTTATCATTCAGCTTCACCCTGTAGTCCACTACTACAGCCATGTCCATGATCTAGCAGGTTTTATTTGCTATGTTCACCAATAAAGTGAATCTAGAGAAGGAGATTTCTCCAGATTCACTCTAGTTGTAATCACAATGTCCCAGAATATCTTTTTTTATTTTCTTGGACTTTTCGTTTATGTTGAAATCAATATTCTTTATAAGCTTAAAACCAAATGATTTGCACAATTCCTAGTGTACCATAGTTCCTACCCTGTCATGACTTTTTATGTTTGGGTAATGTTGCATTCATTTATGATGCAGTTTACAGCCTCATCTTTTTTATCCACAGAGACATTTGCTGTTTTTCTGGGTTTTTCCTTCTCTCTTTTTTCTGGATGATAAAGAGGAGGATGATGATGATGATGGATTAATTCATTTTTAAATGAAGCAAATACTTCTACACCAATACCACAAGATAATTATACTTCATTTTTACAATTCAGATTTTATTACACAAGACTGACCACAATGGGACTGATGACATAACAAATTTGCTCAATATTAATATCATTTCAAATTAGTTTACAAATTAATAGATATTTTTTTTTTATAAAAACAACGTAAAAAATGAAGCGCAAGATTGAAGATGTTACTTAAGTAACAATGCTTGATTTATTTTTTTTATGGGTTATCAACCATTTGTAGGTTACTTAAAGCCTAAACATATTTTGAGTTGTAAGAATAAGTATTATTTTCCTTTTTTTTGTGAGGTATATTGCATTAACAATATTTTTGAGTATAACATAGGTTTTCCAGATACAAGTCCTAATATTTAACCCATAGCTGTAGGGTGGAGATGGATTCATACTTATCCCAAGGGTATTTGTGTATAAGTGAATGCAATGAACCTGACTGAAATTTAAACTCAGTTAAGTAACAAACATTTTAAAATAATGAGACAAGCTGTAGTGCACTGAGGAACATTTGAGTTTTAACAGTTTAAATAATTTGTTTTTAATAAATGAACCTTAGTACTCGATCCTTAATGAATATCAGGTGGTCTAAGTATAAACATATATCTCAGTGTATCTATCACTAAGTATTGTTTTAAACAGCATTAGGCAGTATATACCTAAATTTAAAAAACAAAACAAAAACACACACAATTATCTGCCAAAGAGAAATGTAATACAAGGCACATCTGACCATAATTATGAAAATCATAGCACATTTCTACAGTGCGTTTTGGAGCTATGTAATACATAGTACACCTCTTTTACAGCTATTTAAACCCATAGTTCAAGGAGGTGTGGAATTGCATAGCAGTTATAAACTAAAAAATAAAATTAACTGGCAGACATGTTTATTCTGGACTCATACTCTCAAGAAAAGCATGAATCGACTCTTCTGAAATTTGTCATATCAGTTACTTTGACAAGAATTCAGTTCCATCACTATCACTGGTGTGTTATGATGGTTAACAGACATCTTCTACTCTTTAGTCCTGGGTTCGACGATAAACTACATCCAGCAGCAAGGCCTCTGATTGGAGGTTTTGAGGAACGTGGAACCACATCTTAATTGCTGTTGTTCCCAGGTCCATCCTGACACAGAGTGGTAGCACCTGTTAGGGTCCCAGCTATAGGCAAATAGAGAACTCTCAAAAAACAAAAAAAAAAAAACAATACAATATGAAAGTATAAAAATACATTTTTATAGTAAAGTTACCAGCAATACCTATTTATAGTAAAATTACCAACAATACATTTTATCTGTAGTTGAAGGCATACAATTGCATTCAAAATATTTAGATTTTGACATAGAGGTTGATATGCTGCTAAACAAAATTAACCAACCAAATTTTCTACTCTTGGAGTTTTATTATTATATTATGATGCTTTAAAATATAAGGTAGAAGAAAACCCAACCAGCAGCAATTAAAAACTTTCAAAAGTGCTAGGAACATCAAAAAAAATAATAACTAAAGTTCTTTTGATAAATCTTAGTTTTGGTTTCTTAGTTTTTTTGGCATTAGCATCTAATTCATATTTATTTGACCTTGGTAGAAATCAGACAATTTTAAGTTATCATGTCCACTGAATATCTTAGATTGGATCATGTCATTCATTATAATGAAGGAAATAAACATGTTCTATTGATTAGACAGAGAAAGAAAGACGCCATATTTGAACCTGGACTCATCTGAAGAATAAATGAAATCCTTTGACGTAGATACAATAGCAATGAAAATAATTCTGTTTTTGACAAACATCCTAATAGTTCAATATGTAATAATTGTACATGATAATGTTTATTATGAATATTTGGTGAAATGATCAATTTCCATTTCACAGTTAATGTTAACAGTTGGCATTCAAACAAACATGGCAATTTTTAAATAATAATAACAGTAAAAATATGCAATTTGATAATAAAGAATAAAAGCAGTAGCAATACATCAATAAGAATCAATGTGGGTTTGAGATTTATCTGTAAAATATCTGAATTGAGTTAAAAAAAATTAGCTAAATGATATACAAGTTGCATTAGTTTGTCAGCAAGATTCAACCTTCCAAAAGCTAAGCAAAGTATTAAAAAACAGGAAAATTTCATTAGCAAGAAAGAAAAGAGTACGGGATGGAAAGTACAACACTGAAATTTGAAGATACATTGGAATAGCAAAAGGTGCCTCCCAAAAGCTAAACAATGTATTAAGTGTAATGAGTTGGTCGGTCAACTTGACACCCCCAAAGTGAGTGGAGGTGGGCAGGCGCGGGAACTGTGATTGGTAGCTGGCTTGTCGGTGTTTTGCATAGGTGAGTTACCAAGCTCTATGTAAAGGGCTGGAATGAGAAGGAGGGCAGTGTTTTTCAGTCTCAGAAGTGGAGACTGTGTCCGTCGCTATGACTGCTGGGAGAGAAAGAGACGAAATCATTTATTTTTTCGTGACACATTCCAACACATTAAGAAACAGGGAAATTTTGTTAGAAACAAAGAAAAGAGTGCTGAAGTGTTACATAATATCAATCCTTCTATATAGCAGTGAATGCTGGACAATCTCCTCAAAGATGAAGAAGAGACATGAAGCAACAGAAATGTGGTTCTACAGAAAGATGCTGAAGATACCATAGACTGAACATGTGAGCAACGACAAAGTTTTAGAGAAAATGGAAATAAAAGGAACCTTATACTTATAAGAAAAAAAAGCAGTTGAAATTTCGATGGCAGATTGAAGGCAAGATGGACAGAGGAAAAAAATGCTTAATCTACCTAGCAAGCTTGAGTAAATGTATGACAGAACAAGGTTTAGCAAAAAGACAAAATTTATTAAGAGCTACAAAGGACAGGAAATTGTGGAGATCCATGACTGTCTACACCCTGAAGGCATACAGAAGAAAATTCAACCATTTTTAGTAATCTACGTTTAATTCAAGAGACGCATGACCTTTAATCCATACGACAATAGTCAAATTATCAACAGGCTGTCATATTTGATTATAATTCATTGAAACTATGAACATTATTGTCTGAATTTCTGAAACAAGTTCTTATTATTATACATTGATTTATTTGGATCAGTTTCCTTGTGTTGGTCATTCTTATTCCAATGCTATGGCTGCCACAGTCTACAGGTTTCCTTAGATGCCTGGTGTATTTGGCAACATTTCAGCAATTACAAACAAAACCCTTTATTTGATCCATATTGACTATGTTGTTCTCAGTGTCGTTTCAGAACTCATAACCATCAATTTTCCTTTATGATGTCAATCTGCCTCAACAATGAGCCAGTTTATATTTCTGCACTACATGACACAGTGAGTGAACTTGCAACCTCTGGGGAACCAGAGGAACTTTACTGGCTCTTTTATCCACTTGGCCATCTCATGTAGGATACATAGATAGGCAATGTTTCCTAATCGGTGACTCCCAGTATTGATATCTATGTTCAGACTACTTATTGAATGACATGATCATAGGACATAAAAGTACTAGTAAAGCTCATCTGGAAACTGAGTTCAGTTCATGAATCAGGTCAGGCAGAAATATGTAATGGGTCATTGGAGAGGAAGATTGGCATAATAAAAATAATGACAATTTCAATATTTTAAATACTCTGGATATGACAGATAAAAGGAAGAACAGCATATTCCTCTGAATGTTCCATTTCATATTTTTTGAAGACAGACTAGAGAGTATAGTGGTTGAAACATGGTTAAAAAATACCAGGAAACTGGTCCAAATGAATGTATTTTTAGCTAAATGTTATGTATCAAGATATCAAGAATTTCTATATACAATGGAATGACATCTCCAACATCTGCATACAAACTGTTTGTTATTTCAACTTTCGAGACAGTGAATTGGATAATTGTTTTTATAAGTGTTTATCTATTTTAAAAGTATATATGTCGCAACAATAAGAAAATGCTAAAGCAAAAAATACTGAAGTTTTTGGCTTTGACTTACAATTTAAGAAAAAAAAAAAAAAAAAAAAAAAAATCAGATAATAATACACTAGGAGCAAAAGATGTCTGGTGACAGGACACCAAAAGCAAAAGATGTCTGGTGACAGGACACCAAAAGCAAAAGATGTCTGGTGACAGGACACCAGGAGTAAAAGATGTATGAAAAGAGGATACCAGGAATATAATGCATCTAAGATGACACTAATAGTGACCATAGTAGAAACAATATGGTAGCAAACATTTTAAAGCAGTAAATAAAGTATAGATCATAATCTATATTATCAATAAAATGTTTTATATAACACTAGCAGGAGAGCCTGGCGTTGCCCGGGGATGTAACAGTAAGAGATAGATCAAGTATCGACCATCATAAAGACTGAAAAATAAAATTGACAAAGATTATTGTTTAAGGTTGACGGACACGCATGTCTTAATTAGTTATTTTTTTTTTTTTTTTTTTTTTACGAATTGGTAAAAACCCAAACTCAAACAAAAACATTGTTTTCAATCGCTATGAGTTTATTGATTGAATAGAATTTTATTATAAACAATTGTCTTGTAAATGGGATTTTTAAAGCATTCTGAATGTAAAAATAAAGAAAAAAGTGTGCAAGACAATAAGAAACACGACCTGCCAAAAAAAAAAAAAAAAAATTGAAGTTTTGTTGAAATCGATTGAAAAATGTAGGAAATCCGATCCCATATATAAAGGAACACACACACAACCTGGGTTTTATAATAAGTAAAACTCTATATGAGTTGTCCCCCTTTCATTCTGGCGACAGAATCATGTTTTATCATGTTTTCAAAATGATTTCATGCAAAAACAATTGTGTTTTTCCAATTTTTGGTGCTGTCAGAACCACTGCAAGGTAACTTTATGCAGTCCTGTGAAGTTTTGTTGAAATTGGTTGAAAAATGTAGGAAATCCAATCCAATATATAAACGTACAGACACACACACACACAATCTGCGTTTTATAATAAGTAAGATTACAATTATTATTTTAAAGTTTTACTGTTTATCAATCTCAGACTTAAATCCAGTAAGTACTGCATTATTATCAATACCAATGTTTTATGTTATAGTTACATTTTTTATGGTCTCAGATCTCAATTCCCCATCTTGTTAGTTGTAGTAAAAGTTCTTGTTTAGTAACAATGCAAAAGCAGGCAAATTGTTTAAAACACAATATGAAATGATATAAAAAGATATTGGAAGTTTTGTTTTTTTCAGGAGTCACTATAGAAAAATTAAGAATTTAATTTCCGATAATTACATATATCTTTATTTTTAGGTGATATTCATAAAAATTAAATGATCTTTATCCAGAATCTATTTTCATCTTACATAACCAGTTTTTCAGCAAGTGGAGTCAAAATGTTCATATTTACTTATATAAAATAAAAAAAAAAGAAAAGAAGAAGAAAAATGCCATAAATATGACTGTATATTAAAAGTCTTTCTTTTTGCCGAGAGTCTTATACTAGAGTTAGTCATCACTGTGAAAGTTTGCTAAGTGAGAACTTCCCAGATGGTGAAATTTTTACTAGTTAGAAATAATATATACATAAATAATATATGTAATACTTTTTATGCCTTCAGGAGTGTTCACAATGAAATTTTCCTATCTTTATGTAATGAACACTCTCAATAACAATGCCATTCCTCCTTTATATCATGGACTCTTCTGGTGATATAATAGAAAGATAATTTTATGTTAAACTTTGACCTTTGTGCTTATAAAACAAACCCCTGAGTGTTTATTACAATTCTAATCATCAGTTTTTAAAACAATAAACATTGCCAAGAAGTTAAGGTAGTTAAATGAATAGTGGTGACAATAGGAAAACTGTCCTTTTGACACACTGTTATTTTTTTGTGAGCATGATGGTCCAAGTTTGCCAATAATTCAGTGCAAGACTTGATAAAGTTTCATAATCATCTGGGGAATAGAATATTTGTTTAGTTTACTATTCAAGAAGATAACAGAAAAGTTTCTGATATTTGGTAAGTACAGTTCAAGTGCAAAAGTACTTGAATACTGTCATCATTTTTTTTGATAGTAAAAGTAAAATTCTAATTTCTAATTTTGATGACAATAAATTTTCAAGGTAGCTTAAAAGATTTTATATTAGCAAAGCTGTCAAGAAAATAGTAATAAAGACCAAGTTTTTAAATTTAAAGAATCCATAATTTCTAAGTTGTTAAAAATGTTTCTTCAAGAGAATTTTTTTTATTGATTTATTTTTTTTTAATGGCTAATTGCCCTTTGCAGATTATCTAAAGTCAGAAAATATTTTTAAATTCTAAGAATTTTGGGGGAGATAATGATTTACTGATACATATTCCACTAATTAACCCACAACTGGGGGGAGAAGAATCTGATTCATACCTTCCTCAAGATATTTGCACGTAAGTGAATATAATAAACCCAACTGGATTTGGAACTTGTCTCTTCACTTTACAATTCTAAGCTGTTACCATTACAACACCCACACATCCAAACATACAGCAACTGGTATTTCCAAACAGTCACCCATCTAAGTACTAACCAGGCTCAGCATTGTCTAACTTTGGTAATTGTATGGGAAGCTGTGTTTCAATAAGATGTGGTTGTAAGCCTTGACAAAATTAGCAAGGGCATTAACTTCCTGAGTCAAATAAAAAAGTGGCAATTGAACATGATGCCATGAACAAGGAATGTGATAAACAGAATTTTTAGAGAATATGGATAAGGTCTGTATAAGATAGAAGTATGGGAAATATTGTTCTAGACAGAAATAAAGAAAAGAGAGCTGGACTGCTATGTAATGTCTGCTCTTTCTGTATAAGATATGACAGTGTATATTGGACAATTTCATCACAGATGAACAAAAATCTTGAACTGTTTTGATGAGCTTCTTTCTCTAGTGCCTCAAGCACATGAATTTAAGCATACTACTAGATTGGCAACTAGGTCTCAGTTTGTTGCGGCCTTGTTAGGGCCAGAAATAAAGACACAAAGAGAAGAATTGAGTTAAACTGATATTTTAACAGAAACAGTAATACAAACATATACAAATGAGAGTGTTACAGCAAGCATGTTCAGTCGGACTGTCAGAGCTGACGGCTGGAAACTTCCCTCTCCAAAAGGCAGTACCTGTTCCTATTTATAGCTGGGAGAGTCCATGCATGTATGAGTAAATTACCATAACACAGTTTTACCATTGAACTAGCAAGGTACAACTGCCACTTACATTCTAACTGTTTCTTTTCTTGCATTTCTCACCTGCAGAACTCCCTTCTGATTTTTTGCTTCCCTGCAACCTACAATCTTCAAAAAATTTAAATGCAATATCAAATTCTATCTTCTGTTTTCCTGAACCCTGTTCCTTTATTGTCCTTTCTTCACTCCTCACTAAAGTCCTCTCATTCTCTTTGACTCCCTCTAATCCCACTACGTCCTAGTGGCATTATCACCTTGCTTGGGATGAAACAATTAAGAAAAAAAAAAAGAAAGACGATGACCCTACAGACAATAATACCATAGACTGATTATGTGAGACATGAGGAAGTTTTAAGTTGAAAAAGAAAATCTTGCTATCAAAAAGAGAGAGCTGAAATTTTTGGGGAGACATAATGAGGAAAGATGGTTTAGAGAATATAACATCCACAGAGCATATAGAAAGCCAGAAAATGTGAGAGGAAAATGAGAAGAAACCTACCAGACAAGATTGGTGGGACAAGTACAACAAAGACAAAGAGATATTGAAAAGGAGCAAGTATTGCTGAAAGCTAAATATAAGAAGATGTGGAGAGCCATGATTGCACAAATAGTGAAGAAGTATAATAGAAGAACAGGAAATATTGTTCTAGTTAGAATAGCTTACAATATAAAGTAAAAAATTCTTTTAGAAGGTCAAATAAAGCTGACACCATTTTTTAAAAGAGTTTTAAGAAATGATCCAATCAAATGGTAACATTTACAAAGCTTCATATGAATTTTTCATACGCGTTATCCGATTACTGTTTTTTTAATTTTTTTTACTTCATTTACCATCTGTTCTATAAATACAAGTAATGATTTTAACTGATTCAGCATCTGAAATGAATTGTAGTCCTTAGTGAGACTATTCCAACGCTTTATCCACTGAACTATCACCAGATACACATCTAGATTTAAGTTATATGACCACCCACATGTCTCTGCACCATATTGTCAGGTAGTCTGGCTGATGAAGAAGGTAGGGGTTCTGACCCAACTCCTCAGGATCAACACCCCTTATCCACCTACTACCGTGTACCCACCTCCTTCCACCTTTCCTTTTTACCCTTGTTATACAGACCCATCCCCCACACACACACTCCAAGAGGATCATGGAGGATGAAGTCAAACTATAGTCAATCCAGTTAAGCTGGCTTAAAATGGTCAGGGCATTCTGTAAAGATGACATGTCAGAAACACAGCTTGACAGTGCACCCCAAAATATGAAGGGCATAAAAAGAGTAGAAGGGGAGGATGGAAGGAAAGCAAAGAGAGGAGAAAGAAAGGATTAGAAAAAGAAAAGTAAAACTAAAAAATTATATATATATATATATATATATATATACAAATATATATTAATAAAAAAGGATTAAAAAAGAAAACAGGAAGAAAAAAAAAAGTGAATGGAAAATATGAGAATGAAAGAAAAGATGGAAAAATAATGAGAAAGACAGAAAGCTGAAGATTTCATGGATGAAACAAAAAATAAATAAATAAAAAGACTGAATACAAATGGAAAAAGAAAAGTGTTGTCATGGCAACTGGATTACTGTGTATATGCCATTTTTATGGGATTATTTTAGTTTTTATTTTTCTACATTTATCTAGTCATCTCTCTTTCTAGTAATCTTTCTATCTATGTTATTCATTTTTCAAACATTCTCTCTCTATCTACTCTTAGGTACACTACGAGATAGTGGGGAAAGTAGGATGTTTATTCATTTATTTTTTGGGGGGATATTTTCCAACACCCCATAGCTTATTAATTTCACCCTTTTGACCCTTTAAATGATTTTCTAACACCCCCACTTTTATTAAAATCCCCATCCCCATTTATTGTATATAGAGAAAAATTCCCCCCCTGATTATTGACCCCAACCTTGTATTAGGCATAAGTCTAGTCATCCATAATGGTGTATCAATAAATCTGTAGCCTGAAACATGAGGTGAAAATTTGATTGTATAATGTTTCATCTATATGAGTGATATTCAACATTGAAATTAAGTGTATTGACAAAGAAGGAGATTATGTTGAAAAATAGATATTTGTTATAGACCATATCTATCTTAAATTGTTGTCATTTGCCTCCAGCAGTCAAGTGTTCAAGCCTAGGTAGAAGCTGGGATATAAAATTAGGCAGGACCTCTTTGTTGGGAAGAATGCTATATTACAATCTATTTTACAGTAGACACACACCTGTATACTGTACACATTAGTTACTGTAACTTTTTTAAGTACACAGTTTTGATTTTATGAAACTTATTTACACTTTTTTTTTTCATAAATTTTTATTTTGCTGAAATATTCTTTTATATATTTCATTCTTAATTTTTTGCTAATTAAATTTCAGGACTATTTCTAATATTCTTCCTATTAATATTTTAAATTTAAAAATTGTTGAATTTTATTTTCTCTTCTATTTTATAGCTTTTATTTTTTTTTAATTATGAATTTTTCCTTTGGAAATTCAACAATGAAACCATTTTTATTAATTGTATAAATAACTCAAACTAGTATCTTCATTTTTCTTTTATGTTGGAATGTTATAAATATTTTCTTCTTCTATGTGCTGTGTACCTTCAGGATGTTGGCAATCATGGCTCTCCACAATTTCCTGTCTTTTCTAGCTCTTAATAACTTTTGTCTTTTTGCCATCTCCCCCAAGTCCTGTTCTGCCATCCATCCATTCACTCAATCTCGCCAAGTAAATTGTGTGTTACTTTCCTCTGGCCTTCTTACCTTCAATTTCTCCTGTGAGTATCAAATTTTCCAAGCCTTCTTTCCTCGTTATGGGCACTAGAAATTTCAACTGTCTCTTCTCGATTTTAAGTATGTGTGTCCTTTTTGGTGCTATTGTCTCTAGAACTTTGTTGTTGCTCACATGTTCAGTCCATAGTATTCTCAGCATCCTCCTGTAGTACCACATTTATATTGCTTCAAGTCTCTTCATCTGTGAGGAGATTGTTCAGTATCAATTTCCATATAGGAGGACTGATACTATATAACAGTCCAGTACTTTTTTCTTTGTTTTAAGTCTTTTATTTTTTTTTTTAATATTAATTTATATGCATATAAGTTTGGAGAATTTTCATTATTTTCTGAAATAATTTAAAAAAAAATTCGTTTTAACTAAAAAAATAGGAATCTTTTTTTATTGTTAATTATTTTTAATAAATTTTTTCTTTATTTTCTTATTAGTTTTTTTTTTGTTGAAAGGAGGGGTTATTGTAATTCAATTATTTTTTCAATTTTCTTCTTTTGTCTATTTCTATTTAGTCATTTTTTTTTTTTACTTCATCTTTCATTTATTTACTTATCTTTTTTGTTTTTTTAAATGGAGTAAAAACAAAATGAGAGAAATGCCGAGGGCAGAATTAAAAAAAGTATGTTTGTTCCAGCTTTGACCTTGGATAGCAGTCATATATGAATAAGATTCTTATAGAAGAGTAGGTAAGTGGAGGGCTGAGAAATGGGGAGAAAAAAGGTATAAGAAACAAAAAAGAAAACAAAGCAGAAAGTGGTAAAGTAATTTCCTTCTGAATTAAAGGGAGAAAGTTACACAATATATGTATCATACACACATATAAATATGGATCTCAAGGGAATAAGTGTAGATGTCTATTGTCCAGAATGACAGAGGAAGCAGTTTGGATAATCTCCCTTATTTATGAATTCCAATCCATCCAAGGTTTACAATAAAGTATTATTATTATTATTATCATTATCATCATCATCATTTCCTCCTCCTTCTCTTTGCATCTTGTAATCTTTTTAAACAATTTGATCAAAGAAGGAAACTAAATTTAAGAGGAAGCTTGTTTGATCAGTATCAAATCTCAATTTCAAAATCTAAAAATATCTCAAAGGGGACAAAAAAAAAAATTAATTCATTTGGGTTCAGGATATTATCTAAATCAAATCAGCTCCATATTTTCACATATACTGAGAACAATTTCTAGTTGGTAGATATTATTGCAAGCATATGGCCATCACTAAAATTAAAGAAACTGCACAAGTTTGACGAAGCTTAGATGTATAAATAATTAAACTGAATATGACAGTATTTAATAACAGTAATCAGGAAATCTGTTCTCTTTGTTAAGGCCTTCCATATGTAGAAGATCCAAATTTTATTTGTTTTTACGGCTTATCAACCCTTTGTGGGTTATTTAAAGCAGAAACACATTTTGGATTGTAAGAATAATTCTTTTTTTTTTTTTAGGAGTGAATATTGCATGAAGAATTTTGGAGAATAACAATGATTTTTTTTCAGATACAAGACCTACTATTAAACCCATAGCAGGGGGACATATTCCTACCTTTCCTAATGGTATTTGTGTGTAAGTGAATGATATGAAGCCAACTAGAATTCGAACTTGGCTCTCTGTTTTCTCATTACACAACCCACACATCCTCATTTTTTATTTTTATTATTTCACTTTAAATGTAAATTTGGCTCTCACTTTCTGGCAATTGATATCAAGTAAAGAACTTTGGTACTGAGCATCCATTCTCAAAGCAGCACCTTCTCATTACACTTAATGGAAAAATTCTGTTGTCTGTGATAACAGAATGTTTTTGAAAAAATGATCATGAGCTGCATTCCATCTATGGAAACATGGATAAAAACCTATTTTGTACAAATAAATATAAAAGATGATAATAAAAAAGTTTATAACAAAGTTTTTATTTCTAAAGATGATATGTCCCAGAAAGGGATATATTTGTTCGAAGTAACAAAGTCGTTTTGGACTACTGTAACCTAGTAGGACAATCGAGCAGGTAACCATAATGGACTGGTCCTCGTCAAAGTGGTAGGCAATAGACGAAGACAATAGGCGTACTGCCTGTACCTCCACATCAGTCTGTATTTATGGCTGACACCAGCCAATCATATTACTGTGAGGGGGAACCCAGGTGTATGCATATTCATTACATCAAAAGAATTAATGTGATTCCTTTTTAATCTGGCATTTTTGTTAGGTCAAACATTATTTTTAGTGAATACCAGTTTGAAATAAACAACCCATTTGTATTTCAAATAGTGTGTAGTGCAGCTATTGTCTGCACATTAGAGAAATTTTCTCTCTGACGACAGTTTCTCCTTGAAAGTGCACAAATTTGCTTTCTCCTATCATTTGCTCCAGTGTACTTTTTCAGTCACAGTCGAAGAGCACATTTTTTTTTTATTGAGATTTATCAAGTGTAGTATGACAGTAGGGCATTCAAACTGCTAAAAATTAAAACAGGACGTCTATTTCAAACACGGATATCCTCTAAAAAGAAAAAAATCTTGAAGTAATAAAAAAGTCTTTTTATAAATGTTTTTATTTGTACCTATATATAAAAGATATATTTAAGTTATATAAAAGATATAAAAAACAGTTAAAAGTTATACACAGAACAGGCAACTTATCCACCATTTTATTGGTGTATGCGTGTGTGTATGCGTGTTAACTAGGATATATATTTTAATTTTTTTTTTTTTTTTTTTTTTTTAATTATTTCATCCCAAGCAAGACAATAATGCCACTAGGATGCAAGAGGTTTATAGGGAGTGAAAGAGAATGAAAAGAATTTTTGTGAGAAGAGGTGAGGAAAAGGACAATAAAGGAACAAGATTTTGAAAAAAACAGAAGATGGCAATTGACATTGCATATCCATGAAAAATAAAAACCCACAAACCAGGATGCCCATTAAGACCAGTACTATAATATAAATGTTAAATTTCATATTTGAGTAAAAACCATGTTTTTAAACAGTGGAATTAATGTCTTCTGACCTAGGGTTTGAAAGTCATAATAAAGTAAAAGGACCAGTTGACATTAACTTCATTGTTTAAAAAATAGGAAATACAGGCTCAATTCCTGTCAGAAGGCACATATTTCTTTATTAAGACTTGCAATCTCTAGTCCAGTAGATATTAATTTCACATTTTTAAAAACGTACGCATTAAATGTGTAGTAATAAGGAATAATATTGAATTAAAAAAACTATTAGTTGCTTAAAAAATTATATATATATATATATATATATATATATATATATATATATGTGTGTGTGTGTATATATATATATATATATATATTATTATTTATATATTATATGCGTGGTACTTATTAGAAAGTGCTCAATATCAGAGATAGAGCTAACATATTTGGTTAGATTGATGTGAGTTTGTGACCCTGGGTTTCACGCTTTTGCAAACGTCAGACAAACATTATATATATATATATATAAAGTGCATATAACATTTAATGCTATTTTCCATTTCTACCAATTTTCGGTCAGCTCCCTTATATTGAAACTCTTATTTTGTAAAAATTCCATAACTAAATGGAAAAAATTTAAAATAATTATAGCACAGTGCATTCGTGTGTATTTTTAAAAAAAAAATCACCATCACAACGGAATGCAGATTTTATTGCAGTTACAAGTTTGTCTTTATAATTTACCCATGAAGATGATCTTAGATAAGATTGAAAGTACTTGGGTTAAAAAAAAACTACGATGCTTTCCTTGGTGAAGTTCATCTTAACATCAAGAACCTGATTAAACAACTGGATAAGATCAGTATAAAAATAAGTAGACACAATGTCTGTATTATTCAATGAAACATGTTTGAATGAAAATATGCTGCCTAAATATAAACACACACACACATATATATATATATATATATATATGTGTGTGTGTGTGTGTGTGGCATGATGATTGGGTTCAAGCATGAAACAGACTGTCGCCACTCGCTGTTAAACTCAGTGTCTACTTTTTGTATTTTGTGTGTGTTCCATTAAAAAGGGAAATAGAACTGATATATTTCTTCCTCTTCTGGGCCTTATCAAGGTAAATGTCACATTCACCTTGATAAAGTCCATAAGAGGATGAACCTGAATAAAGAAAAGTTTTTCTTTTGTCTTTATTCGCATCATTTTACAGATATATTTTATTTATATCTGAAGTTTTATACACACACACATATATATATATATATATATATATATATATATATATTTAAGTTAAGAAGAACTTGGTAAACCAAATGGGTAATTCCAAGGAGGATGAAATCCTGAGAGCTCAATGTGAATCCAGAGCTAATATTTAATGAAAAAAACAGACCACTTTTATAAACCATTACAATAATTTATTTTGAAGGACTCTGGAGAGTCCTTCAAAAAGGATTTTGGTGAAATAAATTATTGTAATGGTACCTTAATGTGTATAAAGTGGTCTGTGTTTTCATTAAATATATATATATATATATATATATATATATATATATATATATATATATATATTAGTTTAACTAAAGATGACTGACAAGGTACTGTGTTTAAGCTTTTTATTTAATTTTTTTTGTTTGTATAAGTTTTTTCCTTTCTGGATGTAAGGTGTGCATGTGTAAAAAATTGTATGAATGTTTTGTATGTCCAAACACTTTCGGATATTCTTTTAGCCATTATCAAGGGTGTTTTGTAGAAAATATAACTATGGTGGCCTTGTCCATATGTAAAAAGAAGACAAAAAATAATGGAAGCATTGATAATAAAAAAATAAATAACACTCAATAACATCAACTATGAACATGATCACAATGTGCTGACCATGTTTGGAAAATAAAAACAATTCCCATCCCTATAAATATATACATAAAATTCTATATATTTGGTTAAAATTAAAAATAAAAATCCTTGATAATGGTTAAAAGAATTGCCCTTAGACATACAAAACATTTGTACAATTTTTACATACCTTATATCCAGAAAGGAAAAAAAAATTAAATAAAATGCTTAGACATAGTAACTTGTCAGTTGTCTTTAATGAAACTTGTATAAAAGAGGAATTGCTGGCTAAATACACAATATATATATATATATATATATATATATATATATATATATATGAGAGAGAGAGGGAGGGAGAGAAGAAAGAGAGGTAGGGAAGGAAGAAGAAGATAAAAACAGTTTAAAAGAAAGGAAAAATAATCCGGCAAAAGAAAAAAAAGTATCTGGCTAATAAAATGATGAACAGTCTGCTTGGTTTTCAAGCCACAAAAAGTGCCTCAATGACCTTTCAGTTTAAGGAGCCATTTGCATACATATGATTATTTCTTCTCATTCTGATAAAGACTAACATTTTGCTTAGTAAAGACTATTGTCTTGCCTTGGTTCTTTATTCCGATTTCAATCTCTTTCAACTGCAACTTTTAAAAGGAAAAATTTTTGAAGCCTGATTCTATCAAAAGAATACGCAAATACTTTACCAAAAGATCAAGCCATGGCTTTTTTTGAAATGGCCTTTGTTGTAGAACAGAATATCTTATGAAGTAAGAAAAATGCATTTGGCTGTTATCAGTGAATTCTTATTTATTTTAGTTTTTTCTTACTAGATGAATACTTCTTTGTTTCATTTACCTATAGAATTAGTTAACAATAGGTTTATAGCATACTAGTAGAAATTCATTCTTCCAGAGTTCTGTAACATAATTTAACTTCTATTCTTTTTTCTAATCCCAAAACTTTTTTGAATAGTGATAAGTAGGGAATATGTCCAATATGAAAAGTAGAGAAAATTATTTTTTGAAATAAAATAAAACTTTCTCCACCTGGAAGTCTTGCTGGCTTTCAAATTCCTTGAACTTTTAGGTAGTGACTCATACACACACATTAAAAATAAGCATGTTCAAAACTCATGAATAATAACTTTCTTTTTAAGATATGTCGATATTCTTTAACATTGATCAACTGATTTTCAAGTGATTATCATAACTTATTAACACGACAATAGGAAGTGAACCATGATTTCATAATTTTTGTCTAATATTTTACCAAGAGAACTTTCTGTACATTAATGGCACTATATAGTTTTTTTTATTGAAACTGAGAACTAAACAGTCAGTTATGTGCCATGCATGATACACACT
>CAHIKZ030000362.1:187500-232500 GCA_903632075.3 Acanthosepion pharaonis | reverse complement strand
ATTTTCAGTAGTATCATATTTTTTCCACTTTTGAACAACAGCACCTACTGCATGCACAAGCAAATCTTGAGCAATTTTTCAATACCATTTACCATCTTTGTGCAGCTTTATAATCTTCTTCTTATTCTGTTGCATATCATTTGACAATTCTTTTGTTTTAACCATTTTTATAAGTTTAGATAGCAGGACAGTCTGTACTGTATCAGACCTGTTATCTCTATGGGCTGACTGAGTGACATGCTTGGTTAATACATATATTGAAAAACAACCTGTGGTTGTACAAACCATATCAAAATAACTGAAAATAGTTTTAAAATACCCTTTTTACTGTATTATTTGTATAGGCGTTAAATACTTTTGCATACAGTCAAAAACGAAAATTGGCAATAAAACTACATAAAAAATGTTTCTCAATTTTATTTTATGTTTAGTTAGACAATGTTCATTAAAATATTTGAAGTAAGTATCATTTAAACTGAACAATTTTTTATTGTGAAATTTATAAAAAAAACAATGTGTTAAATACTTGTGCTACCCACTAAGTATATATATATATATATATATATATATATATATATATATATATATATATATATTCTCTCAATCACTGTGTGTTTATCTAAAAATAAATACACTTAAATTCACCGTCATCCCTTCGGTATGCCGATAGCTTATGGGTAAAATCTCCCACTGACGCCCAGCCGGGTTTTAAATACTAGCTAGAGGCAACTGGATGTCTAGCCACACTGATGAGCTGTGATACAGTGAAACAGTCTGTCTGTGGGTGACAATATATGTATGTGTGTGTGTGTGTGTGTGTGTAAAACAAAGTTTATATTTTCTGAAAAAACGTTCAATAAGGGTATTTCTAGAATATAATGACAAGCAATCTTTTTATTTTTATTATCAGGAGATTGAGTATTAATAAAAAATACAATTACATGTTTATTTATCTTGTCTGTACTCTGTGTTATGAAAATTGGATTATATAATCAAGTCTACTGAAGAGTGTATGTAATTCTATGAAACTCAGAAGTGAGCCAAGATAATTAAATATCTGATTGTAAAAATGTGTGTGTGTGTGTGTGCACACATGCAATATGATGACTAAGTTAGTAGCTAGTGCTCAATTTTATGATTACTTCATAATGGCTAGGCAATAACTTTTATATGTTGGTAGTTTCTCTGAAAGATAATATACATGAAATTCTGGATTCTCCCCCATCTGCTTACATTTCTGTAAAGTACTCAGTACTTCAATATCTATTCCGTCTCTCTAGCCCTCTTTATTTTCTGTAATGATGGGCCTCATATTTTGGAGACTACCCCTCCCCCACTGCCAGATCAAAAAGTATAACACATGTAAAAACATTAGTATGTGTATGAAGAGAGAGTAAGTGTGAGTGAGAGAGTGAGTGGGAGAGAGAAGGTGGAGTAAGAGCCTGTACAGATGTTGAAATCATTCAATTTCTTTCAGATTCATATCTTCTAAAAAAAATAAAATAAAAAAATTCAAAAAAATTCAGTAACTTAACCAGACCCCCAACTATACCTTTGGTATAGAAAGTAAAATAATAAATCATTTTGACAGTTTGTAGTGCTAAATACTTATAACTAAGTCATACTTTTAGCTTTCTGTAACTCATCTCTGACCATGTAAGAATCGTCTTAGTAAACAAGGTGCTGGCTACAAAATATGATCTCCAACATAATCCCACAGTGGAAACAATTAGAATATTCTAGAATTTTTGTCTTAAATCCGAATAGGACAGTTTTTCTATTACCAATGTTTTATTATTTTCTTTTCTTTTTTCTTATAACCATCTTACTTCATGTCTTTCTCTCTTTCCCTCACTCAGTGTCTTAGTCAGAACCTATTTTTCTCTCTCTCTCTCTTTCCCATAACCATCTTACTTCATTTCTCTTTCTCCCCCTCAATGTCTTAGTCACATTCTCTCTCTCTTAACCATCTTACTTCATTTCTTTCTCTCCCTCAGTCTTAGTTATAATCTTTTTTTCTCTCTCTTTCTCACAACCATCTGACTTCATTTCTCTCTATCTCTCTCTCACTCAACGTCTTTGTCAATCTCTCTTTCTCTCTCATAACCATCTTACTTTATTTCTCTCTTTCTCTCCATCTCACTCAGTTTTAGTTACAATCTCTCTCTCTCAATCTCTTAACCATCTAACTTCATTTCTTTTTGTCTCTCTCGTTCAGTATCCCAGCTTTAGTCATAATCCTTTTTTCTGTTTTTGCTTCTTTTTCTTACAACTTCATGTCACACTCTATCTCATTCCTTTTCAACTTTCTACAATTTTCTTTCTGTCTTTCACTTGCAAGATTTTATTATGCAAAATCAAAATAATTGATATCTCTTATAATCATTGTTATAATCATCACCTCCATTTTCTTGTCTTTCTTCACTTTTTTCCTCTCTACATTGCTTTTGTTTCATAGTCACTATTTCTCTTCTTATTTTTTAACAATATGGAATATATTTTCCATTTTCAGATCATTATAGCTGATACCACACCAAAAATCCATCCAGATATTAGTCATATTATGTATAATCTTATACTAGTATTCTTGTAGGTACAAGACAATGTTTGAAGAGAATTTACCAAGAGGCAACATCAGGTATTGAAATGGCAGCAAGAAATTTTAGTTGAAAATAAAACAGATCATGAATTTTTAAATGATGACCATAGAAACTAAAAAAAATGAAAAGGAAAGAAAAAATCTCTTTAAAGAAACAACATTTGGTATTCAAGGAATTATTTGTCCTGTCTTCATCCACTTTGTTATTATTTTTATCACAGCCTTTAGGCAAAAGTTCAATTTAAAGACATATTCAACTTGAATTTTTCTATTTTTTTTTATATCTGGTATCAAATCTGTCAACTCTGTTGCATTGTGAGATGTGAAGAAAAGAAGACTTAAAAACTTCATTGAACATTTATAACAGCTTATCTGCAAGTTTCAAACATCAATATTAATCTACATTTGCTTAAAATAAACATTCAGTCAACTGTTGATGCCCACTGCTTTTATGTGCCATGCCACTTCAGAATGGTTCTCCACAATTTCTTTTTGTAGCTATTATTTAATTTTGTCCTTTTGCTATCTCTCTTAATCCTTGTTCTGCCAATATTTTACACAAGTTCGTTACATAGGCTATGTGCTATTTTCCTCTGCTCTGCTTGCCTTCAGTATGTCCTGTGAGTATTAAATTTTACAAGCCCTCTTTTCTCATTAAGTGATCTAGAAATTTCAACTGCCTCTTTCTGATGTTAAGTATGTGTCCTTTTAGTTTCTGTTTTCTTTAAAACTATTGTTGCTCACATGTTCAGTCCATGGTATTCTCAGCATCCTTCTGCAAAACCTCATTTCTATTGTCTCAAGTTTCTTCTTCATCTATAAAGAGATAGTTATCGTATATGGCAGTGAATGCTGGACTGATATGTTACTTAACAGTTCAGTACTCTTTTCTTTGTTTCTAACAAAATTTTACATTGCTTAGCTTTTGAAAAGCTTCTTTCACTATCCCAATGTGCTTTCTGATTTTGGTTGCACTTTCTGTCGGCTGTTGAATCATGTCTCAGATATTTTGGTATCTTCTATTTGTAATTTGCATGTTTTGGGTGTTCCTTTTGCTAGCAAAAAGACATTCTGTCTTCTTGCAATTGATATTTAGGGGTTTTGTTTCACTTTCCTTCACTACCTTCTGTAGAAATTCTTGTAGTTTCAGTTTCTATGTCTGCTATTGACCGTGTATCATCTGCATATCCTATATTCCGTTTATTATTAGGTTGATACAAAGCAGACTGGGCCCTTAGTTTTGGTTGGCAACCTGTATCATGGAGAAGAACAACTCTGAATTCAAAAGCAATGAAAAATTATACCATCTTTATCAAATATTATCATAGAAATACATAGTTTACAAATAATAAGGAAAAAAGGAAGCTGTAGAGAGCCATGTTTTTCTATATTTTGAAGGGATACTGTATTAAAAAGTAAGAAATCCATTTTTGATTCCATCAAATACAAAGAACATTTTTCTCTCATACATTCTCTTTTCGTCAAATGTTGAACATGGTCTTGAATTCAGTAAAAATTTTCTTTATTTTGGAATCTTATTAGAAATCCGTTTTCCAGCATTACCCTAAAATGTCTTATTCCTGTGTCAAACAAAAAATATGTCTTATTCCTGTGTCAAACAAAAAATATGTCTTATTCCTGTGTCAAACAAAAAAATATGTCTTATTCTTATGTCAAACAAAAAAATATGTCTTATTCCTGTGTCAAACAAAAAAATATGTCTTATTCTTATGTCAAACAAAAAAATATGTCTTATTCCTGTGTCAAACAAAAATATGTCTTATTCCTGTATCAAACAAAAAAATATGTCTTATTCCTGTGTCAAACAAAAAAAGACTTATCTTTGTGTTAAACAAAAAGAGACAAAAATGTCTTTTTCTGATGCAATGCCTGTTTTTGATGAATCAATTTTCCTAGCTTCTGAATTTTTTACAAGGCTTCTAAATGATGTACTAGAATGTTACAAACAATTAAAACCTGAATAAACTTCAAAGACACTTCTAAGATTTCTCTAATACTGTGCAAAAGATGGCATTGGGAAGTTCGGTATTAATCTAATATATCAGGTGTATTAAAAAAATTTCCAGCATTTTTATTTTTATTAAAAAATAAAAAATAAACGGCTTTTTACTGTACCTTCAATTTCTCATTTTCAAAATGACTGTGCTGGGAATTTTTGCATAGACCTAATCATTTTATTTGTTAAAAATGTCCTTCCCCCTCCAGAATAAAATTACAGACAATAAATGAAGACAAGTTCCACTACTTTATTATTTTTCTTTTTTATTAAGCAAGAAGAGAGAATGATCTTTAATTCCTATAAAAATGTGACAATACGTCACTACTCATTTTAATGTTCATTTTTTCCTTGTAGAAAAAAAAAAAGAAGCTTCAACATCAACCTCATCAGTGGAAATGCATATGCAGAAGAAGAAATACAAAGAATGAAACACATTTACCTGTGGCAAGTTAAAATAGTTACTACAGCCATAGCTAATTGGAACATTTGCTGATGGCCTCTTGGTAGACCCCTGTCGCCTATCAAAGCAGGAATGGGTGGAGTGAAGGAAGAAGCCCCTAACAATGGGAAGCAAATTCTTCCCTCATTGGGGAAGACTTGCACTTTAGCATTAGGGTGACTGAAAGTCTTATTAACTTCCTGTTGCTTGGGTTCACAGAAAATGGCAACAAGCAATGAGAAAGAGAAGGAAAAAAAAAAAAGATTTAAAACGTAATGCATTTATGAAATTAGGATGATCCAAAATCAACTTTCCAAATTAAAGGCGAAATTATTTCAAACTACTCATATTTGAACATTTTCAAATTTATTGTGGTGTATCAAAAGTAGTTTCCATTTTTAATCAACTGTATATTTCATAAAAATGGATGTGCTGTGGTGTAACTGATAGCAGATCAGAATGAGAAATCAGAAAGCCAAGTTCAAATTCCAGTCGAAATACCCTTGCAAAAATAATGAATCCACATCTTTTCCCACCAGCTAACGGTAAATAGCAGGACAGACTGTCTTATAGCCTTGGTTGGCAACCAGTCTAGGCAAAGGAAAAATTCAAGCCAGCCTGAAGAGAGTTCGGCTACTGCTACTATGGTTACAATACAGTTATTACTAATACTATCTTCAATTTAATATTATTAAATATACTGTATAATAATTAGTGGGTTTACTTCACATAAAAATGTAAATCATAAAGTATGTAACATAGAATTTACAACTATTCCATTTATCTATTTGTTATTGTATCTATTCTGTGATCTACTATTTTTCTATTTAAAAAATTAGAATGTGCTGTCTACTTCATATTTATATATAAAAAATAACTATTTTCTCTGTAATAACTTCATTGACAACTACTGGCAGTCTCTTTCTTCTTGATTTTTGATGGATGTGTCGATGGTGTAATGGATAGTGGTTTCAGCTTGGAAAGTGAAATCAGTGAGCTGAGTTTGAATCCCTTATACACAAATACTCTTGTGAAAGGTATGAATTTATACCCTTCCCCCCAGCTATAGCTAAATAGTACGACAAACTGAGCCCTATAGTTTTGACAACTAGCCTAAGAGAAGGTAAACTCTGAATTCAAACCAGCCTGGAGAGGATTGGGCTTCATCAGACTATCTTGCCCCAGACAAACCACTACTGCTATGTCTGTAATACATGTTGTGGCTCTATGACTCTAATGGGTTATGGTGATCATGATATTTCATGAAGCTTATGTAATACTCTCCATTTGGTATCTTTTGATATTTTGAACTCTTCCAAAATCTTTGCTGATCATAGGATGCAATCACATCCAAGTTTTATTTCAGGGGACATGTCACTAATTTTAAGTATTGCAAGTAATAGGTCATAAACCTTTTCTGAACAGAAACTATGATCTGGAATTGGACTGGATGCAGTGATGGTACATACCCTGAATTAATGATAAACATTCAGGATGTGGATCTAGTAAATCATAAACACTTCAAGTATCTTGGTGTATGGATCAATTATAACAAATTTAGTATAGGAAATAAGGAAATTAAATATAGAATAGGCTGTGCTTGAGGTAATTTCACACAACATCACAAACTGCTACAAAACCAAAAAATTAACCTTACAACTTGAGTCATGTTCTTAAATACCCTTGTCTGATTAAGACTTTCATATGGACATCATACATGGTACCAGACCCATTCAGAAATATCTAAACTGTCAGCTGTATACAACTGCTTTCAAAGATCAATGGTTAAAAATGACTGAGCATGTAAAGTCTGTGGATCTTGGCAAAGGCCATCCTTCTTCGAACATTGTGGACTGGTGCTATAGAAGCACAAAGAACTGTATCAGATAATAGAAACCACATCATTTGAGGATTATCAACAGCAGCAAAAACTAAAAGGGATAGCACATGTAACTTGAAGAGAGAATAATGACATAATCAAGATGTTGATATTCAACACTACTTTAAGCATAAGTTTAGGAAGGAAACCCCTTTTCCAATACTGATAACAGCTACTGGACTTGAGAAACCTATTTTTCTGAAAAAATTTTTTGTAAAGGATTTTATAAATTTCAACTGAAAGCAGCACTGGCTGTTTGATCAATGAAAACCAAATGTTTCTTTATATGCCATTAAATGATTAAATCAATATTGGGCAATATGGTTAGGTATTAATTTCCTTCTTGAATTCTGTAAGCAACTTCAGTAGTTCTGGAGGCCAGTTTAAAATTATGTTTCAAACTTGCCAGAATTTCAATAGTTAGAGAAAATGGAAACCAAAAGGACACTTATACCTAGCATCAGAAAGAGACGGTTGAAATTTCTAAAGCACATGAGGAGAGAGGGTTTAGAAAATTTGATACACACAGGACATATTGAAGACAAGTGGAAAGCAGTGTGTAACTTACTTAATGATCTTGTGTAAAAGGTTGGCTGAACAGGGAATAGGAGAGATAGCAAAAAAATAAACTTTACTAAAAGCTACAAAGTGTAGGAAAGTCATGATTGCTCATATCTTGAAGAGAAAGAATATCTGCTAAATAGCTGAAACAAGACTATAGCTGATAATAATAATTGTTGAATAAGTGGGCATGGTTAAGAGGAATTGACAAAATTCTCAATAATAATAAGAAGGGCAAAATAATGAGGCAAGACAATGCAAGGCAAGGCAAATCAAAGCAACTATAAGACAATAAAGTAAAATGTTCACAAAATTGAAACAGTGTTCACATGCAAATGAATACAGTCAAGTGGTTAATAGGCATCTGACTTCAAGGCAAGAAAGGACAAAAATCTAGAGTTAAGAATAAGAATTGTTCATTTTTATTGATTAGGAAGAAATCCCAGTGTGCAACTGTAGAATTTAGCAATAAATTTGAGGAAGAGGGATTTTTTTCAGTCATTCCCCAAGATTGGAACAAACAATAAATAATAATAACAAATGCCCTGATATTACACGAGGTATGGTTGTCATGGCTTCTGATCTTAATTGATTGAAAGTGTTAATATGTACATATTTTGTCTTGGTAAATTAAAAAGGGCTACAGTAAATATCCTGTTCAGTACCACAGACTTACTTGTCAGTTGACTGATTTTAACCAGTTGGGTGTGGCCCCTATGGGTTGGTGCACTGTGCATCTCCATAAGTGGAAGTAGTGGAAGAGCATCATGGTGCTGAGAGCTTTTTTTTTTTTTTTTTAAAGTTTGAAGGATGACGCTGCCGAGATGACTTTGGAACCACATCTCGATACATGGGAACATCCTCAATTGGAGATATTCTGAACTGACTGGAGTTGTTTTTAACTGGGTACAACCTGAAAGGCCATGTGCTGCTTTAATGAAAACCCTGTCACCATATCCCACACATTTGTCTGTGATGCATGTACTTGGTATACTATTATCAGACTGGGTGTCATGATAGGTATATTGGGCTTGGTATGTTTGCACCCTAGAGTCACTTTGTTGGCATATTGCCCTCTTGCTCAATAATAATAATAATTAATAAATAATGATAAGTCAGTACTACTTTAGTGTACAGTCGATCACAGTTTCTTTAGTCTACGCTGTGAAATGATCCCTTACTGTGCATTTCATGGTATTAATTTATAACCTGTGTTTAACTTTCTTACCCTTTTGACCTGAGTGCTCCTGACTAATATAAAGTGATCTTTAGTTTGCAATCTAACTTTCATGTGCTTCCTTTATTTTTACCCTTTCAATCTGAGTACAAACCCTAACCTAGTACCACCAATGAATTCCATCATAATGATGACCATTAATGTACTATTTAGCCTTTTTTGATTCTGATTTTAATGATTAAGTGTATGTCATTAATGATAAAACATTATTTCAATTTGTTTTTATCATCCTGCAGTATAAACTTCTTGTAGTAGAGGTAGGCTGCATATTGAAGTGTAAAAGTGCAGGTTGACTGCACACTAAACTGTAAATGACCTGGTAGACTGCACACTAAACTAGCACCAATAAATCTTTCTCTCTTACAAGGCAATTTGGTGATAGCTGACATCATTGGGAATGCATAAATGGCAGTGCTACTTGGAACAGCTCATGTGCTGAGGAAGGTGTTCCGTCTCTAAACTGTAGGCAGGAACTGAGACATGACCATCATTACCTGGCTGAAACATTGCAGTTTGATAAGATTTCAAATCAAATACTACTGCTACTAATAATAATGAGGAAGATAGTATATATATATATATATATATATGAAATGTCTTAATGAATTTATTCTTAATCCAACAGGCATTTTATTACTTTGTCATGGGTCCTTACCTATAACTACAGAATGAACTCTTCCTAACACTATGTATACTACACCTCACAAGAGAGAGGGTCGAATTGAGTCAAGCTGATAGTAGTTCACTCCAAACCAGACTGACAGTCATACTAACACCTTCCACATCTTGTATTATTATTTCGTGTAATATACCTTCGTTATTTCTACTCCTGTGTTCGTGTTGTTCTTCCTTGGTCCTAACCTGGACCATAACATACTTCAAACATCATTTTTTGTGGATACTCTTGTTTGAAATAGATGCTTCATTTTTGTTTTAAATAGACTAAAACCAAAACATATTTTCTGAAGTTTACTTGAGTGCACAGGTCTCTAATAGATGTTATACACACTGTTTAAATTAAAAACAGAGTGTCTTTTTAAATACTGTATCTAGTAAGAACAACCCTTAAATAGTATACATTGAATGTATAATACATGAAGCTTAGGAGAATAGGGAATGTCAATAAAAATTAAAAAATACTTTTGTTACCTTCAAATTAAAATTGACACAGATTTCAATTTACAGAAAAAAAAAGAAGTAAAATGAAAGCTAAAGCTGTTTTGAAATTAATGAAAATTTGTGACCTTTGACTTTTGTAATGTTTGAAAATTTAAATAGTTTAACATCGAAAGTTTTAGTACCTATGTGTGTGCACTTTTGTGTAAAGATCTCTACAAAGGTTGGTATTGATCACAGCTATATTGATAGATTTTTTTTATTATGCACAGGGACAGATTGCTCATCAAGCATTTCAGGACAATCTAATTGGGATCAACGATAATGAATAGCATGCTGGCCATCAAAATTGCCATACTGATTCACTTCAAATATCACTTTGATGAAGTCTATGCTAAAAACATCAGATTAAAAGATAATAGATATTCAAACTGGAACTCAAAAAACTCTTGCTTCAATTTAGCCAATTTATAAAATAGATATTTTTCTGGTCTTTGTAGTATGGACATAATTTGGGATTCAACATTGTATTTACTGCCAAATTTGAACTGTCACCTAATAAAGGTACTTTCCTTTTATTTATTCTTATAAAATTTATCATATCAGAATGGTACATGCATCTTTGGATACAAAACTGAGGTGGGCTTTTGAGAAAAATAATCTGGACAAGGAAGTGTGCTTTCCTTAAAAAGGAAAAATAGAACCTTGCTGGGCTGTTCACACTTCGTAGATGAGCGATCTAAAGCACGCAGGATCAAATGATGGTTTCTCATACAAAAAGGGGTTGCAGGTTCATACACTGCCAGATTGTCTTTATTAAGATTTGTAGAGCAGAGTGCATAGGCTTTCTCCTAGATGTAATCCACACTGTTTAAAATAAAGATGGGACATCTATTTCAAATATGGGTATCCACTAAAAATAATGCTTGAGGTAATAAAAATATTAGATTAAAAATCGATGAATTCTGTGTGTGTGTGTGTGTGTGTGTGTGTGTGTCTCTCTCTCTCCATATATATATATATATATATATATATATATATATATATATATTAGAATGTATTTTTTTTTTACTAATCTGACTGACTTATCATTTTAAACATTATTTATAGTGGATACTGGTATTTGAGTAGGTATCCCGTTTATTTATTAAACACTATATTTATTTATTTTTGTATACTGGCCTGAATGTTTGCAAAATATTAATAAAGAAAAAATTTCCACTCTCTGGCAGGAATCAGATCTGCATCTCTCAGGGTAGAGAAAACTACTGTTCTTCATGGCCAAGTAATTATGGCATACCGGGCTAAAAACACACACAGAGATGTTGAGAGAGTGAGAGTGGACATAGAAATCAACACTATATGTTCATTGTCAGTTTCACACCTCAAGCAATCTTCAGACCATGTTTATGAAGGCTGTTTCAGGTGTGAAATAATCGTAATGCAGTGTTGATTTCTATGTCTCTCTGTCCACATTTATATCTACACACACTCTACTCTAATTGTGAGTACTTTTCCCAACATAAATAAAGCAAATTTTAAACTATATATATATATATATATATAAGCTCTAACTAATAATGAGTACCCTTTGGATATTATTAAGTTGGTCATGAATAAGAAAATCTCAAATTTCTCTAAACTGAGAGCAAGTACAGCTTTTAAATGTCCTGTGTATTTGCGTTTACCCTGATTGGGTTTAATAAGTGGTAAATTTGCCAAACAAATCATCTCAATAGTTAAAAATTACTATACTTCCACCAATGTGCGTGTTGTTTTTTTCTACCAGGTCTCCTTGCATGTCTGCTTGAAAGGACATTCTGCCTCACCACTATATTAATAATGTGATATACCGATTTTGGATGTAGTTGTGGAGCCGTCTAAATAGGTAGAACTACCTTATGGTTAGAGGCACAGATTAATCAACACGTAGCCGGAAGAATTAGGAATGGTACATTCCAATCTGGTGACAGGATCAGGAACACATACGGCTCTACCATTGCTGAGTGCCTTATAAACAATCCTAGTTGTGCCACAAACTTCAAACTTGACTCATTTTCCATCCTTAGTCATGCTCATTCTGTGTTACACTTAAAGGTATTGAAAACGATTTATGTCAGGTCCAGGCAGCCCTCCCTCTGTAAACAGAGGGAATGTCTGTTAGGGCTTGACATTATTTCCATCTGATCATTCTGCCTTTATTTCATCATATGCTTCTCATGTTTTATATTGTAATATTTAGTCTTCCATTGATTTCAGCTCTGTTGAGTGAGGGCGAAACTGGTCAGCTGGTCAATTTTTATTTATTTCTTTAATCATGAATGGTAAAGCTCATCTGGCTGTTTCCATAATAAAATTTTGTACCCCCAAGAAAATGATATATATATATATATATATATATATGTATATAAAATATATATATATATGTATGATAAAAAAATTTGACTTATATACTTTTGTATATCTGATATATAAATTATTAACCAGTAAAAAAAAAAAAATTTCCACACTAAATAATTCAACTATTTAGAATTTCAATGTTGTATAATTAATTTACAATGGTTGTTAATTATCACTGAGAAATGTGTGTTAATTTCCTCGAGCCATTAGTCTTTGAAGCCTTCTATTTTTTTCTTTTTCCCAAATTTTGGATGGCTCCAATAAATATTAAAATGCTAATCACTTGTGCATGTGTTCACTTTTTGACCCATTAACACAATACGAAGTGTTCATATTATAATGTCACTTCATTCTAATTATAATTATTTAGCCTGTGGGTGATCAGAAATGGCTATGACACTGTTAGGGCAGGTATTTCTGGGCTTTGATGAGAGGAAGAAAGAAAAGAGTAAAGGAAACAAGATGTGTGTGAAAGGGAGAGTGAGAAAAAAGAAAGCTTTTTTTTTTTTTGCTTTTAATTTTCCACATTCTATCCCTTGGTCATTGTTAAAAATTATGAAAAAAAATATATACTTTTTACTAATGAACTTCATATGTATTAAAAATATTCCTTTTATTATTCATATTTCATTTTTAAGACCATTTTTGCATCTTTTACTAATTGTATATTTAAGTTCTTTCCTATATTTTTAAAAAAAATAAATCATATCCATTTTTCTCATGGTTTTTAGTCATATAATTTTTTCTATCAATTTTGTCGTGCCATTTAAAAAAAGATTTTTTAAGAGTGCACTAAGTCGCTCCAAATGTATATTTTTTCAGTTTCCATTAAAATACTTTTCGTATGTAATTTTGTCATTTCTTGAAAAATATTATTTTTGATCATCTTGTCTATTTTTGGCTGTATATTTTAGTATGTTTTCAAAAACAGAATACTATTATTTATTTGAATAATGTTGTACAATCTTTAATTTTTAAGGCAATTTTTTTTTGAGTAGCAATTTCTTTTTATTTATTTTCTTTTTTCAACTCTGAGTAAAAACTGTTTATTTTCAAAGGTAATATTTTACTTTTTATCAATTTTATCAGTTTGAACAAAAACTCATTTTTTTTTCAAGAATAATATTTAAATTATTTTTTTTCCTTTTGAAATTACTTTAGAATTTTTAGCATAAATTAATTTTTACTGTATTCATAATAACTTTTCTTTTCTTCCATACCAGCAATATCTTTTTCCATCTCTTGCAGATGATATATTTTTCCACTGTTAAAAAGATCTATATTCAATCCTAAAAAGAACATTAAAAACCTGTTTAAAAATAAAAATGAGAGCTTGAAGAAGAAAGTAAATGTTAGAATATTGTACAAACGCCATTATGAATTTGATAATCTTCATCGATGAATTTGATAATCTTCATCAATTTTTTTGATATTACAAATAAATAAAAAGAAACAAAATAAAATTAGTTATGAAAAATTAAATTTACCAGCAATAATAATGTTGAAAGTTTCAAGTACCTTAGTAAAACAATGTCTTATCACAGCTCATTGTATGAAAGTAGATCAATAAATCCATAGCCTGGCACACAGTTATTACCTGAACTTTAATCTGAAATTTTTGCTATATAATATTCAATCTGATTGACTTGAGTACATTGACAAAGATGGAGACCATGTTAAAAAGTAGACATTTTGTTTTGTAAATTGAATGACTTTTTCATTATTAGGCTGCAGACTTATTGATACACATGTCAATTTCCAATGTACAAAAAAGACTTTCTAAAAACTAACTGATATAACAAAGTACATATCATTTTTTAGTGTAAATATATGTATAATAGCATATTGATTTTTTATATGGGTCAGGGAATATTAAACAACTTATTCACTGTTGGTAAATCTATAAAAGAAAAATGAATCAAAGTGTATCAGTAGGGAGAGACTTCTATGTGCTGTGTTCCTTCAGGACATGGGAGATCATGGCTCTCCACAATTTCCTGTCCTTCATAGTAAAATTTGCCCTTTTGCTATCTCTCCTAAACCCTGTTCGACCAACCATTTAAACAAGCTTGTTGGGTAAGTTATGCACTACCTTTCTTGCATTCAATATAACATGTGAGTGTTAAATTTTCTAAGCCTTTTCTCCTCATTTTGTACCCTAGAAATTTCAGTATTTTTTTTGCTTTCATTTTCCCTAAAACTTTCTTGTTGCTCACATGTTCAGTCTATGGTATTCTCAGCATCGTTTTGTTACCTCAAGTCTCTTCATCTGTGAGGAGATTGTCCAGTATTCACTGCCATATAGGAGGAATGATATTACATAACAGTTCAGTACTATTTCTAACAAAATTTTTCTATTCCTTAATATTTTGCTTAGCTTTTAGAAGGCATCTTTCACTATTCCAATGCACCTTTAGATTTTAGTATCACATTTTCCAGCTCTGTTAAAACACTTCCTTGATATTTAAATTTTTGTACTCAATTCTATCTTGCATTTGATGTTTAGTCCTTTCTTCTAGCTTTCCCTCACTGCCTTCTGTAGGAGTTCTTGTAGTTTCCTTTCTGTGTCTGCTATCAACACAGTGTCATTTGCATAACTAACGTTGTTAAGATTGTGGCCAGAAATAATAAATCTTGGTAGGACTTCTAATTCTCTCAGAATTGCTTCACTGTAATGGTTGAATAAGTCCACTGAGAAGACACATTTAGCAATGTTGACAAAATAGTTTCCATTTCAGATGGTATATTTTAGCTGGAAGATAAATATATATATCATAGTCCATATATTCCAAGAAAAAAAAATGATATTAATTTCAAGATAATATGTATACTAAAAAAAGTTAATATATTTTATCTATATAATTTAATTCCATCATGTTATCTATATATTTAGTTCCCCATTTCTGATCTTTACTTCCATGAATTCAAAAGCCCCTCATTTTCTCTATGTTCCAAAGGTAAAGAGGAAATTTACCACAGACAGCTTTTTCTCAAGAACTGCTACTTCGTGGAACATGCTCCCACATAGATGCTTCCCAGAACACAATAGTCTTAACCTCTTCAAATCAAGGGTGAATTGTTATATTTCATTCTCATAATCTCCAATTCCTACAACCTCCTCTTTTATACAACTTGTTCATCATGACCATTTTAACAGTAACCCTCTACATTGAGTGGCTCTTGTGTCTTGTATTGGATGAATAAATATAAAAAAATAATACTAAAAGTTTGATTTAGCATGTCTATATAAATTCTAATTAGCCAAAATAGTGAATTGTAGCCACAGGTATTTTTTTTTAATAAATTCACCCCAAGCAAGATGATAATGCCACAAAGACATAAGGGAATACTGGGAGTGAATGAGAATGAGAAAACTTTAAAAGGAACTGGAAACCCAATCCTAAACAGGAAACAAACCTCTGCTCTTGTTCAAGAAACCGAGGTGTGTGAATTGGATGATAAGTGAACTTATTGAATTAAGAGGTGTTGTTGTCTAAAATTAAAGTATTCCTTATTAATTTACAGAAAATTAAATTCACGTTTAAAATAAGTCAGTATAAACAACTGGTTCACTTGAATTAGTTGCTAAAAGATGAAAAGTTCTGTTTCTCAAAGTCAATATAAAACAATCATTTTGTTTGGACTTCTGTAGGCAACATTGGACATTTCACTGTTGATTAAAATTGAATTCATTTTTTCTTAAACTTTAGTTAAAAGATTAAACTTAAAGAATATGAAGTGTTATTTATAGAAGAATCCTACACATTGCATTCACATTCCAAATAAGTAAAATTAAACTTTGCAGGAGCTGTAATCAATAAATTAATGCATGTAAATCCTAAACCAAGGATCTATCAACTTAATCCTCTGCTATCTTTTTAGTGGACTTGGAAAGCTCATTATTGCTCAACTTGAAGCAAAATCAAAATCAGAATAATATGGCAAAGTTGAGGAGTCTTTATTTTATTTTAGAGAAAAAAAAAACCCCAAAAAACTTACAGTGAACCAGCCTTGTTCCCTTCATATTCCATTGGCGAGATTTAAGTTCCACTCAAACAGCTTCTTCCCACAAATCATTGTCTTGTAGAACTGACACCCAAGAGAATGCTTCCCTGATAACTACAATCTTAATCTGTTCATGTTTAGGGTTAACCTTTATCTTCCTCACATATCCTAATAAACTATGCCCCTTACTTTGAAACCATATACCTCAAGTGGATCTTGTGCCTTGTACAAGGTGAACAGAAAAAAGAGAAAAAGAATGGAATTAATATAATTAAGATGAAAGTAAATATTTTACGTACCACAGTTTTTGTAAAATAAAACTTAGAAAATAGTAATAATTATTGAATATTGCTGCCACATCTTGTCTGGTGCTTCTGCAAGTGGATTCTTGATAAAATCCAAAGAAGAATCTGTAATGTTATTGGTCCTGACCTGGCGTATTGGCAGAAATGTAATGTTATTGGTCCTGACCTGGCGTATTGGCTTAAAAATCCTGACCTGGCGTGAAAAAATAGAAAATAGTAATAATTAAATATTGCTGCCAATCTTGATGCTTCTGCTCTGTATTTGGAGATTCTTGATAAAATAAAAAAGAATTGTAATGTTATTGGTCCTGACCTGGCGTATTGGCTTAGAAATGTAATGTTATTGGTCCTGACCTGGCGTGTTGGCTTAGAAAATCCTGACCTTTTAGAAAATAGTAATAATTATTGAATATTGCTGCCACATCTTGTCTGGTGCTTCTGCTCTGTATTTGGAGATTCTTGATAAAATCCAAAGAAGAATCTGTAATGTTATTGGTCCTGACCTGGCGTATTGGCTTAGAAATGTAATGTTATTGGTCCTGACCTGGCGTTTGGCAGAAAATCCTGACCTTATTGGCTTAGAAAATAGTAATAATTATTGAATATTGCTGCCACATCTTGTCTGGTGCTTCTGCTCTGTATTTGGAGATTCTTGATAAAATCCAAAGAAGAATCTGTAATGTTATTGGTCTGACCTGGTGTATTGGCTTAGAAATGTAATGTTATTGGTCCTGACCTGGCGTATCTTAGAAAATCCTGACCTGGCGTATTGGCTTAGAAAATAGTAATAATTATTGAATATTGCTGCCACATCTTGTCTGGTGCTTCTGCTCTGTATTTGGACCTTGATAAAATCCAAAGAAGAATCTGTAATGTTATTGGTCCTGACCTGGCGTATTGGCTTAGAAATGTAATGTTATTGGTCCTGACCTGGCGTATTGGCTTAGAAAATCCTGACCTGGCGTATTGGCTTAGAAAATAGTAATAATTATTGAATATTGCTGCCACATCTTGTCTGGTGCTTCTGCTCTGTATTTGGAGATTCTTGATAAAATCCAAAGAAGAATCTGTAATGTTATTGGTCCTGACCTGGCGTATTGGCTTAGAAATGTAATTTTATTGGTCCTGACCCTGACCTGGCGTATTGGCTTAGAAAATAGTAAAAATATTGCTGCCACATCTTGTCTGGTGCTTCTGCTCTGTATTTGGAGATTCTTGATAAAATCAAAGAAGAATCTGTAATTTTTGGTCCTGACCTGGTGTATTGGCTTAGAAATGTTATTGGTCCTGACCTAGCTTACCTGGCGTATTGGCTTAGAAAATAGTAATTTATTGAATATTGCTGCCATATTTGTCTGGTGCTTCTGCTCTGTATTTGGAGATTCTTGATAAAATCCAAAGAAGAATCTGTAATGTTATTGGTCCTGACCTGGCGTATTGGCTTAGAAATGTAATGTTATTGGTCCTGACCTGGCGTATTGGCTTAGAAAATCCTGACCTGGCGTATTGGCTTAGAAAATAGTAATAATTATTGAATATTGCTGCCACATCTTGTCTAGTGCTTCTGCTCTGTATTTGGAGATTCTTGATAAAATCCAAAGAAGAATCTGTAAATTTGGTCCTGACCTAAATGTTATTGGTCCTGACCTAACCTGACCTAAGTTCTTAGAAAATAGAAAATTATTGAATATTGCTGCCACATCTTGTCTGGTGCTTCTGCTCTGTATTTGGAGATTCTTGATAAAATCAAAGAAGAATCTGTAATGTTATTGGTCCTTTATTGGCTTAGAAATGTAATGTTATTGGTCCTGACCTGGCGTAACCTGGGCGTATTGGCTTAGAAAATAGTAATAATTATTGAATATTGCTGCCACATCTTGTCTGGTGCTTCTTTTTTTCTTGATAAAATCAAAGAAGAATCTGTAATGTTATTAGTCCTGACCTTATTGGCTTAGAAATCTTCAAAAATTTAAATAAAATTTAATAATTATTGAATTTTAATTCTTGTCTTCTTTTATTTGGAGATTCTCTGTAATGTTATTGGTCCTGACCTGGCGTAATAAAGTTTTTTCCTCTTTTTTTCTCATTACAAATTTAAGAAGAGTACTAGATTGGCAGTTAGGTCTCATCATTTTACAGTTGAAATTACTAAATATAACTGTAAGTTCTATGCTAGAAATTTCTTCTATTGTACTTCTTGCTTGTGGAAATCTCTTCTGGCTTCTTACTTTCCAGTCAACACTGATCTTCAAAAATTTAAATGCAATTTTAATAATTATCTTTTTAATTCATATTCTTTTATTGTTCTCTCTCCTTAATAAAGTTTTTCTTTTTCTCATTCTTTCATGCTCAGTAACCCCTTGAATCTTAATGGCTTTATTATCTTGCTTGGGATGATATTATAAAAAAATTTAAAAACAAAATCCCCTATTAAGTTGTTCAAATTTCTTAAGTGATGTATTGTCATCATAATTTAATTTTTTTTAGTATTTTTGACTACATAACTAAATTTAAATTAACTTTATTTGCTGGCTTTTATATAGTAAATAGTAAAGCACAATCCTTGTCAAATAAGTTTCCAAGAAGAGAGGATACATGTTCAAATCTCACTGGAAGTTAATTCATTATTTTTTTTATACATGCTGCTTGCTTAATGGTTACATAGTGTGAAATAACTAGTGTTAAGATAAAAAAAAAAAGTACAAAAATAACATGAAATGTTAATGGAAAAATTAATAATCATTAATCATATTATAATTTTGCTTGTTCCTCTATTAGTTAGTAAGTTAACATGTGTGTTACATTATATAATAACTTGTCTGTCCCCTGCCAACAAATTCTAAGTAGAGCAGCAGCAGCAGGAGTGGACAGAGTAAATTCCTAACCCTTTTGTTTACATCCGGCTGGCCTCACTTTGGGATATACTCATTAGCCCATGTTGAAGTCTTGTGGTGAGTACTTACTTATTTCATACCCTGCCATTACCTCAGATAAATAATGGACTATTTCCTTTTGATTGCAAAGAAAGATAGAAGAAAATATTATATCAGAGGTCCTGTCTGGGTTTAGAGAAAGAAAGAAAAGAAAGAAAAAAGAAAGAGAAAAGAAAGAGACAAAAATAAAAAATAAAGAAATAATGAAAAATTAAAAAAGAACAAAAAAAATAAAGAAAAAATAAAGAAAAAGGCTTACATGTATTTAAAGTCTGCTTCAGTGAAAGGGGAAACCTTGTTAATTTTTAATCTTTTGATTTGTACCCTCTTACTTCTTTAAATAATAACTTGCATTTATACTTATGGTCGTTATTGCAATATTTTGTTAAAGTTGTTAACCTCATATATTTAATGATGCAATAAGGAAATTTTTACAGGTATTTTTTTTAGTCGTGGATTTCACAAAGATCTTATTCAGTCATTTACTTAAAAATGATTTATCAGAAAATTAAGATAGCAAATCTGAAACTTTCACAGCTACTGCAAGTAATAATAATTTTCCATCTATCTTTTCTCCAAACAAAAAAAAAAAAAAAAAATATTTGTTTTTGAGGACATTAAAAAGATTTTAATGATTCAAAATATTTTAAAATTATCAAGGCACTGTGAGGTATATTTGAAAGAATCATGAAAAAGAAAAGTAAATTGATTCAAAGAAACCTATACAAGTTGTAAGTAAATTACATTATTTATTAAAGTGTCAAAAATAAGAACCCATACCAAAACCTAGAAAACCTTGAGACATATTCATTTCAGAAACTATTTCATTTAATCTGATCTTATGGAAATGCATATTCCATTTTCTGAAAGAATATAAAAGAAAGAGAATGAGAGAGAGAAAGACATTAAGTTCATGCCTATTTCAGACCAGAATATGGATTTGTGCTCAAGCCATTGTAGATAATATATTCCCAACCCCAACTCTTTTTTTTTTCCTTCTTTCTCTTTCTGCATATGCAGGATTAAGTGTATATACAATACTTGACAAAATATCTACATAGATACATAGAAATATGTACAAATGGTTCAGCTTCTTTCCCTACATACAAATTTCTGACATAATGTCACTATGGAAACAATGTTCATTAGAAAAGGAAGGTTCCAACCAATGTGAATGGAAAGTGCCATATTATCTCTTGAGTGGAAGATTTGGTGTTTTCTGATCAACAGTCAACATGCAGCCATCATGTCTCTTTCTTTCTTTATTTCTCTATATGTTGTTTTCTCCCTCTTTTTTTTAGTTTCTTCCAATATATCTACTTTAAGTTTGCATTGTTAATTCTTTACCATTTACTTCAATGTTTTCTTTTTTTCTTTTAATTATGCTTCACTTTTTATTTTAATGCTTTTCTATTTTTCTTTATTTATTTGCCTATTCTTGTTTCTATCATTTCTTACTGTATCTTTTTCTTTTAAATTTTCATTGTTTTACATTTTTATTTTTTTTTTTTTACAATAATTATTTTTCAGGACCCTTTTTTATCATTCTTTTTAGATTCTTCTTCCTTTTCTTTCCAACTTTTTTGTTCCTTTTTAATGTTCTTTTTTTCTAAACATTTTAAAAATGTATTTCTATCAATTCTTTTTCATTTTTTTGTCCATTTTTCTTTTTTTTTCCTTTATAAATAATTTTCCTTTTTTTTGCTTTCTTTCCTTTATAAATATTTTTCCATTTTTTCTTCTTTTCTTTCCTTTATAAATATTTTTCCTATTTTTCTTCCTTTCTTTCCTCTATAAATATTTTTCCTATTTTTCTTCATTTCTTTCCTCTATAAATATTTTTCCTTTTTTTCTTTCTTTCTTTTATAAATATTTTTCCTTTTTTCTTTGTTTCTTTCCTTTATAAATATTTTCCCTTTTTTCTTTGTTTCTTTCCTTTATAAATATTTTCCCTTTTTTCTTTGTTTCTTTCCTTTATAAATATTTTCCCTTTTTTCTTTGTTTCTTTCCTTTATAAATATTTTCCCTTTTTTCTTCGTTTCTTTCCTTTATAAATATTTTTCCTTTTTTTCTTCATTTCTTTCCTTTATAAATATTTTTCCTTTTTTTCTTCATTTCTTTCCTTTATAAATATTTTTCCTTTTTTTTCTTCATTTCTTTCCTTTATAAATATTTTTCCTTTTTTTCTTCCCTCTATAAATATTTTTCCTTTTTTCTTCCTTTCTTTCCTTTATAAATATTTTTCCTTTTTTCTTTGTTTCTTTCCTTTATAAATATTCTTCCTTTCTTTCCTTTATAAATATTTTTCTTGTCTTCCTTTCTTTCCTTTATAAATATTTTTCCTTTTTTGCTTCCCTTTATAAATAATTTTCCTCTTTTTTCTTTTATCAATCTCAAAGAAGAATTTTCATATTCTTTTATTTAATTTCTAATCCCTTCCATTTGAACTTCACTACTTTAGTTCCTCTTTCATTCCCTTCTTCACCTTTTTTCAAGCATTTTCTTTCCAAACTGCTCAATAACAAAGCCTTAGACAATCCTTACCAGATTGAGGAAAAAATTCTATTGTTTTTCTTGTTTCTTTTTCTTTATTTTTATCATTTCTCGTTCCAACCTGGCGGCTATTGTGAGTTTGGATATCAAGAAATGCAACAAAACGCAGAACAGGCCACAAAGTCTGCCACAGTGCCACATCTAACAATATCTCGGCACACAACCATGCTTGGTAGCTTCGGGCCATTTTAAGAGATTTTCACCATTTTGAATTTTCTTTCTTTTTTGGTATAATTTGCCATTTTTTGTCATTTACTTTTCTTTGTCATTCATTTTAATCAATGCTTTTATTTTTCCTTTACCTTTAATTTTTTACTACCTTTTCATTTTTTTTTCCTCCCCTCCCCACACTTTAACTTAATATCTCACCATCAATTTTTTTCGTCTTGATCAATTATTTCATTTTTTGTTATTGTTTTTCATTTTTTCTTTTTTTGCATTTCAATATTATTCTTTTTTCTTTCATTTATTTTTAATGTTTATTATTTTTTCTTCTCACCTCTATTTGTCTCCTACTTCCATTGTTTTCTTCTTTTTCTTTCTTAATCATTTTCCTTTTCTTCTTGTTTTTAAAATATTTTTCCTTATTTACCAATTTATTATACTTTTTCCACTTTTATATGATTAACTTTTTTTATATTTGGTTCTTTTTGAAAAATAAATTGACCCTTATTTTTTTTCCCTTTTAATTCCTTCTTTCTTCAATTCATTTTTGTCATTTGTTTTTCATTCTTTTTTCTTCTCCTGTTTTTTTTATTATTTCTTGCTTTATTTTTCTTCTTTGTCTTTCTTTCATTCTTTTAAACTTTTTCCTCTTTTTCTTTAATTCATTCTTTTCTTCTTATTATTTTAAGTCATTTCCTTTTATTTCTTCCTCTTATTTCTTCATTGTTTTTGTTGTCTTTTTTCTCCTTTTTCTTTCTTTCTTCCTTTCTATTTAATTCCTTGTTCTCTTACTCCATTCTACTGAACCTCCCTCCCTTATTTCTGACAATCTCTTATGTAGGTAAAGTTCTTTTTCTGCCTTCAGACATCAACTGCAGTAAGCATGTCACATACTGGATTTTGTTATATTTTTTTGTTTGTTAGTAGAGAGCAGCAAATTTGAAATTTTCCACATGCCAAGTTTTCCAGTGAATTGGCTTGGAGAAAGGTTTCAACATGGCACAATGCCACATGACCAAAGGATGAAAGAACATTCTGATCAAAATATTGTACATTTAGAAAATCTAATTTATAACTGAAATTGTCTGTCTGTGTATCTGTCAGTTTATAGCTAGAAAATTTTTTCCATTAAATCTCACTTGTAAATTTGTGGAGATACTTAATAACTGTCTCCTTTTGGAGTGTGGTTTATTTTTTCAATCAAATATTTTTAAAACCTTGTAACCAAAGTCTAAATCTGATCATAGTCAATTACAATAAAAAGTATAATATATTTCTTTCATTGGTGTTTGTATTAAATTTACTTTTTTTGTTTTCTATATTTAGTAAACCAATGTTAAAAGATGTTCAGATAAAACAAAGTTAGCTGAGAAGAATTAATTGTGATTTAGTAGATGTAGGCAATATTTAGTGATATTGATGCAAGAAAAAATATTTTGATTATAAGTAGATATTAAATTAATGAAAACAAAATGAAAATACACTAAGTTAAATCAGTTTTTGTAACAAAGATGAAGAAGAGACTTGAAGCAACAGAAATGTGGTGCTACAGAAAGATGATGCGGATACCATAGGCTGAACATATTATCAACGACAAAGTTTTAGGGAAAATGGAAAGAAAAAGGAAACTTAAATTTAGCATCAGGAAAAGACAGTTGAAATTTCTGGGGCACTAATGATATTCACAGGACAGATTGAAAGCAAGAGAGACAGAGGAAAACAATGCATAACATATGGCAGATCACGGCTTTGGAGAAAAAACAAAAAGACAAAATTTATTGAGAGCTACAAAGAACAGGAAATTGTGGAGAGCCATGATCATCTATGTCCTGAGGGAGCATGACACATGAAGATTCATCTTTTACAAGAGTTCTAGTAGAGGCATAGAGAGTCTTTAGATGTATACAAGAAATAGTCTTTGGTAGTAAAGGTCTTTAAAAAAAAATGACTCATATTTTAAATCCAATTTGCTTGACATATTATTAAAAAAGGCAGAACATCTGCTAACCAAAAATAACTTTATTAAAACAAAACAAAAGGAAAAGAAACAAAGGAAGTAATGAGTTTAAAAACAAGAATAAATAAAATCTGTAAAAAAAAAAAAAAAAACTCAAGAAAATGCAAACAAAAAAATATAATAAAAATGTTTTTGTGAGTATTTAAAACTATTCTTAAATTTTTTTTAGTCAACTGAAAATTAGTACTTTGTTTTGTGCCTATAGACATCAATGTGTCAGCAAGCAATATCATGAAGAGAAAGAAACTGTTCCAATTTGATTTAATGAAACAAAAGATCCATTGGAAGACATTCAAGATGAGTTGCATTGAAGAGACAAAGTTAGGACATTTGAAGTGTCAACGTTTTCAGTTAATGAGTGCTGGTGATTATTATTAGTTTTGTAATTGGCAATATGACAAGGATCAGTCATTTATCCCTTCAGATGATTTCAAGATACTGACCTTAACTCATCTGGGAAACATGTTTAAAAGGCATTCATCCATTTGCATGAGACTGCTCTACTTTTGCTCCTAGAAGGCAAAATCTTCATCTTGAAAAGAAGTTTTAAAACCAAACCAACTATGGACACACTTCGTGTGTGTGTGTGTGTGTGTGTATGTTGTAGGTGCATCAATAATTCCATGACCTAATGATGGCTAAAGCATATGTTTTTATTTATCCTTCAAAGTAATCACCTTTCTTGTCAATGCACTTAACCCCACCAAATTTTATCCATTAATCACACAGATTGAACATGATGCAGTGAAAATTTTGGATCAAAATTCATCTAATACCTCTGTGTCAGGCTACATTCTTGTATGTATGAATGTGTATATGTGCTCATGTGAAATTTTTTCTAAATTTTTTATTTGTTTAATAATACTGTAAAGTATATATATATATATATATATATATATATATAGAGAGAGAGAGAGAGAGAGAGAGATAGATACACACATACATACGGATACATACACTCACCTGGTGTAACAGCAAAATTGTTCAAATTGTGTTACAGCATAATTGGCTATCCCACAAAATGTTTAATATCTAAAAATAAAAAGCATTAATCGAGTTTCTTTTTTCCAGGTTTTCAGATAAGATGTTAAGCCATTTTCACACCATTTATTATAAGAATCATTGAAAAACCCCTTTTGAGTTATTCAGCTAGAAAGAGAACAGGTTAAAATCATTTAGTGTCAGACCCACTGTCTTCTCAACTGAGCAATGGTGAGAGGGAAAAAATCATTGAGGCCTTCAGTAATGGTACCAACATTCAACTCTGACTTGCATCTTCAAAGTCCATTCAAGAACCATCAAGATAATGGTGAATAAGTCTAAAAAAGAGGGAACAGTGGAGAGTAAAACTGGATCAAGAGGTAACAACAGAAAGAGGGATCATCATTTCAACTTAGAGCTAAAGAGAACTATTAGAAAAGATTCAACTCAATTCATAAGATGTTTGGCATGTGAGAGAGGAGTTTCAGCTGACAGTTCAAAAAGCAGTGAAAAAAAAAAAAGACTTGAAAATGAAATCATATGTGAAACATGTGAGGTAACTTATTATTCCAGAATAGAAAGAAGTTTAGTAAGAGCAAAGATCATCTTGAATAAGATGGAAAATGATACTGGAATAATATATATATATATATATATATTTTGAACTTTATTTTAATCCTTAGCTATGATTAATTAATGATAAACATGTCATTCGCATTTATGATCAATTTCATCATGATTCTTCTGTTAAGCTTGGAGAGTAATTATACATTCTTATTACTCAAAGTAGAGTCCAGTAGTGCTATAAATATCTGAGAATTCCAGTAAGATATATTTAATCATTTCTAAGATATAATGTTTCAAAATTTAATCTAACAAATGGACAATTTTGCTGTTACACTGACATATCATAATTAAGTAATTCATTGCATCTAGAAGAAACCTGAACAGAATGCAGAAAGCCCTCGATGGCTGTTTCGTCCTATATCTGGGACTCATCAGCAGTGTGCATCCACTACTGAGAATTGAACCCATACTGTTATATGACACAAGCATCATACCAACTGTACCAATAGCCCTTGGTGATGAAGAGGTATCTTTCCAGTGCTTTCTGCATTCTGTTGAGGTTTCTTCCAGACTTGATGAATTACTTAATTATGATTAGGTCAAATCCTCCTAATAATTTCTATCACTTTATATATATATATATATATATATATATATATATATATATAATGCAAAGCTCTTCAGTAAAATGAATTGGAGCACTCCAGCTGATTGGCATTTGTTAACATTCCTAAAGACAATACACTAGATTTAGCTGTTTCTCTCTGTCGAATGACGATAGTTCAGTGGTAGAAACTGACTGACACCAAATCGGTCTTGAGGCATTTGGATGTCTAGTCACACTGAGGAGCTGATACACAGAAACAGTACTGTCTGCAAATGACATATATATATATATATATATATATATATATAGCTTTGTGTTTGTTGCATTCCAAAATGTTGCTGTAGAAATCAGTATGAACTAACCATGTACAATAATTAAAACACCTTGTCTAACAAAATTCAGACAAAAAAATGGTACATCAACTGATTCAAGTTATATAGTTTGGAAAAAGAATTCATTTAAAGCAGGTAACATTGAAAAAGTACAAAGATAATATTTTATACTGGAAATGATTATAAATGTAGGTATTAGTGATATTCAAATGTTACTTCCTGCCTGAATTTCTGGGATGAGGAGTTATCATTGTTTATATTACAGTCTGGCTAATGTCCTCATCTTTGTTGTTATAATCATACTATTTTGGCCATTTTGCTCTCTGGCCTTCTTCAGGTGTCAGACAATCGGGTTAATCTTCTGAGAATTTTCAACTGAACCTTTTATTTAATCTACATGGGTAGATTTTTCTAATTTCATTGTTCCACGAGACAATAGTTTGGTGCTACTAGATTGGCAATTAGGTCTCACCATTTTACTGTTGAACTAGTAAGATGCAACTGCATGTTCTATTCTAATAGTCTCTTTTCTTACACTTCTTGCCTGTGGAACTCCCTACTGATTTCTTGCTTCCCTGCCACCTAAATACAATCTTCAAAACTTTAAATGCAATGCCAATTGCTTTCTGTCTTCCTGAATCCAGTTCTTTTATTGTCCTAAAGTCTTCTCACTCTCTTTCACCCTCAGCAACTCCCTTGTATCTTAGTGGCATTATTGCCTTCCTTGGGGTGAAATAATAAAAAATAAATATTATATCAAATTCTCTATACCGGTATTAAAGGTTTTTAGATAAACTGAAAATAAAATTTTAGTTTGGCATACATATTAAAAGCTACAAAGGACAGGAAGTCGTGGAGATACATGATCCCCAAAAGCTAGACAGGACACAGCAGACATGTTGAATATTTTTTGATATCTAGCATTTCAAATATACATCAGCAACTTTCAAGGAATTGTGTTGCTTGTATATCATTTTATCATTCACTAACCCTTTCCAAAGAGACCAGCCAGAGCTGGCTTGCCAAACATGTGCATATATTTACAACTGAATCTAATAATACCAATTATAGAAATATGCGCTATTGAACCAGGCTGAGTAACATGATGGTTTCCGTATAGTGGCAGCAGGGTTCAAAATTAGTGATTTATTTTGTGATTTTTCATCAAGACATGATTGAATTTTAATACCATGACAACTGGGCATAGACTTATAATGCCCAGGAGGTCTTGCAGGCCATTCTTGACTCTGATAACGAGTTTGGAATGGGAGAAATAGATGAATTTGGTTCCAATGATGACTCAAACTTGGAGAACATTGGCAGTAATCCAAATGCATGTCCTGTTGACGGCATTACATATGGTTAAATTTGCAATATATTTTGCATTTTTCAGCAATTTTATTGTATGGAAATAACCAAAAACAAATATAAGTAAAAATGCCTCTACCGTACAGTATTCCTATCAGAATATATATGGCATGGAGTGGGGGGTTTAACTTGTGTAAATAGTTTAAAAATTGAATTTAAATTGGAGCTAGCTTAAAAGTTGTAAAATTTAGAAATAAATTAATTCTGGAAATAATCATACATGCTGTCAGAGTTTCTAGATTGCATAAACTGTAGAATTGTTTTTTGTTTTTAAATCTTCAGATTCATTTTACTGTTGAGACGAGATTAAAGCCTGAAAATGCCAAAATTAGACAATAATAAATAAACCACAATCTGATGTTTATAGAATGGCATAAATGATCAAATGCTGAGATTTGTAGGAAGCAAGAATAATTTTTGAATCTTGAAATAGAACAGAATTTATTTAACAGTGGCAAAAAAAAAAAAAAAAAAAAAAAAAAAAAAAAATAAAATAAAATCACTACACAGGAAGACAAATATGAACAAATGTTGAAAATTGACTTCATAATTAAAGAAAAAGTAATTCCAAGTGCAGTGAAAAGCATCAACTAGAAACAGGAAAAGTGATAAAACTGAACAAACTGGGTAGGTTTTTAAATACAAAATGTAGTCCCAACCAGATTTACACTTAACATGTAGATAATAGATAATTACATTTCTACATTATTTACATTATTTGAACTGTTATCCTCATCTTCATTGCCATATTCACACTGTTTCGGCCATTGTACGCTCAAGCCTTCTTCAGATGATTGGAATTTCAAACCAAACCCCTTCTTTCATCCACCGGGGTAGATTGTTCAAGTTCAACATGCCATACCTCTTCTGGAGAGTTGAGCTAATGAGAAATAATTGGGACATCTGGAAGAGGCATGGCACATGGAACTAGAACAATCTACCCGGTGGATGAAATAAAAGGTTCGATTTGAAATTCCAATGTATATCACCTGAAGAAGGCTGGAGCATACAACGGCCGAAATGCTGTGAATATGACAATGGAGATGAGGATGACAGTTCGAATAATATAAATAATCATAATATTTCATTTCAAAGATATAGACAGATACAGTTCTATATTTAACTATTTCTATATTTACACCTATCCTGGGTATGATGATAAACCACATCTGGCAACACAGCCTCTGATTGGGAGGTTTTGAGGACCATGGAACCATTTCTTAATTGCTGTTGTTCCCAGGTCCACCGTGGTCTGGAGTGGTAGCACCTGTTAGGGTCCAAGCTATGGGCAAATAGTGAACCGCCAAACTGAGATCAAAACAGCATAAAAGTATAAAAAATTTTATGGTAAAAATACCAGCTAGAAATTTTCATAGTAAAAATATTGCCAGCAATATGCATGAACAAAATAAAAATATAAAATGGTGACAATTTACCCATCGTACCCTGTAAATAACCTAAAAGTTTAGTTAAATCGTTTATTATATTTTAATTTTATGAATTTTAAATTAAGGATTAAAGTGTCTCATATTGAACTGAATCATGGCGCTCTTTACTTAAGGCCAATTCATAGTGTATCTCTCACCCAGATCTAGAGGCTTATCTTAAATCTCATCATTTCAGGGGAATGAAGATTTTTACTTTTGGTTTGGTATTGCGACAGTTTGCTGCTGTAGTTGGCTTAAGAAATTTTGGCTTTTAACATTTAGAAAAATTTTAGCTTATTTAATTGAAGTAAGTATAAGATCCATTTATTTTATTTCCTTTAGATTTGTTATATTATTTCATGTTTTTATTGAAAAAACAAACTTTGTGTGCAAAATTTACTAAATGAAGTAATTTAAGAAATTTGGTCTTGTTACTTGGAAGCTAATTTAACTTTTTTCACTTAATTGTTAATTTAATATTCTTTAAGAATTTTTTTTTCATAAAAGCAAATACACTAATGACCAACATTATTTTTAGTTTCTGTCTGACTTTCTTGGTGAGTTATCATACTTACACTATTCATATTATAATATATATTCGTACTACTGTCCTCATCTTTGTTGTTATCACAATGTTTCAGCTGTTGTGCCTTCTGATCTTCCTCAAGTGTATATCAATCTGGGTAAGCTACAGGGAATTCTGAACTGAACACTTTTAATATATTGGGTTGGTGCATAATTATCAGGCGTTTTTAAACAATATTTATTATGAAAAAAGAAACATTGATTGAATTATAAGATTCATTTATTTTATTTCCTTTAGATTTCTTATATCATTTTATGTTTTTATTGCAAAAACAAACTTTGTGTGCAAAATTCACTAATTCACTTTATGATGTCATTCAAAAATAACATTTCTAAATGATTATTTCGGCATATATGATTATTGATGTACATTTTTTTAACCTGAAAATAAAATAATATTTTTATTTAAAAAAAGTAAACAAAACAGCAATTTTTATTAACAAAGAACTCACCTACAAAATGCCTGATAATTATGCACCAACCCAATACAAAGGTAGACTGATCTCGTTCCACTGCTCATGTCCAGGTATCTCGTCTTGTTCTTATTTTTATTTAGTATTGTTCATTTATTGCTCGCTCATTTCTACTGAGTGCAAGTACACATTGCCCGAGACAGAGATTGAGCTCACAATCACTATATCACCAAATTCACAAACCAATGATTTTATCCACTAGGCCATTATTTTATAGACAATGTCTGGTAACAGAGGGATTGAACTCACAATCACTATTTCTTTTTCTAACAAATGAAAAAAGAATGCTGAATTTTTACCATGTTTCTTACACTGAAATATAACATTATCACTGAATTTAAAGAAATAATTTATTAATACCATTTTTTCCTAGTCTTTCTTCTGACAAATGTTACAATGTCTCTCCCAAGAATTTGTTAATTTTAATAATGTTAATTATATTTAATCATTAAAAAACTTCTCTTCCAAAGACTTTTTTCTTTGATTCTTTTTCTTACACTGCAAAATTTATTTAAAAATGCTATTTTTTGTTACATAAAGTTAATTTAATATTTTCCTTTATGATGTCATTCATAATAACAAATATATTGATGATGAAATTTAATTTTTCATGAGTAATTTGTTTTTTTTTCAAAAAGGTATTTTTAAAATATATGTTGGGCAACAATTTTATTCTATTTATGTATTCATACAAAATAGGAGCAAACTTATTTTATACTACAAAATCAATGAAAAATAATTTATTAAGAATATTGTTAATGTTATATAACATTAATGTCATAAACAAAATTCAATAATATCCAATATTTTTAGATATTGTAAACAAGGTGTACAAAATATTAACTAACTCTGCTGCTAGAATAAGTATTTTTAAGTCATTTTTTCTAGGTACTCTATAATTGCAAAAAAGTATATTTATGATAAAATAAATCAGTAAAATAAATAAAATGAAAAAGTTATTTTGTTTCATGTCATATTTTTGTTTCAGAATTCATAGTTCCAATACAGTTTGGTTTTATTAAAACTGTTTTAATGTGGATAATTAATTCAAAGATTAAAATGTTTATACACACTTGTTAACAGGGTGAGAAATGACAGATCCAAAAATCCACCAAATTATATATTAATTGTAATAAAACCTTAGTAAAGAAAAAATATACCAAAATAAAGAGGATTAACTTTTAAAGAGAAAATTAATTATGATTTTAATCCCTACTTTTTCTTTGAATTTTTTAAGCCAACAACAGCAGGGAGCTGCTGCAAAACCAAAGCTAAAACAAAAAAATACTTAGTGGGATAATGAGATTTGAGAAGGGCCTCCAATTCTGAGAGGGAGATACACTATGACAGGTGTGGCCAAACTTGCTTAATGTAAGTGTCACATAGAATAACGTTCAGATGTTTGATTGCCGCAAGATATGAACAAAATTTACGCATACGTTTTTTTGTTACATATACACTAACTTTAAACTTATGTTTTAATCTAATGGGGTCTCAATTTATATCCAGTGGATAAAGCTTGAAATTTGTGTTGTTTACCTTTTATATTAACTGTGATGAAAAAAGCAGCTCAGCCAATATATTTCCACAAGCCTCATGTTAAAGGTCAAAATGCCACATGTGGCCTGTGAACTACGGTTTGCCACCCCTGCACTATAAGTTGGTTTTTAGTAAAAAAATACCATGAACCGAATAGAAGTGATTAAAAAGAAATTTAAATAAACCCACACTTCACTATTTCATGGTCATGGTTATATTTAACTCTGAAACCTGACATACTTGACAATACACTTGGATATCTTGGGCAAATTCCATTATTTCAGAACTGCATGTGTTATGGAACAATGCAGCAATGAGAGGCAAACAAATGGCTGGTACAAAGTTGCTCATATAAACAGTTTTATTCTATTTATATGTTCATCTGTGTAATTCAGTGGTTAGACTCTGGTACTATAAGTTCAACAACTTAATATATCTGTTTGCAAAAGTAAGTTTGGGCCTTCATCACCATAGGTAGGGAGGAGTAGATGCGATAGGCAACAATAAACTCCAGAAGAACTCAAAATTGATCACTGCATTTAAGTATTGCATTAATATTTAAGTTTACCTTTTAAAAGTTCAATAATAATTCTTCTGGCACCGCTTAATTTAAAAACAGTTTGATGTATGTAGGTCCTTACTTTCCATACAAAAACTTATTTTTATTTCATGGGTGACTTTTGCTGGATTTTTCAATTAATTTTGATTATTCCCAAATTTATTTCAGAGTTATAAAAACTGTTATTGTACAAAAAAATCATGTAAAAAAAAAAAAAAAATCACAGAAAACAATTGCAGTAAGGAAAATTTGGGAATCTAAAATTTCAGGATTGCAAGTCTTTATCTGACCTGAAATGTTTTTAATTTGCTCACAGTGTCAGCCTGATTCCAAAATGGTATGATATGTTGGGCTATGGCATCTAAGAGTAAAGTTGAAAAAGTATGACACAGTGACACACTGACATTCGAATTTATTATATAATTGTAGTAAGACATGAACTAGAATTTCTTTTTTCTTAGACAACATGACTTGATGTAGTGTCAAACTACTTTACTATTTGAGCTATGAATGTCAATGGTTACTGATGCTCAAATCTAACCACATAGATTGGTTGAAAGCTTGTTATTTTTATTGCATACTTGGTGATGCCATCTTTGAAGAGAGTCTATATAAACAACTAGGAGAAATTTTATCTTGAATTTATTATTAAATGAAAACATTCTCAATTATTGTTACTTTTAATATCATAATGCAATAAAGGTCTATATAAATAAAATGAACGAAAGAAGAGTCAAAAATTAGTAATAATTAATGATTCATCTATTATATCTAATATTATAGTGTAAAAATAACGACCAGAAATAAAATTGACTGGATGTATCAAAAATAATAATTGATAATGCATCATCTAAGAAATTTAAGTAAGATTACATCTAATATTATAATATAATATAAACCAATAAAAATAAGGTGGGGAAAAAAGGAATCAAAAATTAATAATAATTGACAATTGTGTCATCTAATAATAAAATTCCAAATAAATATTTTTAGTTTGAAAATCTTACATCATTTACATATATCAGCAAAGAATATGAATATTTTGCTGTATTTAAAATGAGGGTTTTTTCATTTATAATAATCTTAAAATAATATGTCTCAACCCTGATATCTAGAATAGAGCCTAAGACTTTTGTACAATGCTTTAACCATTGGAAGAAAGTAATCTACAGGGTGTGGCAGAAATACCTCCCACATAATGGTAAGACATTAGTGTCAATGGTGTCTTCATCCAGCTAATGTCTTACCATTATCTGGGAGGTATTTCTACCACACCCTGTGTAACTCCAAAAAGTAGAATTTGGGACATCAACATATTCTGAAGTCAGAGAATAGATAGTGTTGGTGGTAGTAGCACTAGTTGTGCAAACAAAATTTGGTACATGACTTACCTTAATAATAAGTTAATTAACTAATAACTATTAAGAGATGAAAATCCTTTCTGCTACTAAGCAACTATGGTTGTTAAGTGTACAGATATTACAAGCAATTATATGGAATTTTAATGCATCCTGGTCACTCTGACCTTGTGTTCTTGGAACAGATTAAATAATCTGAGAACAGTAACTAACATATTTTTCTGAAACATTTTTAAAGAATCACACAATAATATATACTCTTTTTTTTAAAACCTTAAAAAATACTATAACAAAAAGATCTGTACATTTGATTAATGACAGATGTTTCATGTCTCTGGCTTTTATCATTTGTAGGTTGTCATACCAACAGACAAACAGAAGGATACTTACATTGTGTTCATATATATATATATATATTAGTAAGGTGATCTGACATTGTTTGGGATAAAATTGCTTCTGTAATCTTCACACTATAGATAATGGTAGAAGCAGTAGTAGGAAGTATATTCTGATAATTCTATTCATTTAGTTGTGTAGGTAATAGGCATCTGTTTATCTTGCAAGATAAAAGGTTGTGTCCTGTTTGGTCAAAATTTATTCCTTTGGTGGGGAGGCTAGAGTGACCTCCCCAGGGTGTAGGTATATGGAGGCCATGCACTGCCCAGACTACATGTCCTCCACTCTTGACTGTACCGACAAAATCCAAAAGAACAGAGGGTATTACATTTGGGGCCCAACTTGGCTGCAGGAGTTGCTGTCAGTGTTGATAGCCAACTGCCTTCATTGATCCACACTAGGTTTTCTGTCTGAATTTACATCTATAGACATTTCCATGTTTGGTTGGATATGAGCACAAGGCAGTGGAGGTTTAAAATCAGAGTTTTCCTTCCCTTAGGTGGACTGCCTTCTTGGGCTGTTGAGCTCCATCTATCTGAAGCAGCTGCTTATAAGGTTCCAGGTGTCAGCCTTTGCCTATTTTCTGCTTTGGAGCTGGAGTTAGTTGTCAGAGGCTATTTGGGATACATGCATTGTATAGGTAATAAGAGAAATTAACTTATTAGTTTACAGAAGGAATAAAATAAAATAAAGAAATTAGAATGAGACATCAGTGCAATGCAAAATGCCTTTGCTCGGTTTTTTTCTTGATATTTGCCCCAGTTCATTTTAGCAATTTTAAACATCAATTATGTGGGGAAAAAAGAAAGAAAAGAAAAAAACTCATCAAAAAAAGAAAAAAAAAAGTTGGGGAAAAAAAGAGAGAAAAAAAAACAAAATGTGATACTTTTTTTATCTAAATACCTGTTCTCAAAAAGATCTGTCAGTTCATGTTAAGGTTTCATGTTTCTAGTGTCTTCTCTCATGGAGTTAAAGAAACAGTGGTATACAAATTGACTTTTATTTATACTGACACTGGATAAAATGGTTCTGCTTCATTCTCTCTCAAGAGTAATATATTTCTACATAAAACATGAGAATGTAGAACAAACAAAAGTTTATTCTTTTTAAAAATCTGACCTCATATTAGGTACAACAATTTTAGCTTTGACAGCTCATAAATGGTCATTATGGAACAATTTTAATAGCATGAAGAGGAAGTCATTTTAAAAATTTCTAAAAAGAACAAATTTGTTATTTGTTTCCTTGATTTTGACATGCACCTGTGTACATGTGTAACAACAACTATTTCTTATCAAGTTGACATGGTTTTATTTTATAATTAATGAAGCATTATTTCACTGCTGCACAAAACCATTATTTTTTAAGCTTGTAAGATTCTTGATAAAATGCTCAAACCAGTTCAGAAGACTCAATATAATTATTGGGAATAAGGATAAAATTCAGCTCAGAAAGAATTACAAAAACAGACCTGACTGGGTAAAAATTGTGATTTACTGGGAACTGTACAAATGATTATGATTTGACAATGCAGAAAAATTCTATATGCACAAAACAGAATCTTTCTTAGAGAAGGAAAATGAAAACTTCTGTGAATTTGAGATTCAAACATATCACCCAGAAGCCCAAATTTGATTATTATGAAGAAGGAGAAAAAAAAAAAAAAACAAGTCAGATGATAGATTTTGCTATTTCAGCTGATCACAGAGTGTAATTGAATGGAAATAAAATTAAAAAAAAAACTGGAAAAGTATCTGGACCTTGCTCGAGAAACGAATTATGGAACATTATGGTTACAGTATTCCCAATCATTACTGGAACACAGGAAAGAATCCAGAAAAATCAAGCAAAGAATTGGGATCATCTGAACAATGACAATGCTGTCACTTAATTTCTGATAATAACCATCAGTTGCTACTGATGTGAAAACTTAACAAATGCAGAAATAATAATAGTAGGACATTTGAAGAGAGGAACTAAATTAATGACATCATCATTAATGGCTGCCCAGATCAACATTATAAGAACCAATTATATTAAAGCCAAGATTGACAAGACTTAGTAAAATAGCAAATTCAGCCATTATAGAGATAGAAATGGGATCAACAGTTATCTAATAAAGAAATGCATTGTTGGCCCAAAAATAATCCAAAAGTAGGTATGTCTAGATAGGATGGGTGATTCAATGGAAACTGTTCAAATGAAGAGGATCTGAATGTACAAAACAATTTGTATACCATATATACTCCTGTATAAGCTGACTTCATGTATAATGCCATTCCCTGAATTGTTTTGCATGAATTTTAACCCCTGTGTATGGTGCAACCAGTCATTGAAAATGCATAATTTTTAATCTCTTGAAAAGAAAAAAAAAAAAAAACTCTGTATAGTACGACCCCCTACTTTTTGTGTAAAAAAACTGATAATAAAAACCCTTGTTATGCTTGAGTTTATATAAACTAGAATCTGCCTGAAAGAATGAAAAACAAAATTCTCGGGGACCTTGAGATTTAAACAGATTACTCAGTCTATGCCTGATGACCTGTTCTAGTTGATCGAGTTATGATAAATGAAGAGAAGAAAATATTTGTCAGATAAGGAATTTTACTGTTCCACTTGACCATATAGTAAAATTAAAAGAAAGTGAGAAGTTGGGCAAATATTTTTATTGGAGTACTTGGAATGGTCTGAATAGACGTAACAAAATGATTGAAATAAGTGGAAAGAGGAGGGATTAAAGACATCTAGATGTGATAGCAATGATAAAAACCACTTGAATACCAAGGAAAATGTTGGCGTATACTGTAGAAACTTTGTGCATTTACATTAGTGAAACCTTTGAGGAAAGGGAGAAATGAAGGAATTCAGCTGTTATCTATAAAACTAAAGGTATTATTTTGTCTTCACAGAACATTTATAGAAATAAGTTTCAGTTAACGCCATCTGATTTGAGGGGAGTCAAAATTTGCATATGTGACCGAAGAGAGATATATAAAATACTAAAATAGTTAGCCAAAGGCTGTATTTTTCTTCCTTCTTTTGTAACTTGCTCTCTTTTTCAAAGCTAACTGGATGTCCCAACTCTCTATTTTCTATTGTTATTTCTACAAAGACAATTACTTGTAGGCAACATATCGTGTTTTTTGTTGCAATTTGACACAAATGACTGCCACCATGAGATTATGTCAGTTACAAGTAAGAATTTGTTATCGTTTCTTTCTCTCTGCACTGAGTTTCAGTTCAGATAGTTTGGTTTAAAATCCCGACAATACAGAACACTCAAATGCCTATGCTACTTCAGGAAGGACTCTCATGGCTTCTGATTTTAATTGGTTAGAGGTGTTAACATGTACATATTTTGTCTTGGTGAATTAAGATAGGCTACAATAAACATTCAATTCGGTACCACAAATTTACCTGACCATAGCCAGTGGGGCATGTCCCCTCGGGGCTGATGCACTGTGCATCTCTGTTCATGAGGGAGAGTAATACGAAAGCATTATGCTTGGGTGGGTAGAGCATAGTTTGTTATGTTTGAAGGATGTGGCAACCAAAGCAACTAGATACTTGGGATCATCCTCAATTGGAGTGCCAGTTTCAGTGAATTGAGTTACCCAACTCAAAGGTATTTTTAACTGGGCCCAACCTGCAAGGTTTATCAAAATTTGTCACCATATCATACACATTTGGCTGCAATGTATGTACCTGGTATACACTTATTAGATGTGATATAATGATGGGTGTGTTGGTGTTATGATGTTGATTTGGGGTTAGTAGAGACAAACGCCAAATAACATGTAACAATAAAAAGGGTTTTAATAGGTTGGTAAAAAGGTACAGAAATCACCTGAGTAGTCAATAACTAGCTCAGCTAAGAACTTCTCTGTCTATCTGTCTTCTTTCATGTCAACTGACATGATACTATTTAAAGTCTTTGTTCACAGACACAGACAAGTTCATCTTCAAGAGGGGTGGTAGGTTTCCGACACAACAGTTGGGCTTCATATATTCATAGCATCACTTTGTTGGCATGTTCCTCTTTTTCTCACTAATAATGAGAAGGAGGAGGAGGAGCAGGAGGAGAAGAAAGAGATAGATTTCATTTTTCCAGGAAACATCAGGAAAGTGAAACAATAATCAAGTAAACCAACCTTTCCATAGAGCTGAGGAATTTGTGGAATCTTTATGTGAGAGTCATGCCAATAATGATTAGAGTACTAGGAATTGTCTTAAAGAGCATAGGAAAAAGGTTAGAAGAACTGAAAACAGTGAAAATACTAAGGAAGGTGCTGGTGTATTAAGGAGATTTGTTATCACCTAATTTCCAGTTTAAGCCAAAATCTACTACAACTATGAACACCCAATGAGTGAATAATAATAATGATAATTTTTCCAGATAAAGGTTGATATAATAAAAAATACAGTACTGAGCTCTAGGCGACTGACTTCTAACAACACCCACTAAAACTAGCAGAGATGATTATGATAATGATGATAGTAGTGATGGTAACAAAAATAAGAAACAATTATATGTTACTTTCAGGTGGCAAAAGAAATACAGAATATATACATTGTACTCTTCCAAAACAGCAAAATAGACTCAACCAAATCATAGTAAATACATAATATCAAAGGGAAAATTCAAAAAATAAGTGGAGAAATAATGATTTGAATTTCACAGAATATTAAATAGAGGCATAATAATAATTATAATAATAATAATAATAACAATAATTTTGAGAATATTGGAAAAGAACTGAAATAATAAAAGTAGGTAAATTGTAATAATTAGAATACAAAATGATATTAATAATAGCAGAGATAAAGCATGAGTGGTTATGTTTATGGTGATGATAGAAAACAAAAAGATCATCATCATCAAAAACAGCAAGTACAACAATGACATCACCCCAGGGAATAATGTAAACAAAAATAAAAACACACTATCAAATAAACAAGCAGGAAAAAAAAAAAAAAAAAAAAAAGTATTAATCAGCATGATAAAGAAAAGAGAAAATAAAATAATTTTTTTAAAAAATGCACAAAAAGAAAAGACAAGTCCATTGGAAAAAATTCTCCCAACCTTTACCCAACAAAAAAGAAAAGAAAAATGTGCGAAAAATGTTTTGGATTTGAACTGTAATCAAAATATGCCTATTGAGATTATTGAGATTATTTCTTTTTTCTTTTTAATCTTTTTTTTTTTCCCCATTCTTGATGAGAAAAAAAAAGTAAAAAATAATTTTTCTAAAAAAAAAAAAAAAAAAAAAAAAAAAAACCCAAAATAGAATAAAATAAAAAATAGAAATTATAAAAATTTATTTATTTTTTTTATTGATTTATAATGAAAAATGCCATCAGCAAAAGCTAAGCGTTGATGTAGATAATCATTGTGTGATGTGTGCGAGTGGGATGGGTTGCTTGCTTTTTCAAGTAATCTTTTTTTTTTTAGCTTTTTTTTTTGAGCATGATGGGGAAAGACAATTGGATGAAAATGGAAATATGAAAGGAGGTAAGCAGTGAACATGAGGTATGTGTGTAAGTGTTGGTATGCTTATATCTACACACATACCTACCTGGTTATACAAAATTCATTTTATGGCTAAGTACAGTATTCCAATGAATGTATACTTGTATGATTTAAAAATATGTTTAGAAATTAATCTTTAGCCAAACAAAGAAATATATGTATGTGCAGTTTTAAAAGTATATATATATATATATATACATACATACATATATTTTTTTTTAGGCATTTCACCCCAAGATGGGCGGTAGTGCTACTAGCATGCAGGGGGTTACAGAGAGAGAAAGAGAAAGAAAAAACTGGGTATAGGGGGTGACTGAGGAAAAGATAAAAGATGAATAGGGATCAATGCAACAGAAGATGGCGATTGACGTTGCATTTAAATTTTTGAAGATTGTAATTTTCAGGGAACCAAGTAAGAGGATGGGAGTTCCATTGTTGGAAAGTGCAAGAAAAGAAAATGTTGGAGTAGAAGTGGTGGTTACATTACATTATTTCAACAGTAAATGTGTGAGTCATAGATGCCAATCTACTAGCATGCTTAAATTTATGTAGTCAAGGGACCAGGGAAAAGAGCTTGTCAGTGTAGTTGTCATGAAAATATATGTAGAAAAGTCAGAGGGAAGCACATCACATCTGTGAGAAAGTGACCGAAGTTGAGATGCTAAGTCAGGATCGATGATATTGCGAACCCTTCTTTGGATTTTGTCGAGAACCTCAAAATGAACAGTAGAGTCACCAGACAAGATATGGCAATAGTAATTAATGCATGGATGAATGATAGATGTGTAAGATGAACTCTGATGAGAAAAATCTTCTGGCACAACACAGTGAACCAACTTTTTTTGCAATAGATGCACTATTGATTTAATGAAAAAAATCCACATAAAGCCAGTTGAAAACATGACACCAAGAAGGCAGTGAGATTCTCTCATAGAGTCTAGCATTTCCTGCCCCAGTTAACTACTGATTGGAGGTCCAGGTTAACTTTGTCAGTGCTGCTGGATTTGCTACTGAGACAGGAGTAAATGGTAGTGACATCTGCATAAATGCCTACTTGGAAACTGATGACATTAGGAAGTTCATTGATGTAGATCAGAAACAGTGTAAGACCCAGAACAGAGCATTGAGGACACCCGCATTCGTATGAAAGAATCTGGAAGAGAGCCTGTTCAGAACGAACTTCGTTTCACGATTTGATAGGAATGATTGGATTAAATCAAATAATCATCCTGTACTACCTTAGACCTGAAGATTATGTAGAAGACCAGAATGCCAAACCATAACAAATATCTTCTAGATATCTAGAGACACAGCTTCATTTTTACCATTATTACCAAGAGCTTGATATACATAATCAGATATGGCTGTAAGCACATTAGCAGTAAACCAGGCAAAACAGAATCCATATTTTTTGTCAGAGAGTAGATCATGAGAGGTAAGACGCTTAACCACTTCGGCATTGATTAAAGCCTTGAAGATTTTGCTGAAAAGTGGTAGGAGACTGATAGAGCAGTAGTTAGAGGGCTCAGTAGGTTCTCCAGAGTTCTTAAAAACAGGAACTATAGAGAAGGACTCCCAACAAGTAGAAAAACAGGAAGCAGCAAGGCAAGAGTTGTATAGCTTGAAGAAAACTGGTGCCAGCTCAGGAGCACAATTCTTTAGGACAACGGCTAGTATGCAGTCACCTTCACTAGTCTTATGGGAGATTAATTTAGAAATGATGTCTGAGACAAGCGACAGGATTATGCATATATCACAGAGTAGAGCCTCAGTAAAAAAACATTAAAAATGGGAATATAGCACTATTTTTTTAGTGATTATAAAAATGCCGTTTTAAAAAACTTTTGTCAGTATTAATAGCTGGTATTTTATACCACTTGTTATGGATGAAATTAACAAACTGACTCTAGGTGGCATGACCATGAAAGACTTATTAAAAGAGATGCTATAAAGACTCATCTTTAAACCTGATTAAGAAACTCTTAATTTTATCAAAAGATTCTTTTATCAATATTATTTTTGACAATGCAGAAAAAACATTTTTTTTTTAAATCCACAAAGTAATTTTTAGATTTATAGCAAAATTGTTGTCAAATTTATTTAGAATTGCAAATATAATAAGAAAAGCTTCAAAATACTAATATGAATATGACTATTAATAATAAGAATCAGTAAACAGTTACCTATATACAAAATGGACAGGTATGTAATAAACTAAGACTATATAAAGTATAGGTGGAAAATCAGGTGTGAATAGTAGGGATGAGTCTAGTGTTGAATTTGATGAGAATTTCCAAGCTAAGCATTCAGTGTTATGTGATGTTAATGTTAGAAAATCAAATTCATTAAATAGAAGAGGGATTCAGAACTTGCTGTTGTTCAGCACACTACAGATATATACATACAAACATACACATTCATATACATATATATATGCCTATATAGACACATAAATACACACGCATAAACACACATATATAAATACACACATGCATATACGCACATATGTACATAGACACACATATATACATATATAAGAAACAATCTACTTGTGACTTTATGGTAACACAACCATTGACAAGACCCTTGTGTTCTGTTTCTCTAATTTCACGCAAAAATCTTTGATCAACTGGTGGGGTATGGTTGTCAGGTATTTTGCCGGGTCTCATGGTCAGAAAGGAAACATTCTAACCACTTGGCCACGTGCCCATTAGACATTATACAGACACTCAAATAGAAAAAGACATACATATATGCATACACAAACGTATGTGTGTATATATATATATATATATATATATATATATATATATATACACACACACACACACATATACATACATACTTACCCATATATAGATACATACACCCATATATATATATATATATATATATATATATATATATATATGCACATACATAGATACACACACAAAGACACACATATCTATACATACAGACACACACAAAGACACACATATCTACAAAGACACACATATATATACATAGCCACACACACACACACACACACATATATATACATACAGACACACACACATATATACATACATATATATATATATATATACACACACACACACACACATATATATATACACAGACACACAAATATATATATACAGACACTCATATAAATATATATTTACACACATATATAGACACATAAACATATAGGCACATACACATGCTCATACACACATATACAACTAAATGCACACACAGCCATACGCACACAGCCACATATATATACACACACACTCAGGCACATATATACACCCACACATATACACACAGATGCATATATACAAACACACACATACATACAGATGCATGCATAAACACACACATCTATACAGACACATAATTCTTATATATATATATATATATATATATATATATATATATATATATATATATGTGTGTGTGTGTGTGTGTAATGTTTACAAGTTACCACCATGTAAGCATACAAATTCATATCAATGTGGGCATCTCTTTAAAACACTTTAAGAGACTACATAAAGTGCATGTATGACATATGTTCCAAAAATTTATGTCTACTGCATGTATACATGTATAGGATATATCTTAAAATGTGCATCTACTTGATTATATTTGAATCTGCTTCTATATGTCTGTGCGTGAGTACACAGATTATTAAAAGAGGTTTGATTTGGCTTAAACTAAATGTTTGTGTATTCTTGCATTTTAAAAACGCACATGATGTGTGGAACAGACTCCCGGCAACGTTTTCCCAATCACTACAATCTTGACCTCTTCAAGTCTAGGGTTAACTGCTATCTTTCCTGCATAGCCCCATGATCTTCACTTCTTACCTTTTCTTACATTCATATAACACTACACAGTAACCCCTCTATCTTGTGTTGATCGTGGGCCTTATATATATATATATATATATATATATATATATAAATTGGTAACTTAGGCAATATATAATAGGTAACTTTGGAAATTGTGTATGTATGTATTAACTATGTAAACTTTTATGACCATTTACTTGTGTGTTTGTCAAACTGCCTACCTTTATACATTTCTGCATGTATATGTGCATAGGTTTTTTTGAAAAATAAAATAAAGGTTTTTTGAAAATATAAAATAAAGATAGATATCTATAATATATATATATAGATATATAACTACATATAGATAATATATAACTACAGATAGTTTCTATCTATTTCTATATATAAACTACAGTTCTTCATCTACCTTCTATCTATATATAACTACATACCTTTCTATCTATATATAACTAGTTCATATATCTATATAACTACATATAGTTCTATCTACCTTTCTATCTATATATAACTACATATAGTTCTATCTACCTTTCTATCTATATATAACTACATATAGTTCTATCTACCTTTCTATCTATATATAACTACATATAGTTCTATCTACCTTTCTATCTATAGATAACTACATATAGTTCTATCTACCTTTCTATCTATAGATAACTCCAGATAGATCTATCTACCTTTCTATCTATAGATAACTCCAGATAGATCTATCTACCTTTCTATCTATAGATAACTCCAGATAGATCTATCTACCTTTCTATCTATAGATAACTCCAGATAGATCTATCTACCTTTCTATCTATAGATAGATCTATCTACCTGTCTATCTATAGATAACTACAGATAGATCTATCTACCTATAGATAGCTAGATAGGTAGCTAGTTTGACAGATAAATCTGTTTATCTGTCTATAGATAGATAGATATAGATTTTTAAAAGTGTTAATTTATTGAGTATGTCTATATATTTTGTTTACATGCCTTACATTTTCTTTTTTTCCTTGAGTCACTTTCTTTTACCTATCACCTACCTCCTGTCTTCATTCATTTGATTCTGGCTGCTTCAAAAGTCTGAGACTCTCACTCACAGCAGAAATAATGGAAGAATAAATGAGAGAAGAATGATTGAAGGTGATCAGGGAAGGAAGCATGCCTTGTGGGAGGTGTGCGTGTATGGGGGCGGTTGGTGATGATGATGGGGGAG
>CAHIKZ030000362.1:152500-180000 GCA_903632075.3 Acanthosepion pharaonis | reverse complement strand
AAATATTGGATATGATAAGAGTAGATAGTTTTGTTTGGTTCACAGTCCTCCACCGTCTTTTGTATAAGAGTAGAGGTTTATCCCTTGTTTCCTATTTAGAATTGGGTTTCCAGTTCCTTCTAAAGTCTTTTCATTTTCTTTCATCTTAGTGACATTACCACCTCCCTTAAGGAGAATTGATTAAAAAAATATTATGTAGTTATTATTACTAATTCTACTTTACACACACACACAAAAAAACAAATTTTACTCGATATCTATTTGGTTTACTCATAAATAATTTCCAGTTTTGCTTTTCAACTTTATTCTTCAAAAAATAAAGTACAGGGTGTAGAAGAAATACCTCCCACAAAATAGTAACACACTAGTGGTAATTGTGTCTTCATCTAGCTGATATCTTACCATTAAGTGGGAGGTATTTCTGTCACACCCTGTACAATTACATTTTATTCAATTATATATTCACCATTATTTGCAATGACTTTTTTCCACTTATTAAGAGCCTCTTTGATACCTTTTGAGTAAAATTCTGCAGGTTTAGATGAAGTTTTTGACAAACTCTTGAATCTGGTTTCTGTTAGAGAAATGTTTTCACACCAAAATATTTTGAAGCAATCGTTGTCATCGGTGTGGGTGATACACCCATTAGTGAATAGTCCAATCAAAATCAGAGAGATCCATGGTACGGTGACATGTCACAATTTTGTGTTTGCTCAAACCATTATACTAAGCCTGAGAGTTGATTATTTTCAGTCGCAGCTAAAGGTAGGGGCAAATTCATTTCTACAAGACAATATGAGAGGTGCATTTGTCTTTGAAGTTACCTCCTAGACTTTGCTTAAAGAGGCAGGACTTACAAGACAGCAGGTTGGGTTGAATTCAGAGTTTTCTTCTCCCAGACTGATTGCCACCCAAGGCTATAAGGACTCAGTTTACCCTGCTATTTTACCCATAGTTGAGGAGGAGAAGAGATGCATTCATACCATTACCAAGGGTATTAGTCCATAAGTGAATGTAATGAACATGACTGGAATTTGTATTTGGCTCTCCAATTCCTCAATCCAGGCCACTATTACTCCACCATACCTGCACATTTGAAGTAATAGAAAATGGTAATAATTGGTTGGTGCAAGGTCAGGTGAATATGCCAGGTGGAATAGGAGAAACCATATTTCCCCCAATTTCATCCCGTGTTATTCCTGCTGTATATAGCTTTGCATTGGTATTGGGGAGAAGAACAGTTTTCTTAATAAAGTAAAACATTTTTCAATGAAACTTTTATGAACATATTGTTGCTGATAGATGTATAAATATGCATTTAGTGTTTTGTGGCATTTTATGAATTCTAAAAGAACAATACCCCAACAATCCCACAACATATACAACATTACCCTTCTTCCATGGAGCTTGGCTTTTGAGGTCAGTTGTGAAGATTAATCCTTGTCAGTCTACAACCTTTTTTGTTGAACATTGTTGTATGCAACCCATTTTTCATCACCTCTTATGGTATATTTAAGGAGCACTTAGGATGATATATTCATCATTAAAATTTGATCTAAGAAAAGGAAATTAGTTATGACTCAACTTAATATTTCTATGTTAATAATCTTGAAATATCTTAAAACACTGCACTAATTTTCATAAAACAACTTGGGCATGAATCCTATCACCAGCAAAAAGAAAATGTGTATGTAATTATTTAGATATTATTTGGTCATGAGGTCATTTTGATAAAATTTTTAATGAGTTAATGTGCTTCAGCCTGCCAGGAGTTAAACAGACCTGTAATATATTTGTTTTTTCTAACTTATAAAAGTTAGGGTACATTTTTTTTTTATAAAAGCCCTTTGAATTTTTTTTTTTTTTCAAAGCCTTTTGAAAATATAAAACTAACAAAAATCACCGTTATTTATAGAGTTCAGAATTGGTTAGAAAAGATCCAAGGAGAAGGGTAATATGCATGTCCTATGACAGGCTTCCTGTACTTGATGAGAGATGATTCAGCAAGAGAAAAAAAAAGGGGGTCACATAAGTGTAAGTCACTTGATGTCCTGAATCTTGAAGTCTGACCTTTATGGTAAAAGCAGTCATAGATTCTATTCCTCATCACCCTCAAGAAATTATATCTGTTACAGAAGTTGGATCGGAGCCCAGATTTCATGGGCTTTTTCTATTAAGGTTAGCTGAAATAGCTTAGGTTAAAATAACTTTTATTGGTTTATTTTAACCTTTGGCTTTGTATGTAATTAAACATGGCAGAAAGATACAAAAAAAAAAGGAAGACAGCATAGTAGAAGTGAAAATATTAACAAAGGAAAAAGGGATGAGACTTGGAAAATTTAATGTAGAAAAAAGAGGTTTTCTCTTCTTCGTCTAAATATTTTTGAATACTTCTTCACTATCTGTAAGCCAATCATATTTCCATTTCTACTTTTAAAACAACTTTTTAGGCAGACATAAATTGAGCTTTTCTATGGCTTACCAACACTTTTCACGTTATTTAAATCCAGAAAATATTTTTTAGATGGTAAGAATTTTTTTTCTTTGAAGGTAATAATGGTTTAGCAATACAGGTCTTACTAATTAACCAATACCTAGGGGAAGAAGAAGTGAACTCATACCTTTCTCAAGGATATTTGCATGTAAGTGAATATAACAAACCCAACGGGAATTTAAAACTTGGATCTCCAATTAACAATTCTTAGCCCTTATCCATTATACCACACACACATACAAGCTTATGGCACCTGGTATTCCCAACCTGTCACCCATCTAGATAGTGACCATGCTTAACATTGCTTAACTTTGATGACTGTACATTTCAACATGATGTGGCTGTAAGCCCTTTTAATAAGGAAGTAAATTTATATACAAAGGAAATGGCTTCATCTTAATGGACATGAAAAAATTGTTAATAAAAATTGGTTGATCAATTCATTTTTTACGGCTTATCAACACTTTGCAGGTTATTTAAAGCTAGAAAATATTTTTAGATTGTAAGAATTTTTTTTTTTAAGAAAGCAATTTTAATAAGATCAGTTTATATACAAAGGAAATGGCCTTCTCCTCCATATTAGGTAGGGTTAGGAATTACAGATAAGGAATATGAGTAACCTACAGATAATGTAGTACCTGTTTGTTTTTTTTTTCTTATAATGAAATATAGATCAAAAGCAAATTGGTTTGGATAGAATTTAATCTTAACATCAGGAATGAGACCAATTCCAAAACTCATATTTTTTTTTCATCATTTTTTTTCTGTTTAACTCTTATTTCATCTTATTTATTTTTTCATCTTTGGATATAAAAGAATATTACTAATTAATTCATAATTTTGAGGAATGCACATTGCTTGGAAATTGTCAGCTTTTCTACAGTTATATTCAGAAATGAATTCCAAGTTGATATTTTTTAAAGTAGTATGCTAATCATTGCACCATGGCAAGTTCCTTTAAGGATGTTTGGAATGAGAATTTAAATATTAACAAATTCAGCTACATATGTTTTTGTGTTAGTCAAATATGATTTTGCTTTGTTGCAACCATTTCCTTTGAATTAATTTCCTTATCACTGTCTTTAGCCTGTTCCCATTCTAACTGGGTATCCTCTGGCCTTCCTCAGCTGTGTGTCGTCTTCTAGAAGGTTGACAAATCCTATTTTGAGAGTTCATGTGCATTTCTCCTTCACTCACATGTCACATGTGATTTTTGCATCCCAGTCTTCCTGGTGACCATCTCCTTCTACCCTCTAGGCTGATTTTGTCATCCTTCTTTTAACTACTCTATAGGATCATAAGTTTTGGATTATCCAATAAGAAAACTGACCATCAACATAAGTAATGTGTGGATATGACTAATCAAAAAACAGCAAGCAATAAACTTCTATCAGCATTTGAGAACACAAACAACACTGGAGAAATGTCAGAGAGTAAAAAATTGAAATGTGTTAAAAACAAAGACAAAAATATTGATCTGAATTATGTTCATTTTAATGTCAGAATTCAGTTCTGATTTTTAGTTCTTAAATAACCAGAAAAAGAACCTCATCAATAAATAAATGTGCCGTGTGTATTTTTTAAAATATTTTTTTTATCTGTAATGTCTAACATTTTGCTGTACTAGAGTTATCTCCCATGTACTGGTAACATCAGGTGACAATATCTTTTATGATAATTGTAGACTGTTCCAAGATAATTACAGAAAATTTTATTGGGGAAGCATATGTCCTTTATGGCTTCCTCAGTTTATAAGGAAATAGAGACAAAACTGTATGTGAGGGAAAATGCTTTGGGATCTTTGAGAATAAGTGTGTATCATAAATCAAATCAATTACTCTACATTATCACATCCTAATGTCCAGACTTGGAGAGCTCTGCCTGTGAGTTTGTTGTATCTATATTTGTTTTAGAGCAGGTTGATATTGTAGGATTTTAAATCAGGGATTTTTTTGCAAGATGCATATATATATATATATATATATATATATATATATATATATGAAGAATCGTATATGAAAACCTAAAAATAATAAAGACTTAGCTAGGTATGCTATGCTGCCAGTTTATAATAAAATACTCCAATGAACATGATTCTCATTTCTTTTCCAAAATTATCAGCAGAGACACACAAATAGAGAAAGTTATTTATGCATTAAAATGTTTAACTAAAAAATAAAATGATTATAGACATTGTCCCTCAATTTTAAAACAAAAATAATGAAAACCACTCAGCATTTTAGGTAATCAATATTTGATTAACAAACAGAAAAATGTCCTTAATTTTAATATTGCAATGTTTATTCACACCATTTTGTGAACAATACCTAATTAAACTGAATTGATTCTTGTTCAGTCTAAAGAGAAATGAAGAATTCTAAGGAATCTGCAGTAGTTCTTTAGTAAAATGTCTTGAAATGGCACAACTGGTGAAAGTGTAAAGATGGCCAAATGGTTAAATAGCATAGATAAGGACATGCAATTGAAACTGCAATAAGCAGAACTTTGTATGATTGGGTCTCTATACATCACAAGGAATTTGCTGGAATGAAAAAAAGGAAGCAGCAAAGTCAGGTATGAATATTTATGCTGAGATTTGAACTGCTATACCCGTTTTAGTTTGATCTTGACAAAAATAAAAAATGAAAAAAACAAAAACAAAACTGACCTGGCATCTCTATTTCAGCTGGCCTCATTGACATGATGTTGCTTCCCTCTGTCTTTTTTATAAATATTTTCATGGCAATTTTTTTCATGACTTCTCCTCCTTAGTGCCCTCAACTGCATGAATTTAACCATGCTACTAGATTGACAACTAGGCTGCACCATTTTATTGTTGAACTAACTAGTTGCAACTGTACATGTATTCTAATAGATTTTCTTCTTGCCTGTGATCCTTGCTTTTGATTTCTTGTTTCTCTGCCACCTACAATCTTCAAAAATTTAGATGCAGTGCCAATTGCTATCTTCTGTCTTCCTGAACCCAGTTCTTTTATTGCCCTTTCTCCTCATTCTTTTTCACTTCCAGTAACCCATGGTGTCCTATTGGATTTATATATATATATATATATATATATATATATATATATATATATATATGATTGAATAAATTACAAATATTATATCTGCCTATTTTTATCATAATCCTTTCATATTCACAAATATTTTTTCTGTATATTACGATTGAATATTCAATTGTAATATAAGGAAAAATACTATGAATATGAAAGGATTATGATAAAAATAAGGTTCACATAATGTTTGTAATTTATTCAATCAGACATGCCTAAAAAGAGAATTTGCTGCTTATATACACACACTTTCTAACCATTGACCAAAGTTCGAATTTCACCAGGGTTGATTTATTAGGAAAATATATATATATATATATATATATATATATATATATATATATATATATATATAACAAAATAAATAAATATAAATATAAATAAATATATATATATATATATATATATATATGTATAATTATTTATATATTATATGCGCGGTACTTATTAGAAAGCGCTCAAAAGAAAGAACTCCAATCCCTTGCAACATTACTATCACATCATATCATATAGACCTGTTATTAAATTAAACTACCCTCTCACCCAGCACATTAAATATTAAACATCGCCATATAAATTAAGGATTACAAATTTCTACCTGTTACATATACACAGTCACCAAAAACAAACAAATAACCAGCTTTAAATATAACAAATAAACCCCCAATTTTTTCAAAAATTTAAAAATAAATATAAATAATAATAATTTTTACCTATCATAATTTTACACAGACCCCACCACACGTGTGTACATACATGCGAGGAAATATTTAGCAGAAAAATAAATAACATGACATGTATACATTCACGAGACATTCATGAGACATTTCCGTCACACTTCCAATCTTTAAATTTCAACATTTCAACATGCAAATGCGTATGTATAGACACAACACCACCCATATACATACATATGTCATATCCGAAACTGCCCACATATGTTTATATGAGTCCCGACGGACGACCAAGTATGTATATGTGGCTGCATACATCGATGTTTGCGTTAGTACGATGACATAAGCGACGAAATTTCCCCCACCACTTCCACAATAACACCAATACATGCAATCTACATAAACCCAAATTTTAAAAAAAATTAATCAGTTTGTCTGACGATCGCTAAAGCATGAAACCCAGGGTCACAAACTCACATCTATCCAACCAAATATATATATATATATATATATATATATATATATATATTTTTTGTTCTCATCCTGGTATTTTTTAGAATCATTATAATTTCAATTTAAATGTATGTTTATCAAATGCAAATGAATCATGTATAGAATAGTTTGTAAGGAATTTTAATTTAATTTTAATTTTTTTTTTTTTTTTAAATAATCTGTTAGTGATAATGTAACTGATATCTTTCTTGATAATGATTAGTGATGGTTGAAAATACTCAAACAAAACATCATAAATTTAGATAGTTTCTTTATCAATTCCTATATTTGATTGAATTAAGGAACAAGTGGGAAACCAACTGAAACAAAACAAACAGAATTTAAATAGTGATACACTAACACCAATATACGTGCAACATCTGCACAACCAATAAAAGCAAAGCAATATAGAATTTAAAAAGTGAAATATAACTCCAGATCATTCCACTCCCAACATTTCTGATGAAACTAAATAAACAGCAAAAAGTAACAAATTTATAAAGACTTCCGACTTGTTCTTATTCAATCATTCTATTGGATTTAATTCATATTTTCAACTATATATATATATATATATATATATATATATATATATATATATATGTATATTCTCAGATGGAGTACATCTGTAGAAGTATATGTTTTCATTCATATGAGAATATATAAATCTAGTATATGATCAACATTTAATAAAGTAAGCAAAATTACAGAAAAACAAAAGATGGGACATATATTTAATTGTTATTTTTAAAATACATATTTATTTTAAAAATTTGTTTATTTTTGATGCATAAAATGTACAATATTTGTTTTAACTTTTGTCAGTTTGAATATGTCAATTCTTCAATATTAATGTTGATTAAATTTCAAGATGTATGAATATTAAACTGAAGATAATTTAATTTCATCAAGTAATTTTCATTGACTTCTTGAAGATTAACATCATGCGTAGAGAAGAAGAGGAATTTGTTTCCCAAATGTAAATGCATGCCTTTTAGGTTTAATGACACAAGAAAGAAAAAATAAGTCACATTTTATTAGAATCTGTCTGTCTTCTTCCTATCTATCTTCAGACAGGAATTGAAACTGTATTTCTTTTTTGATCAGGGAAACTGGTTCTATTGCTGAAACATGGCTTTATCAGTTTAGCCATAGGTTGCCATCATTATAGTGGTCATCTCTGGTGGTGATATCTTTTGGCTATAAAAGCAGTTTTCCTGATGAAAAAAGAGATACAGGTTCAATTTCTGTTTGGAAGCACAATTTTTCTCTAGCGGGACTTATCAATCTAGGTCTGTTGTTATTAACTTCACTGTTTAATAACGTTTATAGTAATAAGAAATAATGTTGGATTTAAAATTATATATTACTTTAAACGTTTTTTTTTTTTAAGTTGTTACCCCAATTTGGGTAGACACTCCATTTATTTTAAAAAATATTTTATTTCCTCTACCAGGCTCTCTCTCATGAGTTTCATACATTTTTTTCTCCCTCTTACTCTCTCTCTCTTATAGGTTTCTTTCATTTTCTCTCTCTTACTCTCTCTCTCTTATAGGTTTCTTTCATTTTCTCTCTCTCTCTTACTCTCTCTCTCTTATAGGTTTCTTTCATTTTCTCTCTCTCTCTTACTCTCTCTCTCTTATAGGTTTCTTTCATTTTCTCTCTCTCTTTCTCTCTCTCTCTTATAGGTTTCTTTCATTTTCTCTCTCTCTTACTCTCTCTCTCTTATAGGTTTCTTTCATTTTCTCTCTCTCTTTCTCTCTCTCTCTTATAGGTTTCTTTCATTTTCTCTCTCTCTTTCTCTCTCTCTCTTATAGGTTTCTTTCATTTTCTCTCTCTCTTTCTCTCTCTTATAGGTTTTTTTCATTTTCTCTCTCTCTTTCTCTCTCTTATAGGTTTTTTTCATTTTCTCTCTCTCTTACTCTCTCTCTCTTATAGGTTTCTTTCATTTTCTCTCTCTCTTACTCTCTCTCTCTTATAGGTTTCTTTCATTTTCTCTCTCTCTTACGCTCTCTCTCTTATAGGTTTCTTTCATTTTCTCTCTCTCTTACTCTCTCTCTTTATAGGTTTCTTTCATTTTCTCTCTCTCACTCTCTCTCTTATAGGTTTCTTTCATTTTCTCTCTCTCTTACTCTCTCTCTCTTATAGGTTTCTTTCATTTTATCTCTCTCTCACTCTCTCTCTCTTAGGTTTCATACATTTTTTTTCTCTCTCTTACTCTCTCTCTCTAATAGGTTTCTTTCATTTTCTCTCTCTCTCTCTCTCATGGATTTCTTTCATTTTCTTTCTCTCCCTCTCATGGATTTCTTTCATTCTCTCTCTCTCTCTCTCTCTCTCATGGGTTTCTTTCATTTACTCTCTTTTTTTCCCCTCTCTTATCGATTTCTTTCATTTTCTCTTTACAATATCTCTCAGTTACTCCTGTTTCTGTCTTTCAGTTTTTTAATGTCTAAAAATAATGTTTACAGTCATAAAAATATATTGGAATAAAAAATAAAAATTCATTAATTCTTTAGAAATTGCTTTGTTCACATTTCAGATACAAGACTGAGCAGCTATGACTTTCAAGTAAAGTGTATGCTTTAAAGGCAGATAGAACCTTGCTTGATTATGAAGCTCTTTGTATCTTGAGTGGTCAAATATGATAGTTTCTCCTGTAAAGAGGGAATGCAGGTTCAAATTCTGCAGCTGGGTGTATTTTTCCAATGCCCAGGCTGGTAAACAAAATAAAATACTGTTTAAAATAAGTTGAGCATCTACTCAAATATGGGTATCCATTAAAAAATAATGTACAAATTAATAAAAATATGTCAAATTATTAAGTAAAAATCTATTTTATATATATATATATATATATATATATATATATATATATATATATATATATATATTTTTAGGAATGGATTTTCATTTATTAATCCAAAATATTTATTTTTTTAAATGATATTTTTTAATGGATACTCATATTTGAGTAAATGGTCTATTTTTATTTATTTATTAAACAGTATATTTATCTATTTCCATCTACCAGCCTGAATATTTGAGAAATTTTAGAAAAATATCCTGACAGGGGTTGCATATTCTTTCTAAGATTGCTCATATATTCAGGCTGGTAGATCGAAATAAATAGATATGCTGTTTAATAAATAAATAAAAACAGAACATCTACTCAAATATGAGTATCCATTAAAAATAATATTTAAACAAAAATATATATATATATATATATATATATATATATGTAGGTTCAACAGTAATTTCAGAAAAATGATGAAAAAAGCATTTCCGTTACACAAAACTATTTCTTTTTCAGTATAATCATATATATTAATGCAATTATAACCATTCTTGTCATTTTTTAAAAATATTACTATAGATTAAGCAATCCAAATAATAAGTATCAAAGAAAAAATTCATAATTTTATAAAAGTTAATGGGTTGCGGGTAGGCAGTTGTTGTTTGCAATATAGATTTATTGTAATCATAAACTGATCCCCCTATGGATGTAAAAAAATATTAAAAGATATGCTCATATTGTCTGATTTCTTAAAATTCAAAAAAAAAAAAAAAAAAAAAGAAATTTTTCTTCAAATTCGTAATCTCAAATGCTTAATCAATAGTCATATATTAAAAAGTTTTGAAAATGATTAAATGCCATTGTACAGCTGCTTGAAATCAGGATTATAAACATTTTTGTTCACTTCCATAGGGGGATAACTTTACAGAGAATTTACATTGTAAAATGGATCACCCTATTAACTTTTACAGAATTTAATGAAAAAAAGGTTTTTTTTATATTTATAATCTGGAGAGGTTAACATATAGTTATAAATGGTCTTCCAATAACTTGGACTGATTTTAAATGTGAATTAAGTTTAAGTGTCTAATGATATTTTTCTTTTTTCTTTCAGATTTAACAACTTAAGTCTTTGGTAATTTCAACCATGGAAAGATTAACAATCAAACAATGTAGTAAAGTTATTGAAGCCTATTACAAAAATGGACATTCCAACAGAATTTGAATGAGAAGTTCCCAGGTCACGTCATCTCTTGAAACAGCAAAATCAACTGGCCATGATTGTGAGACTTGACAACTTTAGATTTCTTCCTTTGGGATCATCTCAAAAAGTAAGGTCTATGCCAACAACAATTCAACAGATGAAGGGTGAGATAATAAGGCCTATTGGTGAGATTGAGGAGCAACTATGCAGAGACGTCATCAAAAATTTTTAATCATCGAGTGAAGGTGTGCCGTTGAAGCCTTGGCAGACATTTAGGCAATATTATTTTTCACACATAATTGATATGACCTAAATAACATGATCCAATAGAGAAATAAATAAATTTTTACCAATAACATTGATTTATTTACTGCAGACTTTGATCCGTCTTAATGAAACACACTTATATATAATCCATCTTAATGAAACACACTATATGTATAAAATTAAAAAAAAAGAATGATTATTTATAGTTTCAGTGTACAACTAAACCTATTATTCTTATCAAATTTTAATTTTGTATCTAAGTAACTCTTGAAACACATTGTTAGCCTGTTTCCTGTTTACAGCATCTCTTTCAATTTTAAGAAGAATGAAAAGAGTAAGAAGAGAAGCTGTTAAAAAATACTTTTATTATTTTTGCAGTGCCTCAATAGAAAAGAACTTAATCAGCCCTGGATACTGCAAAATATTTTGTGTATCTTTTTCCATACACTCATTTCACACAAGATAGTATCAGAAAGTTTCTAGAGTGTACATGCTGGGATTGAACCATTCAAGATAAATGCTTATGCAGCTAACACTCATTGGTACCCAGCCTACTGAGTCAGTTTGCAAATAGGCTTTATGTTATCTATTCATGTTCAATTATTACATAAGGTTTTGTAATATTGTGTTGGAACGGCTCTGCAATCTTTACCATGGCTGACAAATTTATGCCTGTATCAAATTTTGTATGGCATTTGACAAATCTGAAAGTAAATGCAACAGACTAGCCCAGAATTTGAACTCAGCTCACCAGTTCCGCTTTTTATACAAATATTCATTGCATCCACTACTGGACTGATGGGTGAATATAAAAGGAAACAAAACATTGGAAAAAATACCCAGACCTTATTCAAGCGCTGAGAAAAATGTGGAATATAAATGTTAGGGTCATACCTATAATAGTTGGAGTACCTGGAACAATGCCAAAAACATGGAGGAGTGAGAACAGATGAATTAGAAAACTAAGGAAGATTTGAGTGTCATAACCACAATGTTGCTGGAGTATAAAAAGATGCTGGATATATGAAAAGACTGGCTGACACTTAATCTAGAGCAATAACCACAAAATATCTAGTGTGAACATGCAAGTAATAATAATAATAATGATGACGATAATAATAATAATGATGATGAAGACAATGATGATGATGATAACACTGTTAATAATAATAATAATAATAATAAACACCTAAAATGTAAAATGAACTTTCATTCTCCTGGAATGTCTCAAACAATTCCAATATTCCGGCAGGTTAATCCAAGAATTCAGTAGACCCTCCTCCTCCCATACAGATGCATATGCAATGTTAACCAAAAGATTGTGTCTGTGTATATCTAGACAAGCCATTTTCTACCTCAAGAGAATCCCACTTGAAAACACTGGGAGATATTGAAGTTGAATCAGTCTAGTTCTAAATAAAGTTTTAAGATAAGAGAAGGAGAGAGAGAGAGAGAGAGAGAGAGAGAGAATGAAAGTGGGGTAAAGAGAGTGAATTACTGTGTTTATTATCTGTGAAAGGCTAAGCAGCTCCATTTATTATAGACAAAGAGAAACTTATAAGTTGTCTGTGGGCCCATCACCAACCAAGCCCCACTTCCTCCCTCTCATACACACACACACACACTTATTTGTATATAGGTACACAGCCAGAGGTTCAGAGCGTGGGAAGTGAACTTATAGGTGGAGGGATGAAGGTCTGTGTCTGGGAAGTTTCCTTAAAAGAGGAAGTCAAAAGTACACATATAAGGAAGGAAGCAAAGGGATGGATGACCCCCACATGGCAAAAAAGGTATAGGAGTGATTGGAGTAGAAACAATGAAGAAGAGAGAGAGAGAGAGAGAGAGAAATAGATACAAAAGAGAAGGTAGAATAGAATATGAAAGAGTATAAGAAAGAAAGACATAATGATGGATAAAAGAAAGCTATAACTAGCAAGAATTCATTCAAACTAAATTTACTGAATTCCAAACCTTTTATTTCATACTGACCACAGATGAGAAGAAACTGAAATCAACAGAAATATGGTTCTACAGAAGCATACTGAGAATTCCATGGACTGAGTGGTTAAACAACAAGGAAGTCTTAAAGAAAGTGACATCAGAAAGAATACTTATGTTCAGAACGAGGAAGGATAGCTTGGAAAACTAAACCCTCACAGGGTATATTGAGAACAAGAGAGATAGGAGAATGTAACAAGCCATTTAACTGATGAGCATGTGTGATAGCAGAATAGGAGGTGCAAGCCTTAGCAAAAATATAGAAAACTTCTAAGGGCCACAAGGTATTGAAAGTTTTCTTTTCTTTTTATGTACCATGTCCTTTCAGGACATAGGTGATTATGGCTCTCCACTTCTCCCTCTATCCCTCGCAGCTCTCAACAAGTTCCTTCCCTCTGCTTCCTCCCCCCCACGACCACGTTCTGTAATCCACTTGCTTAACTCCGTCAGGTATGTCACGTGTTGTTTTCCCTTGTCTCTCTTTCCCTCTTTTCGACTTGTGAGTATCAGATTCTTCAGACCATCCTTCCTCATTATGCATCCCAGAAACTTCAGCTGCCTCTTCCTGATATTAAGTATAAGCCTCCTCCTTGTTTGCAACCTCTATAAGCTCTCATTGTTGCTCACATGCTTGGTCTGTGATATAGAGAACTGATATAATGGAATATGCATACACCTGTGTTCCCATTCACTGGAATATGATTGGCTGGTGTCCGTCATAAATACCGACAGACGTGTAGGTACGAGAGTCAAGAGACTTAGTCCGACAGCTAAGTTTATAACGATGCCCATTGGACTATGCCATTGATCTACACTTCTTACCTGCGACTTCGACGCATACCAGTCGATTACTGCTACCGTATTCTACTTGGTTACAGTAGCCAAAACCACTTAGCTACTACGTTCAAATATATCCCTTTCTGGGACATATCAAGAACCATAATCACCTACGTTCTGAAGAGATGCGGCCCATAGAAGATTCAGTCAGCTTATGAAATGATGCACATCGAAATCAAAATTATAATGAAACTATAGAAAGTTTATAATGTTTTGTTTCAGTACTTATGACCATCAGTAGTTATTATCAGGAGCCATTAATTTTATTACTTACAAATGAGAAAGTTTTTATTATTTTCATATTTAAAAAAAACAAAAAAAAAACAACAATCTCAATTTAAATATATATATATATATATATATATTAAATGCTAGTAACATCATGTGTCAAATGGTTTGCAACTATATGCAAGGGATATGCATTTAATTTTTGTTTAATTAGTTTATCAAGTCACATAAATTTGACAGCATTTAAGAAAGATATCAAATTCTTTAAATTTAAACAGATTTTAAAATATCTTCCACCATGGGTAAAGATATCCTGTTTAATTTGGGTAGTTTTTTTTTTGGCTTAGAATTGCTTCAAGTCTTTACTTACAATTAGTACTATTTAATATTTTAGTATTATCTATTAGTCTAATATGAAAAACCATATTGTAATTGTGGTCACATTACACATTAATCAATGTAAGTATATGTTTCACTAAGTTTTGATAAGTGGCAAGTTAACCTATGAGAGAGTGGTGGTGTTGTATGACTAATATAAGAATTTTTTTAAAAAATCATTGCTAGAGTTGAATTTGTAAATTGATATATATCAGAGAGTAGGATATATAATAGAAGAGACGCAAAGGTGTTAGTATGTATTTGAAAGAAAAGCATAATGATTGATATAAAGAGAGGATTTGAAAAAAAGAGAGAGCAAGGTATAAGAGAAAATATGAGAAAAAGTGGCTTGATGAATAGACATAGGGTTATAAACAATGAGGAAGAAACAAAGAAGGGAGAGAGAGAGATGAGTGTGAGATTGAGAGATTAAACAAGAATGAATGAGATAGACAATAAAAGTTGCAATGCAGAAACAGGAATAAATGATAGATAGTAAATAGTAAAAATGAAAGCAACCCATGAGAGAGAGTGAGTGAAAGAGAGTGAGAGAGAGAGAGTGAGGAGAGAGTGAGGAGGAGAGAGAGAGAGAGAGAGAGAGAGAGAGTGAGAGAGTGAGAGAGAGAGAGGAGGAGAGAGTGAGAGAGAGAGAGGAGTGAGAGGAGAGAGAGAGAGAGAGGAGAGAGAGAGAGAGAGAGAGGAGGAGTGAGATAGAGGAGAGAGAGATAGAGAAAGTAAAGAAACCCACAAGAGAGAGAGAGAGTAAAGAAACCCACAAGAGAGAGAGAGAGTAAAGAAACCCACAAGAGAGAGAGAGAGTAAAGAAACCCACGAGAGAGAGAGAGAGAGAGAGAGAAAGAAGCCCATGAAAGAGAAATGGTTAACAGAAAGAATGGAAAGGAAATGAATGACAAAGAGATAGACAGCAAAGAGAAATAAATGAGCAAAGAGAAAGAATCATAAAATGACAGCTTAAAATATAATAAAGAAAGAAGAGCAATACAATTAAGAGAGAAAGAATGAGTTATAAACATGAGGAGTGGAGAAGAGAGAATAAAACAAATGAGAAAGGCAATTGGATTGATTTCTACATAAAGACAAAGAATTATGAAAAGAAATAGTAATAAAGTGAGTGGCATTAAGCAGGAAAAGGTGAATAGAATATAAAAAGACTGAGATAGATAGTGAGAGAGAGTTGAAGGCAGAAAGATACAGAAAGATTACACCAACATGTAGGCAGTAATGGCTGAAAAACACATGCATTATCTGTCAAACAAGGTGCCAAACAAGATGGCTGAGACAACAATTGACACAAGACACATCTTACCTTTACTCTACAACAGGGCAGAGGCCAACAGGGTGGCTTGCACTTGAACACAGCATTTCACCATCTGGCACAGCTGCATTGATTACCATTGCCAACCCTTTGTAATGGCTTCCCAAGAACCTGTGATGTTCAATGCCTTTCATTTATTCTGCTTTTCATTAATGCTGTTATATTTATACATTAACAAACACACCAGCTACTATTTGGTTTGGCACAATTTATGGTTTAATTTCAGTAGAAATGTAAATAAATATCTTTTGAGAAGTCTCAATATTGCACATATCATTTAGCAACAGGCTGCACTCTGTTTTTAATAGTTACTAAGCTTAATTTATTACAGTAATCACTTCTTTTTTTCATAGTTACTAAATATGGTACAGGCATCACATCCTTTTTTATAGATGATTAATATGTTTCAGAATTCGCTTCTTTTTTCAAAGTTACTAAATATGGTGCAGGCATCACTTTTTTTTCATAGTTGATTAATATGGTACAGGCATCGCTTTTTTTCATAGTTGATTAATATGGTACAGGCATCACTTTGTTTCATAGTTGATTAATATGGTACAGGCATTGCTTTGTTTCATAGTTGATTAATATGGTACAGGCATTGCTTTGTTTCATAGTTGATTAATATGGTACAGGCATTGCTTTTTTTTCATAGTTGATTAATATGGTACAGGCATCACTTTTTTTCATAGTTGATTAATATGGTACAGGCATCACTTTTTTTCATAGTTACTAAATTTGGTGCAGGCATCGCTTTTTTTCACAGCTGATTAATATTTTATTTTATTATGGTGCAGTCATCACTACTTTTTTTTCTATAGTTACTAAATATGGCATAAACATCACTTTCTTTCATAGTTACTTTGCTTTTAATAGTTACTAAGCTTAATATATGTTTCACTTCTTTTTCAAGCTAATCTTTACTTTTCATGACAATGATACTATAAGAATTTACTATGGAAGGTTTTATTGTCAACAGGAAAAAAAACTGTTCATGTTTTTCTCATTTAATAACATTCACATGTATATGATCACAGTTATGCCCATTGATATTTACCTGAGTAAAATAAGTTCACAGATAAGTTCTTTTATGTTAAGTGAGATATCAGAGTAAGTGTGTGATTTGTTAACTTTGATGTTTTTGGAAACTAAGGAAACATTTTTTGCTATTGCATAAACTCATTATGTTATCAGTCTATAGATTGAAGCAATAGGTAGCTATTTAAAAAAAAAATTAACTTTCGTTGTCATTTCAAAATCTTTAAAAAAACTGTGTTGTTTTATAAAAAGTTTACAGATGAAGAATATTATTTAAAATAAGACATTTTCTGTATTATCTTCTATTACTCTTTTAATGGGAGCCATCATGAAGTACACTATTAATATATTTGGGTCAATATGAAGAATTGTTTTTTTTTTTTGATAATGAGAAAGAGGAAAATATTGCATTATCAAAATCCCAAATCACAGTTTCTAGATGAAATCAAGTTTGAACATTTTACTTATGTATCAGCAAAAGTAAAATCAATTCAGGACAATTTAATCTCATCTGCATTTGGAAATTATTTATTTATTGGAAAAAAAGAAAAGAAAAGAAAGGAAGCCAATTCCCATCATGAGCATTCAAAAAGAAAAAAAAAGGTGGCAAATGAAATGTTTTTTGTAACTAATGTGCAGCATGACTTTCTGACACTTGGTTACCTTTTTCAATTTTTTTTCTGACAAAATTAATACTCTTTCCAAGATCAAAGAAAAAGTGACATACATACATACATACACACATACATATATACATACATACATACATACATATACACACATACATATATACATATATATATAAATATATTAATCAAATTCATTTCAAGCAAGACAATAAAGCTACTAACACACAAGTAGTCACTGTGTGTGGAAGAATTAGAAACATTGCTGGAACAAAAAGAGTCATGGGGGGGCAATAGACAGCAACTGACATTGCATTTAAATTCTTGAATATTAAATTTGGCTGGAGAGTTCTACAACTAAGAAATGCGAGAAAAACTGTTAGCATAGAACTTATGGTTAAATCTAACCAGCTCAACTGTAAATTGAGGAGATCTCAGTGCCAGTCTGGTACTGTGTTTAGATTCATAAAGTCTAGTACCATAGCAAAGAGCTCATCTGAACAATTATTATGAAAGGCACATGGTAGAACCTTATGGCAGAGGGAAAGTGATTGAAGCTGAGCTGCCAGATCAGGACAAATAATATTGCTGATTCTTCTTTGGATCTTATCAATGAGCTCAAGGTAAATAGCAGGAGCAATGGACCATATGTGGCAGCAACATTCTAAGCATAGACAAATGATAGACTTATAGATATGTATGATAGATTCTGGAGAGAAAAATTGTTTATTCAAAAATTATAACATAAATATCTTATAAAATCACTACAAAAATGGTGATGAATGTAGAATTCTACATTCAACACCATCACTTGATAAGACACCAGAAATTTTGAAACAAAATGGCTATTTTTGTAGTGATTTTATAACATGTTTATGTTATAATTTTCAAATAAATTATATTTGCTCTACACTGTATTGAGCACTTTTAAGAATATTAATTTTGGTTATTGGAATTTATTCTGTATACACCAATCCAATACTTGGTATATATATATATATATATATATATATATATATATATATATTTTAAGATATGCTATATTTATGAGTAAAAATAGTCAATATCAGAGATAGGATATGTAAATAAAAAAAGTGAACTCTGAGATCAACACCAAGTGGCAGTCTGTTTCATGCATGAACAGAATCTTCAGGCCATGTGTGTTGTGTTTTAGCATGACTATTTTTATATGCTGGTCAATGGTGCATTATGGGTAGTAAGGTCTATTGTATTATCCTAACAATTATTTGCATGTTCACAAGAGATTTCTATTGGTCATACCTGAAGATTTGGTCACAGTGATTCTCTTTATATCTCCAGTATCATTATCAGTATCATCTCAGACCACAGCAATGTCAGGGCTTGTCATCTCAAGCCTTCTTTTTAACTTATCTAATCATCAGCCTAATACTTTTGGTACAGTTTCAAATGAACCTATTTTGGATACAGTCCTAACCTTCATATTTAACACCAATCTCTGCTCCTAGGCAAGGTCCTGGTACTTTTACAATTTCTCATTCTCTTTCACTTTGTGGCTTGCTGGTACAGTCATGTCCACAATCTGACAAGTCCTGTTTTTCCTTGTTCACAACTATTATTATTATTATCATTATTAATATTAATCATTAGTGTAGCAGCTACCTTGGTCACATGACCATATTGCTGGAATTTATTTCTGTCAGATGTTTTTGTTCTACGAGACATAATCAGAAATATGTCTGTAATAATTATCAGCAATTTAAATAATCATATTTCAAACATTAATTAAAACTTCCTTATGCTGATGAAATTGTTGCCTTCTAATTGGTTATGACATATCCAAAATATGAAGTCAAATAAACAAACTAAATAAAAATTCAACAATATTAAAAGTCTTGATTGTGATATAGAAACAAAAGATATGCAGAAACATTACAGATGAACATTTGTTGGGTAGCCTAAAGTTTGTTTGGTTTATTAAATAAAAAGAATAAAAGCTAAATATATTTTTAACATTGATTGAACAACATATTCACTATTTTGTTTGACTATTTTCAATTATTCTAGCAACTTCATAATTCCATCGAGCCAAAACTTTTTATCTTTCTCAGCAAAAAGTGCTTTACCTACTTTTGCAGTTTTTCAAGAAATCAAGTTTTTTTTTATTGTCACAATTCTACAAAGATCAGAATAAATAGTAATGTTAATGGTAATATTAGCTGTTTCCTTATAAGGAAAGACCAGACATTCATTGCCTGAGCAGCCAGTACTACTTTTGATTAAAAATTTGTAAAATCTTTCAGGAAAATCAGTTTTTCAAGTCCAGTAGCTGTTATCACTCTTTTCAATATTTTAGGGGGTTTCCTCCCTAAGCTTTTATTTGAAGTGGTGTAGAATGTCAACATCATTATTACCTCATATTTTCTCTTCCAGTTACACATAGTAACCATTTTAGCTGTTGCTGCTGTTAAGAGACCACAAGTGAAGTTGTTGGTAACTTAAAAGTATGGTATCTAGTGAACAGGTGACATTTTTTTTAGTGAAACTATAAAATTTTTTCTGATCCCCAAAGAAACATGTGGGTATCTTTAAGAAATATTTCTTTTTGGACACTTTTCATTGATCACTGGCTTCAGGTGGTTTGACTGGAAATAGTAATTGTTTATACCATTTGGATCTCCAGAAGAAATGGATGGTAAAGAACTCTTTGCCAATCACATCATATAAACAATATCATCTTTGAATGAAAACCAGACAGACAGTTTGTGGAAGTTCATTTCCCTTCTCTCATAATCTCTTGCATTCTGCATTGTTGTAAAGTATCCACTTTCCATCACCTGTTAGAATTTATTTCAAAAGCAGAACATTTTCATTGCATTTAACTCTGAGTATTTCATACTGTATGATACCACACTTGCACTTTCATCCTAAACTGCGTAACTTCACATGAAAAACATAGTACATATATGTCATGTTAAACCAGCCACCTTAGATTTTCTTTCACTCTTTATCAAAGGAAACTGATTTATTCAAAGAACTTCTGTTAATGGCCACACATGTATGAGTTGTTTTTAAAATTTTTACCTTTATTTGAATTACATATTTTGAATTTCTTTCAACCATAACAATATGACAAAATGGAAGATTCTGGAAGCAAAATTTATCCTGAATTTAGCCAGTTTATTCAGAAATGTTTTAATGAAAGAAATAATGAAATTGTTTGATGATACTCAAAGTGAGAGTGATAATAATTCCAGTACACTTTTTACCTGTATTGTTTATGTTTTATTAATGCATTTTTGTGAATAGGAAAGCACTGGATGTTGAGACATATTGTCTGCATGTCTGACCTGCTGTATAATTGACACTATTAATTTTTAAGTTGAGTTTAATTTGTCATTTTTAAAGACTTTATAGGTATATTATTAGTTCACCGGATTTATCCCCAGGTAAAAATACCTGTAACAATGACATTAATGTTATATTGATTTATTAGTGGGTAGCCACATCATAGTACTTTATTTCATGAAAGTTTTATAAAATTTTGTTGGCAGATGTGAAAAGTACTGTTACTTTTGTAAAAGGTTGAAGATTTTTATTAAATTTCTTCAAATCCTTATGGTATATAATACATTATAAGAGAAATGCTTTATGTGATGATACAAATTATGAATTGCACAGGCTAATATGGTCTAGTAATATTATCTTATTCATCTACTTGGAAGCCACACATCAAAGTGTTGTATCCTTAAAGAGGTTACAAACAGACAAAGGTGGTACACGAGTGAAGGAACAGCAACATTTGCGTAAATGAAAGAGAGGTTTATTGTAAAAGGGAGTACACTACTGAAAGACAGGGAATCGGGTGGCAGGCTAGTAATTCCCAAAGTAAGCACCCAGGTATGTCCTGTGATCACTATATATAGCTACTGATATAGTCAGTCCACATAGACGATAGGGAGTGTGGGACATTCCATTACAATACAAAGTGATTAATATAACCATGCTGGTACAAATGATTTCAGTGCTTGATTTGTATATTTTCAATCTGTATGTTGGTTAATTCTCATATAGCAGAACATACTATATTCTCATATCTTGATTTAATCACTATGAACCATAACTGGCCGATTTGACCATAGATCATTGTTTAGCAAGGAATATTTAGCATACAACATTACAAACTACTTCTGATACGTCTAACTACTTACTGTACTTTCTTCATAAACTGCACAAATATTTTTTGCATCGATTTTCATTTTTAATTTTCTTCATAACTTTAGAAATCCTTTTAAATGAAAACTATACTGCTAATCTTCTTTGGGAATGTTAAACCAGGAATTCATATTTTCAAATTTCATGACTAATTTTTCCTTATTAAAATTTAAAGTGTGCCCCAGAATTTTAATTATTCTACAAGTGTGCCCTGCAGTAAAAAAAAAAAAAAAAAAAAAAATAGAAATTGAAAAATACTGCTCTGTACTGATAAAAATATTAAAAAAAACGTTTTAGGATACTTCAATATGATATAACAGTTGCAATGGAGAAGAAAGAAATTTGAAAATTAACTTTGGAATATATAATCGGGATGAAGAAAAAAAAATTGCGCATAAAGGATGCAGCAAAAATAACAGCCTTTTTTAAAATTAACTTTTCTAGAACAAAAATAAATTACAATAGATTAAGAAAATTTATAAGTATTGTCATATCAAAACAACATGATTTGTTATGAGTAAACAAACTACTTAACATGTTTAAAATACTCCCCTACATGTTCAATCCAATGCTGAATCCTATCAGCAACATTTCTACAAACCATTTGACACATTTCCACATTAATTTCAGAAAATTTATCAGAAATTGTTTCTTTTAATTCAGGAATTGTTTTTGGTTTGAACCTGTAAACAAGATTTTTCAGTACACCCCCACAAGAATAAGTCTGGCAGTGTTAGGTCTAGTGATAATGATGGCCACTCAATTGTTCAACATTGTCTTATACACCCCAGCTTAAAAAGAAAAAAGAAGGGTGTTACTTTTGTTGCACCTATATATATATATATATATATATATATATATATGTACTCAAATTCTTTTTCCTCTTTATTTTTATTGCATTCAAAACATTAATTTAATAATTGGTTTTGGCAATATACACAAAACAAAAAATTTAACTGTTACATTCTCGATTGGTGATTCCTTCCTATTCACATTGTAAAGGTAAAATATTAAAATGATATTTACTTTCAAAGCAAATTTAATTTACAAGTACTCAGTCTATCAGATGAAACCATTGAGACCTGAGACTTGGAATGCTAAATTTTTCAGATTTCAAAAATGAGGCAGACACAATGGCAAAGCCTCTGCAGTGAAATGTGCTAATATTCCCATCAAATCAGGTAAATTGATACTACAGATAATATTAAGAGTTATTCGTATAAAATGGTAATGCTGAAAGTAGCTGTTTGCATACAGAAAATTGACCATTTATTAACCAGTGTTAATCTCAGCTGGAATTAATAAAATCATTTTCTCAAAACAGTCAGGAAATTATACTTCTCAAGTCCACTAACTGTTATTGCTCTTTCTAGTACTGATGGGAGTTTCATTTTGATGGAAATTAGACTAACTGTTATTGCTCTTTCTAGTACTGATGGGAGTTTCATTTTGATGGAAATTAGACTAACTGTTATTGCTCTTTTCTAGTACTGATGGGAGTTTCATTTTTGATGGAAATTAGACTAACTGTTATTGCTCTTTCTAGTACTGATGGGAGTTTCATTTTGATGGAAATTAGACTAACTGTTATTGCTCTTTCTAGTACTGATGGGAGTTTCATTTTGATGGAAATTAGACTAACTGTTATTGCTCTTTCTAGTACTGATGGGAGTTGCATTTTGATGGAAATTAGACTAACTGTTATTGCTCTTTCTAGTACTGATGGGAGTTTCATTTTGATGGAAATTAGACTAACTGTTATTGCTCTTTCTCGTACTGATGGGACATTTGATGGAAATTAGACTAACTGTTATTGCTCTTTCTAGTACTGATGGGAGTTTCATTTTGATGGAAATTAGACTAACTGTTATTGATCTTTCTAGTACTGATGGGAGTTTCATTCCAAGTTTTTTTTATTAATGCAATGTGGAAAGTTAACATTGTGATTTATGCAATTTACATTCAGACTACTGATCTTATATTTGTTGTTGTTATCACAATGTTTTGCTTGGGGCACTGAACCCATTATTTAATGCTTTATTTGTCCCACAGGACAATAGTCAAGTGGATAAAAATGTTGGTTCATGAATGTGGTGAAATAGTAATTGTGAGTTCAATCCTTGGGCTGGGCAGTATGCACTTGGACTTCATGTAAACAGGGTGAGCAATAATTAAATAATGGGTTCATTTTGGAATTCCTTGTAAAATACCCAAATCAATATACACCTGATGATGGCTGGCAAATACAACAGCTGAAATACTGTGATAACAACAATACAGATGAGAACCTAGTGTAAATATTAATAACTCTTCATCCCAAACAATACTTAACATTTTGATTATATCATTATTTTCCCTTCTAGTTACATGTGTTACCTATTTTTTTTGTTATTGACGTTGAAAGTGTTCAAGTGTTACGGTTTTTGTGATTTGGTAAATATCTTTGCTTATAAGAAATTGTTTTACTGAAATAATTATTCTTCAACTCTTATCCATATTAAACAGGTATTTCAGCTAGTATATATTATGCATTAAAACACAAAGCTTTGAATGGTGTTCTGTTAATGTATATACACACGCATACGCAGATAGATTCCTGTTTTCACAAAGACATCAATCTTGTATTGCACTTATATTCATAAAGTGTAGGTACCAAAGAGGAAAGTTTAGTAGACCAATTACACCATGAAAAAAAAATATTTATAGTAAAGACACAAAGAAGGAAGGCAAAAACGGTTCTTGCAGATGATTAAAAGAGACCAGTTTCATTTTGGAGACCTTGCTGCCAATCGAGAACTGAACTTAAATTCATAGCATCTAGGTACCATAGAGTAAAGTTCATCAAAACAATTACCATGAAAATATTTATAGAAAAGACACAAGAAGTTATGTTATAGTGGTGGGAAAGTGATTGAACACGAGATGCCAGGTCAGGACCAATAACATTGCAGATCCTTCTTTAGATTTTATCCAGAATCACTAAATACATTACAAAAGCACCAGACAAGATGTGGCAGCAATATTCAAAGTGAACCCAATGAACTGACTTTCCTAGTTGCAGACCTAGCAATTGATTCAATATAATCTTTCCACTTCATGTTAGTGGAAAATGTTAGCCCAAGAAAGTGCAATGATTCACTCTTCAGAAGGTTAGCATCAGCCATACTGATGGAAGGCAAAAAGAGTTCTCTTAGATGATTAAAAGTTTTGGCAGCATTATAACTGACAAGCCATTCCCCAAGTCTTTGCAAGGGACTTGATCAAATATCCTCTGAATTTTGTACCTTGGTCTGGCAATCTTTGCATTTAGCAGACAAACTTACAAGCATTATTAATGGTAAAATATTTTTTTCAGGAAATTAGACTTCTCAAGTCTACTATGTTATTACACCTTTTATTATTAGGGGTTTTCTTCCTATAAAGTTACTGGCATATTTTTTACTAGTAGTAAAAGCTCTGAAATCCAAACATTTTTACATAAAAAAAAAAAAGATGTTCAGTATTTGAAACTTTTTGTTTTTCCGAAATTCAGACAAGAGATTGTGTACTTATAAGATTCTACTGTAACCAATTCTGAATACGAAAACAGAAAGTAAGCAACTACAGATGAAGAAGCTGTACAACTGAAAATATGAATGACTGTCAGCCCTAAGCAGCTTGCATAAAAAATAAAAAAAGAAAAAAAAGTTGAACAGCCAGATGGTAACTGAAGTGGCAGTTGGCAATGAAAAATATTTGCGTTATTTTTTTATCATTAAGAAATAACAAAAAATAAAAGTCATTTTTTGAAACATTTGAACACTGTTTGCAAAACGGTCAAAGGCATAAATAAAAATGGCTTACCTAAGAACTTGACAGGTCTGAGCAGGTAACAATTTGATGATGTTCTCAGCTAAGTCTCTGGCGCATTCTTCTGAACTGATGCTTGTCTTGACGGTAATCAATCCAAAAGGACCATAGCAGTCCACTACGTTTGAAGTGGGCAACCTTTTACCCCATGTGCCATGGATCTGCAAATAAAAGAACATGGCAGAAATGAATTATTGATTTCAAAATAGAAAAAGAAATGAACAAAAATTTAAAAACAAAATCAAACTAAAGAAAAATTCTTAAACTGTACTTATAAAAATGCAATATATGAAAGAAGTCTTAGAGCTTTTAATCTAATGAGCATACAGATAAAAAAAAGAAATTTATATACAGACATACACACAAACTATATATATATATATATATATATACACACACACACACGAATGTACATATACAATCATTTAATTAGTGTTAATTTTAATGTTCCTATTTCCAGAACAAGTTGCAAGATTTAATTTTATGACAATTACAGAAAATAAAAAAAATAAATTAAAAAATAACAAGAAACAAAATGGTAAAAACCAGAAGAATTAGAATGTCTGACCAAAAGATCAAAGAACACAATTAAATATGGTGTCAAAAGACAAATCAAATTGCATGAGGTGGTAAAGAAAAGATTCTGGACAAGGCCTAAGTAAAAAAAAAAAAAAAAAAAAAAAAAAAAAAAAAAAAAATGCACCATTATTCCAGCAAATAATTTATTTTATATATTATTTAAATTAATGGTCTTCATTGAAGAGTTCAAAAATTTCTTCCACATTTTCTGACATTATACTCTTGATTGGTCAAACTGAATGTTCATCATCTTTAACCCAATACTTGACTGGCCTTGAAACGTGTAAGCTCAAAAAAAACAAAAAAACAACATGTTTGATAAAGCATTCTGACAATCTTAGTAGTAGATTTACCAAACTTTATGCAAGCATATTGCTTGAATTTGTCAGCCAGGGTCAAGATTTCAAACATTTTCAATACAACAATACAAGACCTTATGTAATTATTAAAGATGAGTAGATGACATAAAAACATTTAACAAGATGGACAGATTTAATATGCTGGTCACCAATAAACATTGCAGCAAAGTTTCTAATACCATCATACCACCATGTGGCAAATGCTAAATTATTCTAATACTACCAAGTAGCTAATGCTAAATGATTCTAATACCACCATGTGGCAATGCTAAATTATTTTAATACTACCATGTGGCAATGCTAAATGATTCTAATACCACCATGTGTCAAATGCTAAACGATTCTAATACTACCATGTGGCAAATGCTAAATGATTCTAATACTACCATGTGGCAATGCTAAATTATTTTAATACTACCATGTGGCAATGCTAAATGATTCTAATACCACCATGTGTCAAATGCTAAATGATTCTAATACTACCATGTGGCAAATGCTAAATGATTCTAATACTACCATGTGGCAATGCTAAATTATTTTAATACTACCATGTGGCAATGCTAAATGATTCTAATACCACCATGTGTCAAATGCTAAATGATTCTAATACTACCAAGACGCAAATGCTAAATGGTTCTAATGCTATCATGTGGCAATGCTAAATGATTCTAATATCACCATGGACTTTAATATCAACAGAGTGAGGGAGAGAAAAAGACAATAGATAAAAGGTGAGAAAAAGAGAGAGTGAGAATAAGAATTGATAGAGAAGACTTAAAAGAAATAATGAGTGGGGAGATTTGGAAATGATGAAATGTTGAAGAAAAATATAGAAGGAAAAAGAAGGGAAAGAAAAAGAAGTGTATTGGAGGGAGAAAAATAATGATTAGATAAATATGTGGATATTATTTAAGATTAAAAAAAAAAAAATTGAAAAGTGCAACATTAGGATTTATAACCATCATTGTCTACTAATAATTGTAAAAACACATGAATTATTAACAATATAGTCAGTTCTATTATCCTTCTAATCCAGAAACCTAACAGACCTCTGTCCAAAGGTAGAACACTTACCTATC
>CAHIKZ030000362.1:137500-150000 GCA_903632075.3 Acanthosepion pharaonis | reverse complement strand
TGTGTGTGTGTGTGTGTACACACACAAGCATGCAAATTAAATATTAAATGCATGAATATATATGTGCATGTTTTAGGGACGAATATCAATATTGTAACATCGGTATTAGTACCGACGAGACAATATTGGAAGTAAACCCATATGCTTATATTTCCTTGTATATTACATACACACACACACACACACACACACACACACACACACACACACACACATGTTATAAACAATAAAGCTACAATTAGATGAATATAAAAAGTTAATGTTAAAGTACAGTTTTCTGTCATCAGAAATTTAAAGAAAACAGTTTCAGATGAATAAAAACGGTTTAGCACAATTTTGAACTGCAAGACAGTGCCCTGTGCCTGTACCACATACAGGAATAGGAATGTGTGTGTGTCTGTGCATAATATATATGCATATGTGTACACACGTGAGTTGAAGAGATAAATTGATAAACAGATAGGCAACAAATTAGATATTTGGATAAAATGAAGTTTTGGATTAAATCGCAATAAAATTTGTACCTTAGAATTCATTCATCCTAATCACAAGATAGGCATGAATGATCACATACACTACACAAACACACACATACATACATAAAAAACATAAGTATAGCTAGACAAAAGAGAATTGTTTAATATGAATGGAATAGATATAGATTAACAATTCTATATTGATGTAGAGCTAAATATTAATACCATGAAAGTAAAATAGATTTTATAATTAGATAAGTGTACTGACCACAAGAGAAACCAGAGAATTATACAATGCCAATTTCCTAAAAGTGAATGGCCCGCTTTAAAAAAAAAAATAAAAAAATAAAAACTGCTTTAAAAAGCCTGTCTTTTACACAGATTTAACTCTTGATACTCAGAGTCGATGAGCAACCACAATAGTCATAAACTTATCTAAATATAGAGATCTATACTAATATTTAAATATTAGAAGTTTTCAACACCCCTTTGTTTAAACAAAGGGGTGTTGAAAACTTCTTGGCTTGAAACATCCCACAAAATCTGAGCAATCATCAGATTTTTGTGGGAAAGTGGTTATTGGTTCAGCCAGAAACTTTTCATCTTTTTATATATAAAAATAGTATGGACATGAAAAAAAAAAAAACAAAAACAATCAACACTGCAGGTTGACTGGCAGTTTCACGCCTTAAGTGATCAACAAATCACATATATATTTTTTACACTCTTGTTTATGAGTATTCTTTTTAATTTTTATCCTGCAAATATATAAATATTTATTATAATCTAAAAATATGGTAAAATTATAATATTTATGCTCTGTAGATTTGCATTGAGCACTGTTTTGTAAAATAATTAATAAGAACACCTGATTATATATCTTACTGTTCTTTCTCGTTATTATAATAATGTATAAATATATATATATATATATATATATATATATATATATATATATATATTAGCCAATGCATTTTGTCCTCTGACAGTCTTTATCAAGGCAAATGCAAAAGATTTTATTTTGTAACAAGTATTTATATACAAGAACCAAAATAATTGTTACAAAATAAAATCTTTGCATTTGCGTTGATAAAGTCCCTCAGAGGATTATGTGTGTGTGTGTGATCATCCTCAGATGACCACTGACCATCACTCTCCAACCATTTATCATCCTTAATTCTAAGCATTCTTCCTTTCTGATTCATATATATATATATATATATATATATATATGTGTGTGTGTGTGTGTTTTATATAACGAGCAATAAAAAGACAATTCAAAAACAGTGTTCATTGTCAAATATAAAAAATATAGTGAGCAATATACAAAAAATAATTACATTACAGTCTTTCATGACTATATATATATATATATATATATATATATATACACACACACACCAGGTGTAAAAGCAAAATTATTCATATCGTGTAACAGCCTGGGATAATTGTCCATCACATAAAATATTTAATATGTAAAAAAAATAAATCACTAAACTAATTGAGTTTCTTTTTCCAGGTTTTCAGATAAGATGTTTAGCCATCTTTACACCATTTGTTGTAAGAATCACTGAAAAATCCTTTCATTTATTCAGCTAGAAAGAGAAGAGGTTAAAATCATTTTGTGCCAGCCCCATTTTGTGTCTTCCCAACTGAGCAATGATGAGAAGAACAAGATCATTCAGGCCTTCAGTAATAGTACCAACATTCATACTCTGGCTTCCATCTTCAAAGTCCATTCAAAAACCATCAATAGAATGGTGAACAAGTTTAAAAAAAGACTCCAGTAGAGAGGAAAATTGAATCAGGAAGTCACAACAACAAGAGGAATCATCATTTCAATTTGGAGTTAAATATATTCTTATTGTTCAAAGCAGAACCCAATACTGTTATGAAAATCTCATAGAATTCCAGTAAGATATCTTTAATCATTTCTAAGACACAACATTTAGCTTAATATCTAACAATTGAACAATTTTGCTGTTACACCGGTATATATATATATATATATATATATATATATATATATATATACATGTATAAACTGCATGAAACTCCAAATCGCAAAAGACAGTGAAATATAAGTATTATATATATATATATATGAGAGAGAGAGATAAACGAGAGGGTGAGAATCAAAAGGCTTATACACAAAGATAGAAAGAACAACAGTAAAAGCTATGGACAAAGGTGATAAGTTCCATCAATGTCAACTATCTATGATGGTGAGAAAATTTCCTGCAAAGGTAAGTTTTTATAGCTCTGTATATTCATTCAAAGAACTGCCAACATTCAACAAATTCTATCTGGCCATCAACGTACATGCATTCAGCTGCCCTGAATCAACAAAGACCCCCCTCACCTACTGAAAAAAAACCCAAAAAAACAAAACAACTGCAGCAAATGCAACTATGTACAAACAGAGATAAATATGCATTTACACGTTAATTTTTTCTTTTATTTATCTTCTATGTTTATTGAATACTATTATTCAATAAACATTCTGACCACAATACAGGTAAAAATGATGAGATCTGGTTATAAATGAGTTACCTAGATGAGGTATAATAGAGCTTGTTGCGCTAAATCAATTATGATTGAATAGTGAGTTCAATCCTCACTGGGTGTCCCATACTTTTCGCACTTGTGCCACATCTAAGCGTAACTTAGAAAATCATCATAAATAGGATAAAGAAAATTTGTTATGTCATGGATGTTGTTGTTCTAGCAGATCACAGAATAAAAAGATGATAGAAGCCTAAAAAAATATCAAGAACTTGCAAGAGAATTAAAAGAAATAATTATGCAACATGAAAGTACAAACCAACCTCTCATCAACGGACTAATATTGGGGAGGGGCAGTCTGTTAAAGCCAATTACCTGTAGATGGGAAGGGATTATTTTTGAGTTATAAAATGACTATAGTAACTACCAGTAGTTATGATCATAATTTAAAACATATATATGTAGCATAAATAAATATATACTTAATATAGATATATTAAGCAAAATAACAAAATAGATTTCTCATGGCTACTTTCTCATGCACACGCTAATGTATCATACTTTCTGTCTTTGTTTACAATTGAAAGGCCCACCACTGCCATCAAGCAGTTTGAGAACTAATATGACTCGTTCCCCAAAGCCCACAAATTTTGAAATACATCACTGACAATTTGGAAGTTTTTTCATGCAGATTTTTTGTTTTTTTAATTTATTCAGCCTGCAGATTTTGTCCATTGCATCTGAAGTCCATTGATTCCACAGAGGAAAGCTTTGTCTATAATAGTTTTACCTATTCACTATTGGAATGCTTGGAATTATCCAAAAGAGGAGAGCAAAATGTCTGGAAAAACTAGAAATCTGAGGAAGAATTGAGATCATCCAGTGACAACACCACTGAAAACAGCTTGAATACTGAGCAGAGTGCTGGATTTTTTAAATGATTTATATATATAAAAAAATAAAAAAGAAAAAGAAAGAAAGAAGAAATATTTTCAACCCAATCAAGACGATAATGCTATTAGGATGCAAGTGGCTACTGGAAGTGAAAGAGAATGAGAAGCAAGGAGAAAGGACAATTATAAAACAGGATCCAGGGAGACAGAAGATGGCAACTGGTGTTGCATTTAAATCTTTGAAGTTTTTAGGTGGCAGGGAAGCAATCAGATGAGAAAAGAGACTATAAGAATAGAGCATACAGTTGCATCTAGCTACTTCAACAATAAAACTGTGAGACCTATTTGCCAATCTAGTACTGCACTTAAATTCATGCAGTCAAGGCAACAAGGAGGAAAGCGATATTTATTCTGTACAATACAGAAATATGGCACAAGGCCGAAAAGGGGATTGGGGAAAGGACGGTCTTCTTCTGTCTTAACTATAACTTAGCTAGCTGCAAGCACTGACCCAATCGTACGAAACAATATTTCTTACACCAAAACAACACATTCATTCGTACCTTTCTTACTACAACCACCATAATACCTCTTTGTCTCTATGAAAATACTAACTAGTCCCCATATTTACAATTCGTTGTCTGTGGGGGGAGAGGGGAATAAAACAACAATTCTAAAAGTTAACCCCAATGAGGAGGAAAGCTTATCAGAACAATTGCCATGAAAATATTTATAGAAAAGGTAGGGAAACAAAGTCATGGAGGTAGGGAAACGACTGAAGTTGAGATGCCAGGATCAATTATCATACAGAACCTTCTTTGGACTTTGTCAAGAATATCGAGATATAGAGGTTTGCTACCCCTTCAAAGGAGTGTCCTTTAAGCAATGTTGAACTGAATAAATTGAAGCTCTGGACATAGTTTGACTGCAAAAGATTGAATTTGATATTTATCTTTTTTTTTTTTATCTATTATGCACAAAAAGCTTTAATATTCTATCCAAGGTAGAATTTATTAAATAAAATTTAACCGGAGTAGATAGGTTCACCTATCATCTGATTGGCACTCTTCCCTGGTCTTTTGAACAGGAGTAGAGGTTTATCCTTTTTTTCCTGCTTATTCTGATAATTACAAATACAGTGGCAAATTCTGAAAAAAAAAAAGATTAAAAAAAAATAATGTCCAATGGCCTTTTGTACAGACTGTGTTTAAACATTGTGTGTGCATGCATGCAAGATGCCAACATTTATTTATTTTTTTTTTTTATTGTTGCCCACTGACTTTACTTCTATTCTATTAATCCACTGGTTATCCTCAGTAATTTTCTGTTTTGTTCGATATTAGCACTCAGTTTGTATATTGGGCATTGAAAATCAGGAAATAAAACAGATTATCAGGAATTAATGCAGAAGTTACTAACTGTACAGAACTATATATATATATATATATATATATACACACACACACACACACGTGTGTGAGTGTGTTTGTAGATTTTTATAATAGGTATATCGAGAACAAAAGTGAAAATGATTAGACCAAGTGAAAAATTTATTAAGACACATTTTGTTGAGAGCATTTGCTCTCTTTGGCTTTCTCAGGTTAGAATGAAAGAAAGACAAAACTATATGACAGAAAAATGCCTTGGGATCTCTAAGGATAGGTAGTAATCATGAATTAAATTAAATACCTAATCACCTCTAACATTCAGACTCAAGAAACTGTCAGTCTGCTCATTTGTCTGTTTTAGCTAAATCAAAGATATTTGGTGTTCGCTTTTAAATAAGTCCACTGAAACTAACAATATAGAATTATATATATATATATATATATATATATATATATATATATATATATATATATATATGTGTGTGTATGTGTGTAAAATTTTCACAGAATACAATAATATTACAATTAGATTCAATTATTACAATTACCAAGTAAGGGAATGACACTAATTTTAGGCAGTGCCTAGATACACTGATCCTAGGCTTGTAAATAATGTAGACATTTTTAAGGATGCTATTAAATATATATATATATATATATATATATATTATAGTAATGAAAGATTGTCCACATATGCCTCATATGATATGTAGATATAAGTAGGCCAATGAAAGAAATTTGAGAGATATTAAAAAAAAAAAACCAATAATAATAATCATAATAAAAATAATAATGTTTATTATATATTTTTAGGTCTTTAAACTAAATAATATATAGATGGGAAAAGATGTTTTAAAATGGAATTTTTTTCTCAACAAGAAGTAAAATGAAGCTGGACTAATTTTGGGGGATTTTTTTTGCATGTATTTAAAAATCCCCCACCAAAATGTCCAACTTCATATATAACATAATACAGTGTAATACATACCAATTTTTCTTTAAGAAAATTTGAAAGATATTTACTCTAACTATAGTTTGCATATTTCATGTAGCAATGAAATACAAGAACCACAAAGAAAAATATGCAAATTTAATTTCTGTAACATAAAATATCTGTAACATAAAATATCATTAAAATATCTTAATTTTCCACTTTTATTTTTATTCTTAGCAGCCTAGCTAAGAATAAAAATAAAAGTGGAAAATTGAGATATTTTAATGATATTTGTTTTAGTAAATATCTGGTCAAAATATAGAAGAAAATGTTGAAAAAAAATAAAAAATAAAAAAACTAAACATTAAAATTAGTGATATTTTAATCAGATTCAAAATAATGAGAATGCTATAATTTTCTGGCTATTAAAGCTGTTATTTTATTATTTACAGCAAGTGGAGTTCTTGTGAGTATCTCTTTTGGCTGTGAATTCAGCTAATGTGTTGCCAAGGCTGAATGAATTAGCCATCAAGTGTTGATTTGTACAGATTACACAATACTTCTTTGACTTCACAAATTTTATTAGAATGATTCACAGTAGTATGATGTGTGGAAAATTGAGATGAGGTACAAATTTAGTTCAATACATCCTATTTTTGCAACTTTTTTTTTTTTTCCAGAACTTAAACTTCGGGATCAACTTGAGACATAGATCCTCCTGTAATTCTGTTAATTCTATTTCCACAGCAAATGATTCTGCAACCAGAGTTTTGAAAATTGGCCAGCCATCATGAACACATGAACCATGAATAGATTTACAAGAAAGTCAAAGCAGGACTTCAACTTTTGCAAGTCATCAAAACTGGCTAGGAAATGATCAACAAGTCATTGTGTTGTAACCCAGGGAAGGTTACTGAATAGAATAATCATACAAAGGTTGATAATGAGCGATAATACTTCGGACAAGAACAACACATATAAGATTCACCAGCAGTACATAGAAGTAGTCAACTACTAAAAGTGAGTCAAGTGAATTCCACAATAAATCTCAGTATTTACTACTGTATTTATGTGAATGGGGACATACCCATTATCATCTGTAGGTATGCTACAACACATTGTAATTTACTTTTGTAGGTTTCCAGTTTGTGGTCTTTTTATTTCACCATCAGGAAATGAAATAAAAAGACTACAAACTGGAAACATAAGGAAATGAGACTACGCAAAGGTCTTTGACAAAGTATGCCACAAGGATCTGTTGGAACTGCTCAGCAACCTTGAAATATTTGGGAAAGATATTGGAATAACCAAGAACCTATGCTGGCAGCAAACAGCATGTATGCGCATAGAGAATGAGTTTAGTGAATATACAAAAAGAGAAAAGAGCATAAGGCAAGGATGTGTCTTCTCAATAGACCTATTCAACCTATACAGCAAGGCAATTCTGAGAGAATTGGAAACTCTACTGGGATTCAGCATCAGCGGCCATAATCTTAACAACATAAGATATGCAGATGACACAGTACTAATAGCAGACATGAAAAAAACTTACAAAACCTCCTACAGAATGTAGTGAAGGAGAGTGAGAAGAAGGGACTAAGCATAAACTACAAGAAAACATAATGCATGGTCATCAGTAAAAGGATGAGCCTGAAATGCAATTTGCAGGTCGCGGACACTAAAATCAAGCAAGTGTGGAAGTTTAAATATCTGGGAAGTGTTTTGACAGAGGATGGCAAATGCGACACTGAGATCTGTAGACATATTTGGATGGCCAAGGGCGCATCTGTCCTCCTTTACAGCAGCGAATGTTGGACGGTCTCCTCAAAGATGAAGAAGAGACTTGAGGCGACGGAGATGGTGGTTCTATAGAAGGATGCTGAGGATATCATGGAACAAACATGTGATGAGGTTTTGGAGAGGATGCAAACAAGGAGGAGGCTTATACTTAACACCAGGAAGAGGCAGCTGAAGTTTCTGGGACATGTAATGAGAAAGGAGGGCCTGGAGAGTCTGATACTCACAAGTCAAATAGAGGAAAAGAGAGACAAGGAAAAGCAATGCATGACATACCTGGCGGGCTTGAGCAAGTGGATGACAGAATGTGGTTTGGGGGAGGTAGCAGAAAGAGGAAACTTATTGAGAGCTACAAGGGATAGGAAGAAGTGGAGGGCCATGATCGCCTACGTCCTGAAAGGACACGGCAAATAAAATGAAAAAGAATCAGGAAATATATTTTCTTACCTACTGAGATTGGCCAAGTGACTGAAGTTTCTTGACAAAATATCCATTGGAAAAACTTAAATTTTATTCTCAAACCTGAAATTTGTTCAAGTTAGAAACAAAGAAAAGAGTACTGAACTGCTATGTAATAGTTGTTCTCTTATATCACAGTGAAAGCTGGATAATCTCCCCAAAGCTAATGAAGAGACCTGAAGAAACAGAGATGTGGTTCTATAAGAGGATGCTGAAGATACCATGGACCAAAAATGTGATCAAGGACAAAGTTTTAGAGAAAATGGAAGCTTATACTTAATATCAGGAAGAGTTAATTGAAATTTCTAGGGCACAAAATGAGGAAAGACGGCTTGAAAAATCTAATACTTACAGGACAGATTGAAGGCAAGAGAGATAGGGGAAAACAATATCATAGTGAGTTTGATTAAATAGATGGTGGGACAAGATTTAGGCGAAATAATAATACAAAATTTATTAAGAGCTACGAAGGACAGGAAATTGTGGAGAGCCATGATTGCATATGTCCTGATGAGACATGGCACATAAAAGAAGATCAGGAAGAGTTTTATCCTTCTCCTGGATTGCCAAATTGAGGGTTTGTAGATGATTCATTATATCAGTCAGGAGTGTCAACTCTTGCATCCATTCATCATCTTCCAGTTGATGATCGGATCATTTCTTTCTGAAAAGTGATAATAGGTTGTATCAGGTCCACAAACCAGCTGGAGATATTGCTGGTTGCAGTAGAAAGGGGTATCACTGGGTTTTGTTTTAAGCTCCAGTACCCAATAAAATGTCTAAACTGTTTGTAAGCCTTCTCATTTAAGCATATGAAATTGAGAATTTCAAAGACAGATTTCATAAAATTTCATTCTTCCCACAGAGGATCACAAAAGTTGCAGAGGCAATAGACTTTGTTACATTTGGTTCACATGTAACCTGAGGAAGCCAAAGACAGCAAACGCTCTCAACAAAATGAGTCATTAATAAATTTTCACTTAGTCTCATCATCTTCACTTTTGTTCCAGATATACCTATTATACAATCTACAAATACACATGCGCACATGTATGCGTATATATATATATATATATATATATATATATATATATATATATATATATAGATAGATAGATAGATAGACTCATCCACAGACAGACTGTTTCACTGTATCACAGCTCCTCAGTGTGACTAGACATCCAATTGCTTCAAGCCGGGATCGAAACACGACCGATTTGACATGTCAGATATCTTACCCTAGGCCATCGTTGCATGGTAGAATATATATATATATATATATATATATTAGTTCTATAGAGTTAGTAAGTTATGCACACTTTTTTCTTCTCAATTGAAATAATATTCTTACTTTTAGTGACCAATGAAAATCAAACAATACAAAAGTAAAAATACCAGAATTTTTCCTTCTTTTTCTTGATATCTCATTCTCTGATGAGGCTTTAGTAAACTGGGTTGATTGATAAAGGTTTCCTATTTCTTTATCTTATCAGTCTGTCAGATTCTCATCCATACTTAATCTATCTATGATACCAATGTGTGTGTGTGTGTGTAATTGGCTAAAAAGTTAATAGCATATGTAGTTGACATACATGGACTGAGCGTGTGAGCAATGATGAGGTCTTAGAGAGGATGCAAACAAGGAGGAGGCTTATACTTAACATCAAGAAGAGGCAACTGAAGTTTCTGGGATACGTAATGAGGAAGGAAGGCCTGGAGAATCTAATATTCACAGGTCGAATAGAGGGAGAGACAAGGGAAAACAAAGTGTGACATACCTGGAGGGCTTGGGCAAGTGGATGACAGAATGGGGAGGAAACAGAGGTAAGGAACTTGTTGAGAGCTGCAAGGGATATAGGGAGGTAGATAGCCATGATTGCCTACATCCTGAAAGGACATGGCATATAAAAAGAAAGAAGTTGTTTGGCAAATTTTATCTGATATTTTCATTGTATGATGCTAGATCTATGGGACTGATCGTCAACACTGAATTAAGTGCATTAACAAGAATGATTTGGCTGAAAATGAAATATTCTTCTATCAAATAAATAGATAGTTTTTCATCAGTGCCATCTACTATAAACTTTCTTTAAACTTTATAACTCAAAAATGGAAGATTTGCAGATTTATCTTTCTATGGACTTTTGTCCAGGTTTTGGTATGAGGAACCTGCCCCCAATGTTTGTAAAAGTATTTTTGATACACTCTGTGTGTGTGTTTGCATATATATATATATATATATATATATATATTAACACATTAATGCATACACATATGTAGACACATATATAAAAATGTAAAAAGTTGAGACTACCTAATTATGGTAATCTTGTAGAATGAGCTTGTTTTACATCTTTATTTAAAGAAAGTTTACTTTCCCTCTAAAGGCACCAATATCCTAATCCCCATCAAGTGTTGCCACGCCTTTCAACATTCAAAACATTAATTCCTCAAAGCACAAATTCTTCCAAGCATTAATTCTCGAATGTCAAATAAACAAAATGTCTACAATTAAAAATTCAAATCAATCCACAAATTCAGAGAACGACATTAATTCCTGCTGAAAGCACATAATCATTATAAGGACAACTTTAAATTACCGTCTCAAGAGAGACGTTCAAGAATATGAGATAGACGAAAAGACTGCCATCATTAGGATGTTACATTCAGTTATATTCAATGAAAAACACAAAAGAATTTTGTACATGTATGTATACATACACATGACACATATGCATCACAGTTTGTCTTCAAGAGTGCAGATTAAGCACGAGTTTTCTAGATTTTGTTGGATGTGTGTGGAATAGCCCACAGGTATGTGTTAGCATGGTTTTAAGGTGAAGTACAGCTTTCGCATGACTGAGCCCACCTTTTAAACTTGAGGTTTACATGTCATGGCCTACTATGTTGAAACTGTGGGAGTGTGGTCTCTAAGGTCGTAGGTTTTCTGTTGGAATTTCTTTCTCCGACACAGATTATCAAACTGACTGTAGAGATCTGCCACCCCTTCACTCCAACTGTATAGCTGACCTGGCTAGATTGAAACTCAGGTTGTGGACAGTTCATAATTATTATTTTTTTAAATTCTTCTCCCAACAGATGAAAAAAACTGGAGGCAGCAGAATGATACTGGGAATTCCATGAACGGAATGAGTAACCAATGAGGAAGTCTTAAAGAAAATAGCAACAGAAAGAAAACTTGTACTCAAAATCAGGAAGAGATAGCTGAAATTCCTAGAACAGTGAGCATGGAAAACTTAACCCTCACAGGGCATATAGAGGGCAAGAGAGATAATGTAAGGCAGCGAGCCACTTACCTGACAAGCTTGTGTGATTGGATGGCAAAATAGGGGGATAGCCTTAGCATAGGGAGAAAAACTGTTAAGGGCCACAAGGAATGAAAAGTTATGAAGAGCCATGATCACCTATGTCCTGAATGGACGCAGTGTATAGAAGATTGTCATCATTATTGATAATTATTATCACTACTACTATCATTACATCTATAAGAGCATTTCACTCTCAAGTAGATATTTGGTAAGCTTGTCTTGCAGAACATTAATACTGTAATAATGAGTTCAGTCCTCAAAGGGTGTTGCATAATTGTGGCCTTCTGCCAGACCAGGCTTAGATTAATTAATACCTTTTGATGTGCTTACTGGAATTGGTTTTAGTACATCTGTGTTAAGAATAATTTTTATTCCTTCATTTTTCTTGCTTGCAGTCAGTTAAATTGGCACAACATGGGACTTTGAGGTTAGGCCATTATATCTAACTGTGCCTAAACCATGGATTTGGTCCTATCATTTTTTTTTTTTGTATTATGGAGGCAGTGTACTGAAGAAGCAATCAATTAACTCAGATTGCTTTCCTTGCACTTGGTTCCATTATTATAAGCAAATTGGAAGTTACTATCAAAATATTCTATGAGAATATGAGGAGGAAAAAACCAAACCAAAATGAACTGCTTCTGGATGTTACGAAATATATATATATATATATATATATATATATATATATATATATATATATATATATATATAAACAC
>CAHIKZ030000362.1:115000-132500 GCA_903632075.3 Acanthosepion pharaonis | reverse complement strand
AGAGGGTTCTTGGAGCCACTCAGATCAATATTCAGTCTACAAAGAACCTGATATATTTTGGCGTAAATTTTTCTGCAACAGAAGAGAGGTCTTGGTTGCGTGGAAACCATTCTTTCGATGTGGCCAGCTTAAATAGCCGGTGCCATTCACCCGGTCATACCATTGCTGCCTTAGGCAACAATGGAATGGACAAAGAATTTTTTTTTTTTTAATGCTTTTTTTGTGTTTGTCATTTTAAGAAATGCCACTGTTGTCATATCACATGTAGGTGCACATGCAAATGCATACTGATATGCAAATGCAATTCTCTCTCTCTCATTATAATATATATGGAATGAGAGAGAGAGAGAGAGAAAGGAAAACTTTTTTACTTTCATCCCTTGAGGAACTTAAGGTAAAAATTTCTCAAGGGTCAGAACACGGTAAAGAAAAGTTTTCTTTTTGTCTTTTATTTTATTTACATTGTCTTTACAGATACATTCTATTTATATTAGAATTTTCACACAAACACACACACATATATATATATATATATATATATATATATATATACACGATTGTCCTCAGAGTGCCTCTCTCTCCAATCATTTTTGTCATCTACCATTCTGATTCTTGTGTTACATATGATAAAATATTGTTTTAAGGTATGGTATATTTATGAATTAAAGTGCTCAATATTAGACATAGAGAGTACACACACACATATATATATATATATATATATATATATATATATATATATATATATATATATATATTATTATTTCAAACTTATTTTTATTTGATATTTGTATTTGAGTAGACGCTCTATTTTGTTTTTTTTTAAAGTGTTTATTTCTTTCCATCTATTTATTTCATCTGTATACTTGAGAAAATATAAAAAAAAATAGTGCCCTACAACAGGATTCAAACCTGTGTCCCACTTTGCAGAAGAAACCACCATCTGATCACGCATGCTTTGACCATTCAGTTACAGAGAGTTTCACAATCAAGCAAGGGTCTATTTGTCTTAATGCACATTCACTCATTCTGATATTCTTGAAAGACATATCTGCACAGTTGGGTATCCAAAATGCAAACAAAGCAATTTCTAAAGAATTGATGGATTTTATTTTTTTAAATCCAACCTATTTTCATTACTTCAATCCCTCAATTATACAAGTTTCATTAAAAATGAATGTCAAGTTACTGCAGTTAAGTTTTTTTTTATTTTTCTTGTGTTCTTATATTTTTCTTTTTTTCTCGACAGAAATTATGAAAAAATTGTGTTTGTGTGTGTATGCTTACGCACACACAGTTCACTTATCTGTGGCAACTTTACTTCCCTAGCCTATGGATAATCAAACTCTCTGTCCAAGAACAGAGAAGGAATTTAAATGTGGCTTTTAAGGGCTGGTATAATCACCTATATTCTGAAGAGAAATGGCACTTATAGAGGAGAAAAGATGGCTTGTCCCCACAGAAGACATGCAATATTTCATGACTTGCTTGAAACTTGTAGATTTGTAAGTTTGTATTCAAATTGATTGAATATCAAATGAAATAACTATTAGATGGGCATCTTGTTGTGTTGTAATGGTTAACAACCTCATTACAAATGAGCAACGAGTTCAGTCTTCAATGTAAACACCATACTTATGGTCTTGTGCCATGACTATTCTAGCCTTAGATATTTACAATCTTTTAGAAGATGGGCTAATATTGAAATGTTACTATTCAAGATTAATATGCATGCATGGTTATCATCTAAGCTTGAGTAAAAGCCAGGATTTTCAATGCTGATTTTTTGGGCAGGTAGGCTCTTTCCACCAGAAAGAGTTGTAGAGTATAATATTCCTTTCTCTGTGGGGCTAAGGATCAAACTTAAGTAGGCTGAGTAAATATTAGTACATTAAGTATACATTGTGTGTGTGTGTGTGTGTGTGTGTGTGTGTGTGTGTGTGTGTGTGTGTGTATATTTTTAATCAATTCACCCCCAAGCAAGACAATAATGTCATTAGGATGCAAAGGGCTCCTGAGAGTGAAAGAGAATGAGAAAACTCTAGAAGGAACCGGAAACCCAATCCTAAACAAGAAACATGGGATGAACTTCTACTCATGTTCGAAAAACTGGGAAGAAATGCAAACCAGACAAGGTTGAAACCTTTGGAAGTAAAGTCTGATGATCCGCAGTCCTTTAAAAGGGCTGTGGTGAAATAATTTATTACATGGAACCTTAAAGTGGTCTGTTTTTATTTTAATTATTTGCTCTGGATTTACATTGAGCTCTCTGGATTTTATCCTCCTTGGGTCTACCCATATGGATTACCTAGTTTTTCATAAACTATATATATATATATATATATATATATATATATATATATATATATATATATATATATATATATTAGTCTCACTCACCCGTCGAATTCGACACATGAGGGTCAAGCAGATCAGTTTCCAGGAAACTGACAGCCCATTTCTTGACACATGAGATTTGATTATAGTGGTGAAGGTTTAGCAAGACCATCCACACTTTTTGAAGGGGACGAATACAGAGACCTGGTGCACTACGTGCCACAAGGTTCCCAAACGACCCTCCTCAGGTTTTGAATTCAGAGTTGTCCTTCTCCTAGACCAGTTGCCATCCAAGGCTATAGAACCCAGTCTGTCCTGCTATTTTACCCATAGCTGGAGGGAGAAGAAGAGGATTCATACCTTTCCCAAGGGTATTAGCATGTGGTGTAATGTAATGGATTCGACTGGAATTCAAACTCGGCTCTGCGATTCCTCAATCCAAGCCGCTATCCATTACTCCACCGTGCCTCCATATATATATATATATATATATATATATATTATATGAGTAAGAAAATTACCTAAGAGGTGAAGCAAAAGTACTTAAAACAAAGCCTACCAATATAAAGCCTGCAACAAAAATAACAGTAACCTACCTTAAAGAAAATCAGTATTACTCAATGCATAGTGAATAAAGAAAACTGAAATGGGAAACTAAATCAGAGTTGTCATAAATGTTATTTTAAAATTTTTTTGTTTTATTACTAGTGTTTTTATTGATGATTCAAGATTATAAATGTATCTGCCAATATTTCTCCAATTACTCTCAGCCACTTTTGACCATCTTCAGGGTGTAAAATTAAGGTCAGTATTTACATTAATGCTTGTCTTATTTTGATTACAATGGTACATTTTGAATTTACTTTTTTTTAAACAAGTCATAAGTTGTGAGATGATTTTATTTGGAATGTTTATCATAAGATGTCCAAACACATTCTTATATATGCATGTGTTTATGTGTGTGTAAAAATTCAGATATAAATAAAATATATCTATGAAAAGACAATGTGAATAAAGACTAAAGGAAAACTTTTCTTAACCAATGTGTTTTGTCCTTTGATGGACTTTATCAAGGTATATGTAAGGATTTTATTTTGCAACATATATTTACCATAAGAATTAAAATATTGTTAGGTTTTAAATTTTTTTTAATTTAAGAACACTCAAATATGAAAGTCAAGGTAAACTATGGAGGATTCTAAGTGATGTAACTTAATGCATATTTTCAGAGTTATCCTTGAGTACATCTTTGAGAATTCTTAAATTTAAAAGTTTTGAAAACATAATTTTTATTTTTATTTATAAATACATGTTGCAAAATAAAATCCTTTTATTTAACTTAAAGTATATCAAAGGACAAAATGTTTTGGAAAAGAAAAGTTTTCCTTTGTCTATATATATATATATATATATATATATATATATATATATATATATATATAAGCAATTTACTATTAAGTCACCTGAACAGTAGATGTAATTTCTTCAAAACTCAAAATTTGATTGATTGATTGATTGATTCAGTTTTTTTACAGCTTATCAACCCTTTCCAGGTTATTTAAAGCCAGAAAATATTTCTAGATTGTAAGAATTTTCTTTGAGATAATAATGGTTTAGTGATACAAGTTTTACTCATTAATTCCTAGCAGAGAGAAAAAGAGGTGGAATTATACCTTTCTCAAGGGTATTTGCACATAAATGAACATAACGAATACAAAAGGCTTTGGAATTTGGCTCTCTGATTAACAATTCCAAGCTATTATCCATTACACCACCTGCACAGCCAAGATTAAAGCACTTGGTATTCCCAAATGGTCACCTATCTAAGTACTGACCAAGCTAGACATTGCTTAACTTTGATGATTGTATGGGATGTGGCCATAAGACTCAAAACTCAAGAGTAAACACATTCAAGATAAGTGAATAAATTTATTGATTATAGAAGTATGTATGCAGATCTATATATATATATATATATATATATATATATATATAGGTGTGCATGTGTAATATATATGTGTGTGTGTGTGTGTGTGTGTGCATATACATACTATGTATTATACTTTGGCAAAAAACACATTTGTCTTCATTTTGCAAAGTGACATGAACAGCACAGGCTGAAAGAATATATAACAATAAAGGGAGAAGAGGTGACAAGCAGAAAATACAGTTGATAGATTGGCTCCAGGAAGTGTGCAGCTGGGAAAGAGAGAGAGAGAGAAAGAGAGAGAGAGAGAAAGAGAGAGAGAGAGAGAGAAAGAAAAGTGAGAAGGATGGTGTAAAAGAAGTGAATTGACAGAACAATGTAGAGATGGACAGAAGAAGAAGTGTAGAACAAAATGAACATTGAAAAGTAGCAGATGGAGAAGTGTACAGAAGGATTTAGAGCAATGAACAGAGACATCTTGAACACAAGATTATATATGAAGTCAAAAAATGACAAAAAAGTCAGTGCTTTCAGATTATATGCTTAAAGGCATTAACTATTACACAGACACAGATGGCTCTCTCTATCACACACACAGACACACATGTGTGTGTGTGCGTGTGTGCATTGCTATCCAAGATTTGGTGATTTGAACAGTATATAAGAATAGAATCTAATACAGACTTGCTGGTACCTTTTGTGAAGCTATATCAATGCCAACTATTTGTAAGGAAATAGTGAGAAATATAAGTTTTTTTTTTCCATGGTCAAATTCATTAAATTTTGGGTTACCAACATACAGGGAACCTTCTGACCCCTCTATCGCCCTATTAATCTTCTACCACTTTTCAACAAAGTATTTGAGGCTTTAAACAATGCTGAAGTGGTTAAGCATCTTACCACTCACAAACTACTCTCTAATGAACAATATGGCTTCCGTTTTGCCAGGTCTAAATAATGTCTAACGGCCATCACTAAATATGTATATCAAGCTCTTGATAATAACAGCAAAGGTCAAGCTGTGGCTCTACTTGCTTCCCTGAAAACTATAATCTTCAAAAATTTAAATGCAATGTCAATTGCTATCTTCTTGAATCCCATTCATCATTTATCCTTTCCTCAAATCAACTCCCTATATCCAGTCTTTTTTCTCACCTTCACTCTCTTAAACCCCCCCTTGCATACTAGTGGCATTCCCATCTTGCTTGGGTTGAAATGATATGTGTGTGTGGACACTGTGGTCAATACTGTTTCATGTTTAAATGCAATCTTCAGGCCATGAAGTTTGTGTTTAAGCATGAAACACTATCACCACTGGATGTTGACCTGTGTCCACTTTTATATTTATATATGCTCTATCCCCGATATTGAGCACTTTAATGCATAAATATAGATAGCAACATATATAATATATATATATATATATATATATATATATATATATATATATATATATATATATATATATATATAAAACAAATGTTTGGAGGTACAAAATTTATAAATAGTTTTAAAAACTAGGAAACCATTGATTTTAATATTAAAAGTCTCTAGAGCCCTTATATATATATATATAAGTGGACATTGAAGACAAAACCCAGAAGGAAGGGTAAGTAGGAAGTATTCCCAAATGAATTGTAATGCTTATTTTTTTGTCAGATTTTGGGAAGTAGGTCAAGCCAAGAACTTTTCAGCACCTGTGTGTGTGTATGTGTGTGTGAAATTCTGGTTCTTAGCATAAAAGTCTCTTGTACCTCTCAATCTTTCCTTGCCTTTAGTGTGTAGATGTAATACATTTATACATGTCTGTAATTATGTCAATGAGTACAGCTCTTTCTTCTTTGAATAATTCATATCAATTATAACTAATGTGAGTATAAATGTAGCTATATTTACACAGCTATTCATTCATATTGACATATATAAATGGCGGGTTTTGATGAACATGGGCCTGGGAACAACTCTGACAGTGTATTGCTATACTTATGAAGGATAGATAGATAGATAGATAGATAGATAGATAGATAGATAGATAGATAGATAGATAGATAGATAGAGAGAGAGAGAGAGATGTTCTTAACTGCATATCTTACTAGATAAATCTATCAATACTAAACATAAATGACAAGACAGAATCCATGGTTGTTAGCAAAAGGGTGAGCCCAAAATGCAAATTACAAATGAGAGATACCAAAAATCAAAGTAGTACCAAAATTTAAATATCTGGGATGTGTTCTAACAGAGGATGGAATGTCTGACACTGAAATATGAAGACGTATTGGGATGGGCAAAGATGCTAAGCAGTGTATTAAGAGATAGAAAAATCTTGGAAGTTAGAAACAAAGAAAAGAGTACTGAACTGTTGCATAATATCAATCTTCCTATATGGCAGTGAATGCAGAACAATCTCCTTATATATATATATATATATATATATATATATAAGGTGGATCTTGGCAGCAAGAATTCTGTTAAACAATACCAACTAGGTCTGTCTGTCCTATTGTTTTAATAAGTTTTTTTTCAACTTCTGTCGTTTCATATCAGAATTAAAATTGGTAAACTTCCTAATATTTTTTTTTTTAACTAGAGTACTTTTAATTGTCAGTACAAAAATGTGTTTGGCTAATTCTGACGCTTCCTAGTGGAAGCAACTTTAAAGGTGGTGTCATTTACAATATATATAAGTAATAAAATAGTTAAAAAAATAATATTTAAGTAATAAATATAAATCAATCACTTCTTTGGAGCCTTAAAGTGGTCTGTTTTTATTCAAATATATATATATATATATATATATATATATATATATATATATATATATATATATGTGTGTGTGTGTGTGTGTGTGTATATATATATATATGTGTGTGTGTGTATATATATATATATATACACCTGAGTTAATATGTAAAATATATTCTGTGGTTGAATATAGAATAGAAGCATTTGGTATGAATGTCTGAACATAAATATGTGCATGTATACATGCATGCACACACAATATATATTTAAAGAAGTGATGGATCTTTATGGATATTTATTTATTAATCCAACAAATTTTATGACTTAAACATTACTTAAAATCTGTAAGATAGATAAATAAAAATCCATCCCTTTCTTTAGAAATTTCTTTGTTTACTTTAGGATACAAAACTGAGCAGACATGTATATTTTGTGAGTCTGGAAAAGACTTGCATTTATAAGACACTATTCAACTTGATCATCAATGTACTTTGTGACTGAAAGTTTTAAAGCCTGTCAGATCTGATGATGTTTCACCTACCGATGGGAACACAGTTTTAAGTTCTGCCACAGAGTACATATTTTCCTTTAATAAGATTTCTTGAATATTCAGGCCAGGAGAAATAAATAAATAAATATAATGTTTAATAAATAAATGGAGTATCTACTCAAATATGGATATCAACTAAAAATAAGATACAAGAAATTATATATATATTCCGAACATGGTCGGCACATACATAAAAACAACACATATTTAGTTAAAAAAAATAAATAAATAAAAATAATGGCTAAAAGAATAGACAAAAGTGCTTGGATTTGCAGAATTTTTGACAGTTTTTATACACTTTGCATCCAGAAAAGAAAACACTTGTATGAACACAAGAAAAATTAAATAAAAAGCTGAATCCCAGTACCTTGTCTGCCATCTTTAACAAAACTTGCATAAAAGAGGGATTGCTACCTAAATACATAATATATATATATATATATATGTGCGTGGTGTCTTTACTGAAGGAATGTATGAAAGCAAAGTACTTTATGCAGCTCTACAGAAGAGTGCATATTTACTTCTGTGTGTAAATATGTGTCTATATATAAACACATACACAGATATAATCTTCTATATACATTTTGCATGTGTATCTAAACACGCCCACATACATACATATATATATATTCACATGTCACAGAAAGGGACATTTTAGACATGCATATATGTGTACTGTGCCAATTGCTGCAATTTATATGCCTAGGATAGAAACTTTGCCTACCAATCAAAGGCTGTCCATATTCCTTCTGTATCTTCCTTCCCCACCTCTGAATTCACCAATTCCATCCAAGTCCATCATCCCTTTTTCCTAGCTTCTGCCAAAGTTCCCAAAGATTATTTTCAAAGACTTTTTTTTTCTTTCCTCTCTTCTCTACTTCATATATTGATTCTCTTTCTTCTTTTTCTCATTTTTCTTTAGATATTTTCCTTTACCATTTTCATAGCAGCAAATTTAGCCTGGAAGCAACTGCCATGCAACTCTATCTTTACTCCACCTTCTTGGAATCATCTTCAATCCTTGCTTTAGAATTGCCTGCCGATAAAATCTTTGGACCCATTAAAAAATGATTAACTTACTTTTAGTGTCCACCAAAGGCAGTGACAAGACAATGGGTACATTAATAATACATATGCACATTTTCACAATATACACAGAAATATCACACGCACACACTGATGTAAAACCATATTGGAGTCTATATACTCTTACATTGATATATAATATAAAGTTACTTGAATATATATATATATATATATATATATATATATATACACACACATACATACATATATATAAAAAAATCTCTCACAATATATATATATATATATATATATATATATATATAAAAAACATCTCTCTAATATATATATGAAAAACATCTCTCACAATATATATATATATATATATATATATATACACACACATATATGAAAATATCTCTTACAATATATATATATATATATATACACACATATATATGAAAAATATCTCTTACAATATATATATATATATATATATACACACATATATATATGAAAATATCTCTTACAATATATATATATACACACATATATATGAAAAACATCTCTCACAATATATATATATATATATACACACATACATATATATGAAAAACATCTCTCACAATATATATATATATATATATATATATATATATAAATATAAATGTATGTATATTATATAATAAATCTTTCATTTTCTTTAATATAATAATAACTTAATAAATTGTGGCTAGATATATATGTGTGTGTGTGTGTGTGTGTGTGTGGAAGTGGACACTGAGGTTAACACCAAACGAGTCTGTTTCACGCTTGGATGCAACCTTCAGGCCATGAAGATTATGTTCAAGCTTGAAATAGACTGTCGTTGCTTGGTGTTGACGTCAGTGTCCATTTTTATATTTACACATATTCTATCTCTGATATTGAGCACTTTCACCCATAAATATAGCATAGAGAAAAACAACTTATCAACTCTTTATGGGTTTATTTAAAGCTGAAACCTGTAGGATTCATGATGGGTTATAGTATGTTGCCTATAGTACCTGGCATCCCCAAAGTATCCCTCATCTAAGTACTGATTGCGTTTTGTACTGCTTAAAATTGATGATTGAATTAGAACAGGTATCTTCAGCATGAGCACAGACAATGAGTAATGCATATTAGCAGTGCTGACAATAATGAATGTAGCAAGTCCTATTTTGCATGGTTCTGCACAGCTGTTAACCCACAAAAATGGAGAGTGCTTCAATTGGCTCATATGCAGATTACAACAAAGGAACTGAATACAGAGTTGAATGTTGGGATATTCTAAAGTTTGTGATTGGTGGTGGGTCATATGGATGCTAACTCAAGAACAAAAAGACTGTTAAATACAGATATTTCAGGCATCATTGAAACATAATGAGGCTGAAGAGGATAGTTTCCAGGAACCCATCATCACTGGCCCTGAGCCTTGCTGTCATCATCACAAAATGGAATCAAAATGTTAGTCCATAGAAGTGGTGGCATTCAAATTCTCCATCAAAGAAAAAGTCCCAATGCAGTCATTAGTGGGTAAAAGTGGGTGCTTTGTCTTTTAGGATAGAAAAGGTGCCATCTTTCTGGATTTGCTGGAAACCAGACAAACTATAAACTATGTATACTCAGCTTGGATTTCCATATTCAAACATGAGAAGAAGACAATTTTTTACTTACATCACAAAGTTATCTCCCTTGTTGCAAATTTTGGCTACATGATCTTACTATAATCCCTATACAATCCAGATTTGGAGCCTTCCAAATTCAATTTGTTCTGGCCAATGAAAAATGGAACATCTTCCAGATAACAATGCTATCATCACTGCGTAATGGCCTCATCCACATATAAAAAATGGCTAATAAATAATGGAAGCATTAATAATAAAAAAAGAAAAAGCCAACACTTAACAATATTAACTATGAACATGGACATTATGTGCTGACCATGTTTAGAAAATAAGAAAACATTCCCATCATTATAGGTACACATATATAAAAATCTACATATTCAGTTAAAAAAAAAAAAAAAAAAAAAATCATCCTGATATCTAAAAGAATAACTGAAAATGCTTGAATATATAAAATATCATTTTTACATACTTTATGTCCAGAAAAGAAAACATTTACATGAACACAAAAAATTGAATAAAAAGCTTAATTGCAGTATCTTGTCAGTTATTTTTAATAAAACCTGTATAAAAGTGGGTCTGCTGCCCAAATACACAATTGTGTGTGTGTGTATGTGTGTGTGGTGTCTTTTTTTTTATTCTATATTCCATCCAAGTGTTGTAACATAATAAAAATGTATTTATAGTAAATCAAGGTGGAGAATCAACAAAGCAGTCAGTGGATAGGTGCCACCCACACATGCACATGCGCAGGGTTAAAAATGCAGGTACCTCAAAATCAGCATATTGTACACTGCAACATAGTATGGTATCAGATGCAGGTTATTATATGCATCACAGCAAATATGTTTTTATTTTTTTTTCTTATGAGCTGTAGTTATATCAATTGTTGGAGATTTAATAGCCAATGTATTTGGTTAGAAATAAAATTACTTTTATTTTATGTAATTAGAAAAAAATATCGGCTTTTAAGTGATTCTAGCTATGGAATCAATGATCAAGCATTCAAACCTTTGTTCAGCAAAGAATGCCAAATTTCATGACAGTAATGCTATTCCTATCTGCCCTACAAGTTGTGTCAAGGGAAAAATTGAACATCCACTTCAAATAGCTTCTGTTAAAAAAAAAAAAATACAAAAACAAGTTGGAAATTTAAAAAAATTTAAATTTCAAACTCAAGACATTATAAAAGTAAAAAGTTTAAATTACGAATATTTTCTCTTTATAGTAAGTTTTTAAAAAATAAAAAAGATGTCTCTGTATTCATCTATATTTAATTTTGATAACATATACCACATACATAGAAGCCCACTAAGACAAGTGGGTAACAGAGGAAGTGTTATGAGACCTGAATACACTTAAGTGTCCATAAAAGTTTTAATATAAAATGAAGATATCACATAACTATAAAATAGTCTTGATATCTGCCACTTTTGTAACAAATCATTTCAAATAATTATACACTATTTACATTGTCTGGACTGTTGACCTCATTTTTATTGCCATATTCACAATGTTTCGGCCATTGTACGCTCTGGCCTTCTTCAGTTGATATTTGTTAGAACTTCGAATCAAACCCTTTATTTAGTCCATGAGGGTAGAAGAAGTACAACAGCTGAAATGTTGTGAATGTGGAAATAAAGATGAAGACAACAGTCCAAACAATGTAAATAGTTACAATACCTCATCTCAGAAATATAGACAGATGTTCAAATATACTGTTTGAAAATGTAGCTAATAATTTTCCCTAATACAGATGTAATACATGGAACCTGTGGTGAGCCCTAAGCCTACAGTTGCTTTTGTGGCTATAAACACACACACACACATATATATATATTTGTTCAGATGAACTCTTTGCTATGATACCTAAACTTTTTCTGTTTAGGCTCAGTACTAGACTGGCATCAAGATCTCATCAATTTACAGCTGAGCTGGCTAGATATAACCTTTCTATAACCTCTCTTAACCATTCTATGCTAATATTTTCTTTTCTCACACTTCTCACTTGTGGAACTTCCTTTTGGCTCCATGCATTCCAGCTAACTTTAATTTGCAAAAATTTTAGTGCAATGTCAATCACTATTTACTGTCCTCCTGATTATTCTTTCCTCTTCCTGCTCATTATTAATGTTTCTGTCCTTAATTTTTCTACACCCTGTAACCCTAAGAGTCTTAGTGGCCTTACTGCCTTGCTTGGGGTGAACTCGCTAAAAATTTGAAACAAAATGAAAACATTAACCTAAAAACTTGAGTCATCTTAAATAGCCTTGTCAATATATATATATATATATATATATATATATATATAAATGGCTGGTTACTTGTTTTTCAAATACAAATCTTCATTTTATATTTGGACATAATACACTAAGATTTCCTTCAAATGACAAAGATTAAGGTAATGTTTCCCCGCCAATTTTTTTTTACCATTATCTGGAATGCATTTCTTTTCTGCTTACAGACATTCAGGCTAGAAATGTAATTCCAGTATTTCTCCACTTAGTTTTGTCCAATAAAATTTATTGAATTTTACTTTAATCTAATAAATCTCGATATTTCTTAGGTTGATTGAAGAAAATGAAAGACACAATTTCATCATAATATATCAGTCATCCAATGCCAGATGTGAGTGTGAACTGATACAATGATTATATCAGGCACACTAAAGCTGCCTCAGTATATACAATTTTGCAACATGAAAAAAATGGAATATATTAAGTTTTCATACATTTATTGATGTTTTATTATTTCCAACTATTTTCCTGTTCCAGACACAACAATGCTTTATATTCAAAAATTGTGATGTAAATAGATTCAGATATATTTTTTTTACTTTTAACATGTATTTCTTTTGCAACACTCATTAAGGTCAGGACCAGTGGCCTTGGAATCACTGGATTAAGGTATTGGAAGATTTCCTTTAATTTGTAAGGATTAAGGAATAGAATGAATTTCAAGTTAATTGTTTTCAAAGACTTATTTCTTTGAGATAAACAGAATAAAGATATTAATAAAACTGTTCCATGAATGCAAAAAGAATCTATTAAAACTGCAATATTATGAATTTGACATCATTAAAATATATATTCTATTAAAATTATATTCTGTTAAAAATTATATTCAATTATATTCTATTAAAAATTACATTCAATTATATTTTATTAAAAATTCAATTATATTCTATTAAAAATTCAATTATATTCTATTAAAACTGTATTCTATTAAAAATTATATTCAATTATATTTTATTAAAAATTATATTCAATTATATTCTATTAAAACTGTAATGTTATGAATTTGACATCATTAAAATTATATTCAAATTTAGATGATGACTCTTGGAAATGAATAAAGCATTTTAAAATTTGCTCATTCATACAGCAAAATTAATTGTGATAGGATTTAATAGAAAAATAAGATAACAAAACAGGGAAACAGTACAATATAAGCACATAACTACTACTCATAACTTCTGATTAAAAAGTTAATTACTGGTTTCTTACTGCAACCTCCCGACTCCAGGGCAAAGTATTTTAAAGCAGCTGTAAAGTTTGGAAAGGTCATAATTACTATTATGGGGTTGTGGTATTAAAACAGTAATTTGACCCAAGCAGTAATTTTGAGGTTTTGGAGGTGCCAGGGGATCCACTGAAAGGCCTACTTCACAAAGAGATTTCTACATTCCCAAAGAAACCCTATTTCCTCATCAATAATTATTTTTTTTTTCATAAATTTCCTGAATAGCATATTTTCTGGGCTGCTTTCAGCAAAGTATAAGCACTTATTATTTAATGAATTTAATGACAAGATTATTATATTTTCTAGGATGACTATTATTAATTTTTCAAAAGTATTTTTAATCAATTGTGTAAAAGAATGCTGGGTCACTATGTGATATCCATCTTATATGGTAGTAAATACTGGACAATCTCCCTATGGATGAGGAAAAAACTGGAAGCAACAGAAATGTGGTTCTACAGAAGGATACTGAGCATTCCAGGTAAGCAATGTGGACATTAAAGAAAATGGCAACAAAAAGAACACATATTTAGAATATTCGGAGCCATGATCACCTCAAGTTTTAGATTGCTAGAACCTCTATTTATCTGTATTTATAACATCTGATACTAAAAGTACAACTAAATAGTAATGATAATGATATACATAATAATGATGATAATAATAAATAGTAAGAAGAAAAATGTAAGAAAAATAATAAAAAGAAGAAAAAGAAAAATAGTAAGAAGAAAATACTAAGGGGAAAAATAGAAGAATAGGAAGAAAAGGAATGAAAATAGCAAGAAATAAATAGTAAGAAGAAGAAATAGAAGAAGAAAAAGAAGAAAGAAAACAAAAGAAGAAAGAAAGAAGAAAGAAAGAAGTAAAAATAAGAAAAAAGAAGTAAAAATAAGAAAAAAGAAGTAAAAATAAGAAAAAATAAGAAAAATAAGAAAAAAGAGGAAAGAAAGAAGAAAAGGAGGAAAGAAACAAGAAAAAGAAGAAAAGAAAAAAGAAAAAAGGAAAAGAAAAAGGAAAAAAAAAAAAAAATGCAGTAGATGCTACGGAAGATGACCATTGAAGTAATTCCTATAGTAATGGGTTCATTTGAAACATCACCGAGAAAACTGAAAGAGCACTGAGGAATTGAAATTTAGACCAAGATTATTGACCTTCAGAAAACTGCTATCATTAACTCTGCAAGGATTCTCTGAAATGTTCTTGGGATATAAGGAGTCTTGTTGACACTATGTATCAAGAACATTAACTATGTCAATATGTGACACCAACATAATAATAATAATAATGTGGAATCAGAGATATTCTTTAGGCATGCACATGAATTAAACTGGAAAAGTTTATAAAAAATGAAAATACTTTTGATACAAACGAATATTTCATGACAATAATCAAATTTAATGAATAACAAAATTTTTGCTTACCTAACATTGTGTCCTTAAGTGCTTACTATAAAATTTCTGAATGATACTTTTTCACAGTCTTTCTAATATCAGTTCTTTGGAGTTTAAAACTAGTGGTAAATTTGTATAAAATGTACAATAAAAGAAGCTTAATTATCCTTATTATGGGTTTAATATATATCGGTCTGACAACCAGAAGTGGTTCTGTCCCAATTATTTATTTAAGAACTGTTTAATTAGGATATAGTAAGTTCTATTTGGGAACAATCACTTGGATCTATATGTTTTATAATAATGCTAAATAATGTTTTCCGGTAAACTATATATACAAAAACACACAGTAGATATAGCAGAAGAGACAGTAAAATGTTTGGTGGACTAAGCCTATTTTTATCACTTCTAATTGTCAGCTCTGATATAAGTGTTTTGTGAGAATACTTTTGAATGTTGAACCATGTCAAGGTGGGTCCCTAGAAACTGCAATGGAATTAGTAATTTGCCTTTAATTTCAAATAGAAAGAAACAAAGAAAAACAGAGAATGATTTAAAAATACATAGAAGAATTATTTTGTCTTGCTAGGTCAATTACGACTGTGTAGCAAGTTTGATCCTTACTGGGTGTTCCAAACTTTTGTCCTTGTGCTGAATCTAAGCTAAAATTAGGAAATCATTTGGGCACTATCAACTTAGTGTAATGGTTAGCAAGTTTGTCTTGCAAGATTAATCACGACTGAGTAGTGAGTTTGATCCTCACTGGGTGCCCCATACTATCGGCCTTATGTCACATTTAATCTATACATAGAAAACCACCATAGAAGAAATATTACATACAAGTAAACCTACATACCGCTGATAGGTATAAAGCTTAGCTAGCCTGTCACAGGGCTACAATTGTGAGGCACCCACTGAGAATCAGATTGACTAGTCAAACTTCATTAAAACAAATGTCCTTAATAGATAATGACATAGTCAGGCACAAAGCTAGAATTATGATGCATGTGAAAACTGTTAGCCATGGTTGGTAAGTCATGTTTGCTAACTACTGCTCAATGGTAGGTGACCTTAGAGAATGCTACCTAAATTAAAAAAAAGTCTCCTTGATTATGAGTAACCCTTTTCGGCTATTTTTTTTTATTATTTGAATGTAACTAATTTTAAAAGAAACCTATTATAATTCTTCAGGCTTAAAAAAGATAATTGTTATACTAATCAGACATTTTCATTTTATTTAATTAAATCTTATTTATTTTGAAAGCTAAAATGAAACCGACTTCATTTTAATTATTAATTGTATTGGTTGCTAAAGCAATAAGAATTATTTTTAGGCATCAAAGGACAATGACATGTAATCACCATAGTGTACTGAAAACAGTTATAATGAATGTTCCTCAAAAGGAGCTCAATAAAATTAGCCTTGTGTCAGTGCTGACAAAGTACAATATATATACCTAAATGAATTCAAAGATTAAAATTAACCACCTTAAAAACCATTTCTGGAACAATAATTCTATATAAAATCTTTCAAGGGAACATGTTCATGTGCAGGTGGTATAATGGATAGCGATTTTCCAAGCGTAGCTCGGATGTGGCACAAGGCCAAAAGTATGGGGCACCCAGTGAGGATCGAACTTAGGTGGTATATTGGATAGAGGCTTGGAATGTGAAATCGGTGAACCAAGTTTGAATTCTGGTTGAGAGCGTTATATTCACTCTCAGACAAACACCCTTGGGGAAGGTATGAATTCATCTATTCTCTCCTCAGCTATGAGTTAAATAATAGGACAGACTAAACTCTCTAGCATTGACTGATAACCAATATAGGAGAAAGAATTTTCTATTCTCTTTGAATCTAAAGCCATATGTGTCTCTAGCAGGGCATATACTTGTACTGTAACTACGGTCTGCTCAGCAGAGTTGCAGTATAAACTACTGCTTGGTTCTGTGAGTGTTGAAGAAATGGAAATAGACCTGAGCAGATGGTGATGGTAGGAAACAAGCAGTCATGCTGAAAATGAGAAATCACACTGACTTACAATGTGCCTTTAAGTCGAAACAGCTATGATGATGAAAGGAAACATTTTTGCTTTCGTTTAGTATTGGTTTTCCTTCTTCTGAATGAGTTTATCAAAATAACGAAATGTGAAGCAAAAATAGATTCTTTAAACTCTATGGCCAAACTAAACATTTGATGTTTAATCTTGTAGAATAAGAATGATTGTAATATTACTTGTGCTGGTAAAACACAAAAAAAGTAATGAATGAATATTAATTAAAAGACACAAGAAATTACTTTTTTTAAAAAATAAAAATAAATAAAAAAATGTCTTCGAGAAATTTATTTCTTTTC
>CAHIKZ030000362.1:95000-110000 GCA_903632075.3 Acanthosepion pharaonis | reverse complement strand
TGAGAGATACAAAATTGACAACAAATTCAATTAATAACTACACATCAGGTTGAGATTTTATAGATACATTCTCATATTTCCAACAAGGAGACATTTTACTAAATATTTTTTTTTAAATTAACAAATCAACAGAAACTATATCACAACAAAAGCAAGCAAGAATGCTTTTTCATTGCGTCTTCTCAGACTAATGTTTTCTGCTGACATGAAGTGGAAAGGGTATATTGAATTAATTGTTAAGTCTGCAGCTAGGAAAGTTGGTTCAGTGTATTGAGCTAGACAAGTTTTTTCGTTAGAATCTATCTTGCATATTTATAAGACAACCATTCGTTTTTGCTTTGAATATTGCTGCCACATCTGGTTTGGTGCTTCTACTATTAGATAAAATCGAAAGAAAAGTCTGTCATGTTATATCAAACCTGGCATCTCAGTTTCTGTCGCTTTCCTACCACCATAAAATGGCTTCTCTGCGCCTTTTCTATAAATACTCTCATGGTAATTGTCCTGATGAACTTTCCTCTATGGTACTTAGACTTTATGAATATAAGTGCAGTACTAGATTGGCAGAAAGGTCACATCATTTTACAGTTGAAATGGCTAGATGTAACTGTAAGTTCTTTGCTAACAGTTTCTTCTTGCTTATGGAACTCTATTTCGACTTCTTGCTTCCCTGTCAAGTTTGATTTTCAAAAATTTAAATGCAATGTCAATAGTTATCGTCTGTCTTAATTCTTGTTCTTTTATTGTCCTTTCTCATATTCTCTAACACTCAGTAATCTCTTGTCTCTCATTAGCTTTATTGCCTTGCTTGAGATGAAATGATTAAAAAAAATAATTCAAAAATATGTGAATGGTTATGTAAAAGCTTTGGAGATAATTTTACTTTTGCATCTCACTTCATTTTTCAAGTTTGTCTTTATCCATCATTATTGTTCTACTACTGGTCCTGGAAAAAAAAAAAAAAAAATCATTCATACCCTCCAACCCACTGTCTCCTGCTTTAGGGAAATTTGTAATCTACCTTGTTTTATCCAGAATTAACATAATCATGACATCTAAAGCCAGAAGCTAAGATTGGGAGATTTTTATGTTGGTGAAAAGGGTTTGTAAGGGAGCAAGGAAATGACCAGAGAACTAGATTAGAACACAAACGAGCAGTTGTGTCTCTTGCAGTCTACCAACCCCCCCTCCCATCTATGAATATGGCCAGTCAGTCAGCAAGGAATGTAAAACAATTTAAAGTAAGGTTGAGAGAAAGGAAAAATGAAAGAAGCCCAATATGCTCTTATCAGTTACATAAACATGAAAGGATGAAGTATGATAAGGCTGGGTGGCGCATGGAGGTGGGGAATATGTCAGGTTTTGGTAAGAACCTTTACTGGCTGAGGTCATATTGTATTTGTGACCATCATCATAGAAATGAGGTCCCTTCATCATCTGACCTCAGCAAACGTAATGAGATTTTGTTAAGAGAAAGTCTTCAATTAAAATAGCCAGAGGTTGTTGGGGTTGCAGAATATACGAAAGGTCAGGAAAGAAAATGAAAGAATACAGTGTGAAAAAAAAAAGAAGAGAGGTAAGAAATGGACTAATGAGAGAAAGGGGAGAAAAGAGAAAGGAAAGAAAAAATAAAAGATAAAGAGAGAAGGAAAGAAATGGACTAATGAGAGAAAGGGGGGAAAAGAGAAAGGAAAGAAAAAATAAAAGATAAAGAGAGAAGGAAAGAAATAGACTAATGAGAGAAAGGGGGAAAAGAGAAAGGAAAGAAAAAATAAAAGATAAAGAGAGAAGGAAAGAAATAGACTAATGAGAGAAAGGGGGAAAAGAGAAAGGAAAGAAAAAATAAAAGATAAAGAGAGAAGGAAAGAAATAAAGACTGACAAAAGAGAGAGAGAAAGAAAAAATAAAAAACTGATGAGAAAGAGAGAAAATAGGGGAGAGAGAGAGAGAGGAAGAAATATAAACTGACAAGAGAAAAGAGGTGGGAGAAAGAAAGAAAAGACTGACAAGAGAGAGAGAAAGAAAGAAAAAGAAGAGAGAGAATGAAAGAAATAAAAACTGACAAAAGAAATAGAAGAAAAAAACTGATGAGAGAGAGAGAGAGAGAGAAAGAGGGGAGAGAAAGAAAGAAATAAAGACTGACAAAAGAGAGTGAGAGAAAAGGGAAGAAATAAAAATTGATAAAAGATAGAAATAGGTAGGAAGGAAGGAAAGAAAATGAAAAAAATAGAGAGAGAGCTTGGGAGAGAATAAAAATAAAAAAAGACAATACAGAAAGAAAAAAAGAGAGATAAATAAGAGAGAGAAAATGAAAGAAATAAAGACTGACAAGTAAGAGAGAGAGATAGAAGGGAAAAAATAAAGACTGAAAAGAGAGAGAGAGAGTATAGAGAAGGAAAGAAATAAAGATAGAGGTGAGAGAGTAGAAGATAAAAGAAATGAAAACTGATGGGTGATGGGAAGAAATAAAAACTGACAGAAGAGAAAAAGAAAGAAACAAAGACTGGCGAGAGAGAGAAAGAAGGGAAAAGAAAAAAAAAAGACTGACAGTATATATATATATATATATAAATAGAGAGAGAGAGAAGAAAAAGAAGAGACCAACAGGTAAGGAGTAGAAAATGAAAGAAATAAAGACTGACAGGGGAGGGAAGAGAGAAGGAAAGACAAAACTCTAACAGGATACAGAGAGACAGAAGAGAAGGAAAGAAATAAAGTTTAACAGGAAGAATTGAAATAATATAATCCTAAGAGAAATAGATACAAAGATGAAAAGAACGAAGAAAAATTTGGTAAAGCAAAAAAAAATTATTTCGTAAGGTAGACTAGAGCAGTGGTTGTCAACCATTTTTGCCGAATGTCCCTTTTTCACTGTAATTCATTGTTATCCCCCCCCTACCACAACCTCACTTTCCAAGATTGCCCGACTCAAAAGGTGCATCCCAAATAATATGCATATATTATTAGAAATCTTCATTATTTTCCATATTAGTACATATATATTTACATGGATTATTTTTATAGAGGCATTTTAGAAATTTAATAGCAATAGAAAATGTTGATGGATTTTTAAACTTAAATACATGTAGAGCAATTCATACCTAATTACTAAATAAATAAACAAGCATACTTCAATACATTTCAATTCAGTACAAGCATAGTTCAACAGAATGCCAGGGTACTGTAATTCAATAAACAAAAAAACAAAACAAGAAAAAGTAAAAGATCCTGCTCCATCCTACGAAATTGCATCCTGGTTGAGAACCCTTGAACGGGAGGAAAGTAAAAAGAAGGAAGAAATGTAGGAAAAATAAAGTGGAAAAGAAAAGACCAGATTTTTGTTTATTAAAATAGGTTTTTCAACATGGATACCTTAATTGGCTTTCTGTATTAATGGTTGTGATAGGTGGGGAACTGCAAGTCTTTTTTTTTGTGTGTAACATATTTGGTAACATTTTGGCAAAACTCAGCAGAAAATGTCTTTAACCACTTGTGTGGCATAATACCTATGAAATATTCCTTCAAAGTATGACCTTCATCACCATCTATAAATCATCTTTAATTCCTATCCAGTTCACTGCCAGAGTAAAAAGACCCAGGAACAAAGAAATTACTTGCAAGTTTTCTAGTAAGCTGCATCAGGAACAAAGAAATTTCTCACAAGATATCTTGGCTGCTAATTGCAAATGATTTAAGAGACAGAGAACTTAATTTCTTGAAATGTATTTGATTCTAAATTATGCTTGTCTATTTTTATTACTCACTGACTACCCATCTTAAGGACAAAGAAAGTTGTCATGTAAATTTTATTACCTCTCTAAAATTTCTGTATAAACAACATTTTCAGCAAGACATTTGTTTTTAGAAATTTTTCAAGTCCACTTGAATTTCCTCTTGTGGACATAGTTGACCTTGAGAGAAACATTTGAATAATTTTCTAATGCTTATATTCATAATAATAACAATAATAATTACCGCATATACTGGTGTATCATCTGACTTTTGAAGACCTAATTATGAAGGTAATTTTAAGAGGGTTGCATCATACATGAGATATAAAATTAGCATATGTAGTGCTGGCACTGGCTACACCGTTGACCAAACTATATATCCATAATCAAATTAGCTTTAAAACTAGGTCTTCAAATGTCATAGGATATGTGAGTATATATATGGTAATTCAGCAAACCTAATATTTTTCAGTTGTTTAAATAATTCAGTACAGTCTTTAATAAATTGTAATTAAACAGATTGTTTTGATTTATTTAGATTATTTTGTAAAATGTTTTTGGCTGCAGTCAACTAATTTATAGTAATGTGAAAAATCAGGCAATTTACTATGATGAATGGTAAATAAGATCATGACTGATATTGCTAGGCCTAAAATTATCAAATTCTATAAAATTTCAATTGTTTTTTAAAATTATTTACTTCATTATCTGTCTATATTTCTGAGATGAGGTATTATTGTCCTATTTATTATTATTATTATTATTTTATTTATCTATTGTATTATTGCCATATTTATCACAACGTTTCGGCTGTTGTATGCTCTGGCCTTCTTCAGGTGGTTGGACACATGGCACAGTGGATAAAGGCATTGGTTAGATCCAGTGACAGGACCCAAAGAATTGTGAGTTCAATACCTGGTTAAGACAGTGGAGAACTTGGAGAGGAGAATTAACAGGAGATAAATCATAACTAACATCCATTAGACATAACACGTGGAACTAGAACAATCTACCCCAGCGAGCAAAATAAAGCGTTCAGTTCAACATTCCAACCACCTGAAGAAGGCCAGAGTGTACAATGGCCAGAACATTGTGATAAAATGGCAACAAAGATGAGGACAATAGTCAAAAAAATGTAAATAGTATTTACTTCATGTCTGCTTCTCTAATAAGTTATTTTTAGAAGCCAAGATTGCATTCATTTTATCATTTCTGATATTTTTCTGCTAACTTACGATGGAGTTTTGAGGAGTCAGATATAAAATCTTTCTATACAAACATGAATTTAGAAAAAAAAATTTCACAGAAATATTGCTTATATATGGAAAATTTTATAATCTGTATTAAAAATAAATAACAGATGAAATATCTATTAAAATATAATTTAAAATAAATTTGTTAGGCAAATTACATGTTACAACGGTAGAGTAATAAATATTGGCTCGGACTGAGGAATTGGAGAGCTGAGTTCGAATTCCAGTTGAATCCATTACATTCACTTACGTGCTGATACCCTTGGGAAAGGTATGAATCCTCTTCTCCCCCAGCTATGGGTAAATAGCAGGACAGACTGGGTTCTATAGCCTTGGGTTGCAATCGGTCTAGGAGAAGGAAATTCTCTATGGACGTCTGTATTTACAAAAATTAACATGTTTATACACAGATAACAAAGAAGGAGGCACGGTTGAGTAATGGATAGCAGCTCAGATTGAGGGGAAAGGTATGAATCCTCTTCTCTCTCCAGCTATGGGTAAATAGCAGGACAGATCAGGTTCTATAGCCTTGGATGGATGGATGGCAACTGGTCTAATGCAGAAAGAAATGGCAACCTACTGCGGGAAAAAAGATCTGCCTTGTCAGTCATGTATCAAAAGGTACATGATAGCCTAAGCATGTATCATGCAGGGCACATAACTAACTAACCAAATGCAATTTGTAAATATATAACAGGCTATCTTTTGGCTAAGATCAAAGTCTAGTATCTGTCTTTGGGTCAGACAAACTACATTTTCTCTCTCAATCGTATTTCTGTCTTTAGGCAGAGTGCAACTAAAAATATTATTGAGGGGTGTCCAGTTTTGGGGAACAGCAGCTGCCTGCAGCAGTACTTCCCTTATTATTGCAATAAAGAGTGGGGATCGGTAGTAATTCCAAATTCATTGCAACCAACAGTTGCAGAGGCTGGGCTATTTTTGGACATTGCATGTGCTTGGGCTTACCACATTAAACTGACCTTGTGGCCAGTGTGGGTTGGCAAGTAAATATAAAATGTAGCATCCTCTGGAGGGATGCTCTTCTGAAGGTTGAGCTGATATTATTTTCAACTTACCTGACATAGAAACCAAGTAAGTATTTGTTCTCTCCTCATTTGAGAAGAGAGAAGGTGTCCAGTCCTGGAGATTCCAAACCTGCACCTTCCTCGTTGAACTTAGAGAAGTGGGATTGGTGTAATATCAACACCAGCATGACTGGTTGCAGGGACTGGGCAATTTTTGTCCTTGTCCAATATGCATATGTATAGGCACCCTATGTAAAAAAAAAAAAACCCAAAGATCTTCTGTTACATTCAGCCTTAGAGAAGAGGTCAGGTAAATACCAAGATAAAACTTGGCCTTTTGATGAAAGTGTGGTATCTGTTCTTTCCTCATTTGAGATGCAAGAAGGTGCCTGGTCCCTGGGACACCAACTCTGCGGTAGTACCTTTCTCAATGCACTTAGAGAGGTGGGGGTCAGTGTAATATTGACATCAGTGCGACTGGTTGTGATGATTGGATAATTTTTGTCTTTGTTTCATATGCATGTGTATGGAAACCTCATTTAAAAGAAAAAAAAAAGACTGACTGGAGACTGCCTAAGTGTGGAGGTTAAGTAAATGCTAAGAATGAGGGCTGTTTTGATCTCTACTGTTATAAGGTAGGGAAACAGAAAAAAATTCAGCCACACACAAATTTATTAAAGTTTAAATTTTGTCTCTAACTGAATGCTTAATTATAATGTAAAAATATAGTCATTGTATTGTGTTTTTGTTTAATAAATATGAAATCACCAAATGCTTTTACAGAAGCAAAAAATGTCTCAGAAGATTTACAAAATCTAATCATGATGATGATCAACATGATGGGCTCTATATTTTTCCCATGATTAATGTGGCTGCCAAAAGTTTATATTATTTTTTTTTTTTTATTAAAAGATAAAATGGTTTCAGGATATCACTCTGTATTTTGAAATAATTGGTTATTTAATACTTACTTGCTTGCTTTCTGTAATGTAAAAAATAAAATGTTGCCAGACGTTTATTTATTTATTTTTTTAATGTAGTATGAATTTTTTTTTTTTTAAGTGATTCATTATTTTATTTATGGTTAGTTGTGAAATTGTTTCTCTGCAGAGATAAACCATTTCATTTCCAGGTGAAAGTAAAAATATGAGATATATTTCATTCCATTAAAACGATTGAACAAAGCAGAAACAGTTGTTTGTATATTTTTAAATCTATTTTTTATATATCTCCCCTGCAAATTTTTTATAGAACTGCTTTAACTAATCAAACAATGAATAAAAAACAAAATGGACTCGATAAAATAATGAAAATAATATTCCTTATTCAATAATATTCAGAAGAAAATAAAAAAAAGACAAAAAAATATTAACTATTCCATTTAACATTATCCTGTTTAAAAATCAAACAAATTACTGATGAAAAAGGGTTTACTACAGGATTTCAAAATTTTTAAGTCCCCTACTCTGATTTGTCTTAAATTATATATATATATATATATATATATATAGGAAAATGATGTGTATTCAATGTAAAACAAAAGGTTTGTAAAATATTTAAAACTAGACAAGTGAACCTTCCTGATAAACTCAATGAATCAAAATACCTACCATGTCTATCGCAACTGAAAAGAATTTATCTAAGCTTAAGATAAAATTTGTTATAACTAAAAAAACAATGAAATAAAACAAAATAATAAGCTAAAACCTGAAGTACAAAAGTACTCTCTCACTCACAGTAATTGCTACAAGGAATACATAGGAGAAACTTCAATAAATATAAATAAAAAATGATATGAACATATAAGGGATCTTTTCCAAAACAATATACTAAATGCATTAGTTACTCATTATAATGAGTTGGACCATAATTTTGATTTAAAAATACTACTTTAAAAGAGAAAGCAATTTACTAAGATGAAAGTCTATAGAAAGTGCCTTAATTGCTAGATTATCCACAGTAAATTTATGCCCAGGTTCTTAAAACATTTCATCTTTCTTGATAGATCTTCTATTATTGCAATGTAGGATATTTGATAATAATTTTAAGTGACAGAAACATGAACAAAAAGAAAAAAACTAAATGAAATTGGCTTGACTATACACCCAAAACATATATTTAAAAAACCTGTCACACAAAATCTTTTTCAATTTTGTCATATTCTTTCTATAAATATGTGTATGTGTATATATTATACACACACACACGTGTTGTGTGTGTGTGTGTGTGTGCATGACAAAGGACATCACACTCAACTGATTCAAACTAATTCAAGAAATCTAAAAATGCCAGAATTTAGTCAAATAAATCTTACTTAATATACACCATTACACTCATCCTTGACAATGACTGTGATGCTTACATGTACTTGAATATAACAAGAAAAAAAAAATTGAACTTTGGACAATTTATTCATAAATTCAATCCCAATGTACAACACCTCATTCAGAAATTTGAAATATATCATAAAAAGTTGAATATACAGATCTGATCTATGGAATTTAATAAAACCTGTTTGGAGATTTTATATATATATATATATATATATATATATAATTTAAATAAAAACAGACCACTTTAAGGTTCCATGTAATAAATTATTTCACCACAGCCATTTTAAAAGGACTGCAGATCATCATTGGAAGTAAAGTCTGATGATCCGCAGTCCTTTTAAAAAAGCTGTGGTGAAATAATTTATGGCTGGAACCTTAAAGTGGTCTGTTTTTATTTAAATTATTTGCTCTAATTTACATTGAGCTCTCTGGATTGTATCCTCCTTAGGTTTACCCATACAGATTACCTAGTTTTTCATAAATTAAATAAATATATATATATATATATATATATAGAGAGAGAGAGAGAGAGAATCACCTAACAGATCACGCTTATTTTGTTATTGCAGGCTTGCTTACTTGTGATGCATGCGGCAAAGTCTGCAAGAGGTTCTCTGGACTCATGAGACATTTGAAAACTTATACTGATCCTTCACCTGAGAGGCCTAACAATCTGACCCAAGAAAAGGAATGCAGTTTTTGAAGAAAACTCTGTAAGTCTCTTGCAGACTTCAGAAACAATCAATTATAAGTCACCTTGTCAGCAGTGCTCATCTAATGAGTGGACAACCATCATATATATATATCACACACACACAAGTTATTGCTATATATAACAAATACTATTATTTACTATAACATTATGCACATTGTTCATATTGGTTATAGGACAACTGCCCCCATAGGACAAAGTGATACCAATTTTAGTTGTATAATTATAGTGATATAAAAATATAAATCTTAAATAAATTTTATTATTGGATAACATGAAATGTAAGAATTGATTATTGCAATTATTAATTAATTTTTTATAAACATTAGTTTAACCAGACAGTTATTAATTATGTAATTAGTAATTATTGTATTTTTTTTTTTGTTGTAGAAGTCAGTCAACATGGCATGAACTAAATAGTTCAATAAGTAGAGTAATGTCAATTTTTATCTTGAAAATTTGCACATTGGATCAGTTTTTTTTTAAAATCAAATGTGGTGCAGTTTAATTTATATTACAATGAATCATTCATACAAAAAGTAAATTAGTAAAATAAAAAACTTTTAAATTTCCATATTAGTAAAAAAACTCACTCACTTTAAAATTTTCAAAAATTCAACCTTAGCATTGCGACTACACATGCCACAAATTTGTATTTATTGTCAATAACATATTTAAAAAAACATATTTCGATTTATATTATATTTTTTCGGCTTGGATGTTACCTGAATTTTACAAAAAACAAAATAGTTTTCATACCTGATGATGACTGGTAGAACTGTTGAAAGTACTTGTGTATTTAAGGAAGATGTAATACAGTTTATAATTTTAAAAACAAGGATCATAACATTCATTGAGTGATTAGTGGGTTAATGCATCTTTAAAAATTAGTTAGCAAAGGGATTTCACCATTTTATATCATTAACTTTACTAACTTACTTTTTGTATGAATGATTCATTGTAAAATAAATATATATATATATATATATATATATATATATGTGTGTGTGTGTGTGTGTGTGTGTGTATATATATATGTGTGTATGTAACTTCCTCTCTTTACCATTATTTTGTTAAAAAAAAAAAAAAAAAAACAAATAAAAAAAACAATCTGAAGCATAGCTACAGCAGGATTCCAAAATTTGTAAACCTCTTCCTCATCCTCCTCCTCCTCCTCGTCTTCCATGATTTAATGGAATTGCCAGTCTGTAGAAACCTTCTATACACCCATCACTGAAAGTTCCATGAACAGTTTCCAACACTTGCAGACAATTCCATCTTTCCAAATCCTGCAGGAAGCCAAACAGGATATAGGTAGGTGTTCTTTGCATGCACTCACTATTAATGCAAGGGAATCTGTACTTGGGTATGTAGATATAGGTGAACATATGTGTCTAAATTGAAAATGTACCCAGGTGGCATCTAATTTGTAAATGGGTGGTTAAGTACTGATAAAGATTAAGGTCTACATACATCCTAAACTCCATACGCATTGATATATAGGATTACTTGTAGAGTGAATGTCACTCTTGTTTGATTAGAGTGTAACAGGCCAGGTGGAAAAAAATACCTTTCGAATCTTTCAAATCTCCATATATCATAAATTACACAAATTGCCAAGCACTCCCAGGATTAAAATAACTCACAGGGTCATTCTAAGTTTGTTCCGACAACTTCTTTGTGTAGTTACATTTTTGGCTGGTCCATTATATAGCCTTAAGGTGTATAATCTGTAAGGAAAGAGAAAAAACAAAGGAACATTTCACTTTGTTCTTTATATATATATATATATATATATATATGTCTAGATAAGGCTTTTGAAAGTTTCATTATCCTGATTATTGTTGCTCTGTTTTTAATCCTGAGCGCTTTCTCTACAAGAATTTTAGTAATTTATGTTTAAGGCATAATAGATTTGTGTTATATATATATATATATATATATATATATATATATATATATATATACATACAGAGAGAGAGTGCATTTTTTGTGGGTGGTGTGATGGAGAGCAACTTGGAATGATAAATTGAAGAGTCGAGTTCAAATACCAGTTGGGTTTGTTACATTCACTTACGAGCAAATATCTTTGGGGAAAGTATGAATCTGTATTTTCTGCACCTGGCTATGGGTTAAATAGTAGGACATACAGAGACTCTTTAACCTTGGTTGGTAACCTATCTAGGAGAAGGATAAACCACAAGATTGGGTTTGAAGTTCCTTCTAAAGTCTTCTTCAATTCTGTACTACTAACATCTCCACCTAAACTCTGAAATTTGATTTACTATTTTCCTTCAATAGGAGTAGATAGGTTTGCCTATCATCTGGTTCACACTCCTCCGTGGTCTTTTGAACAGGAGTAGAGGTTTATCCTTTATTTCCTGTTTAAGATTGGGTTTCCAGTTCCTTCTAAAGTCTTCTCATTCTCTTTCACTCCCAGTAGCCCCTTGCATCTTAGTGGCTTTATCACCTTGCTTGCAGGGAATTGATTAAAAAAAAATTGTGTGGCATTTAAATTTTTGAGCATTGTAAGTGGCAAGGATGTAAAAAATTGGAAGGGAGTTCCACAGTTGAGAAAAAAACTATTAGAATAGAACATGGTTGCATCTAGCTAGCTCAATAGTAAAATGATGAGACCTAGCTGCCAATCTAGTACTGCATTTAAATTCATGTAGTCAAGGCACCAAAAATGAAAGCTCATCAAAACAATTGCCGTGAAAATATTACTGATAGAAAATGAACAATACAGACAAAAAGAGCATTGTCCCAATTATAATAAAAAATCCTGCACCAATATTACAATTTGACTAAGTTCTATGAAATCTGAACAAGGTTAGGCTGACATATTGGATTTTTAGTTGTGATTTATATAAAGTAGCTATTAAGCCTGAGTTTTATATTTCATGCATTTATAGTTTAAGTCTGGTGTGTGTGTGTGTGTGTGTGTGTGCGCAGTTTCTGAGCGTAATCCAATCTTTGGATCTTTATTCAGGCGCATTGGCCAATGCCTTCATTATACATAAAAATTCAATCCAAGTAAATTTAAGAAAAGTTATCAACAAGAACACATTTCATTTTATATTGTGAAATACATGGTATATTTTTGTTCAGCTAAGTTTCATCAAATGCTATATTTTTTTTTTAAAATATATATATATATATATATATATATATATATATATAGGCAGCATATCTTCATTAAAGCATGTTTCATTGAATAATATAGACATTATAGCTATATCAGTTAATTTTAAAATAATTATAATACAGCCCATTCACACATTTACAAAAATCACCATTATAATGATCACAGTAAGATTAAGTTTGTTTTCACAATTCACCTCTGAGGATGATCTTGATCTTGGAGGATATCAAAAGTGCTCAGGTTAACAAGAATTATGGCACCTTCCTTGGTGAATTTCAACTTCACGAAGATAATTAAAGAATTAGAAAGGATTATTATAAAAAGACATAATACAATGTATCTATATTATTCAATAATATATATATATATATATATATATATATATTGTTGTAATGGAATGTCCCACACTCCATATCACCTATGTGGCCTGACTATATCAGTAGATATATATAGTAAGCACAGGATATACCTGGTGGACTTGCTTCGCCAATTGGAGATTTGTCTCCGGCTTTGCTGGTCGAACTCTCTGCCTTTGGGCAGAGAGGAACCCAGATGAAGCTTTGCCTTTGGGCAGAGTCTCGTCTGGGGTGGTAGACTTTTTGCATTAAAACAGCCTTGTGCCACATCCTGCCTCATGGGGAGGTAAGGTAAATAACCTTGCTTTGGGAATTACTAGCTTGCTAACCGATTCCCTGTCTTTCAGTTGTGTATTCTCTTTTACAATAAACCTCTCTTTCTTTCTTTCATCTATGCCTATGTTGCTGTTCCTTTCATTTGAGTGCCACCTTTGTAACATTCTCTAAGGATACAACATACACACACAGTTTTTATATATATATATATATATATACACACACATACATACATACATACATAACTGCACACAGATGAAAGAAGTTGCTTTGCTTCCTTATTTCCACAGAGTCAGTGACAAATACAGTAAGTACAATAACATTGTTGGATAGAGTAAGCTTTCAGCTACAAAATACTATCTTTTCAAATAGTCATACTACTGGCTATACATTTTTGAAGCACTCTTCATTTTCAGGGGTGCAGGAATATGGTTTGTCATACACATTGCTGTTGCCATGGCTGAAATGCATTCTACACTATCTAACTGTGCTCATCATGATTGTTTGGTCTTCAAATTCTAAGTTCAACAAGTGCTGAGGGAGGTTATTGACAACAAGACAGATATTTTGCTTTGCATGCACTTTAATGTCAAATGTAATTTTACCAGCTTACCTCTAAGCCATTACTGCTAACAATATAAAAAGAATATCTTATAAAACATTTAACTTTAAAGTCTTAAATTGAAAATTACTCTTGTAAAATATGGACATATATACACTAGATATGTCTGTACATTTGCTAAGAATGTGATACATGATGAAAGGAATGCCTAAAGAATAATAAAAACAAAATTTTATTGTCACAATCTTTGTGCTATTAGGATCAAAGAATTTTTTTGATGTAAAAATTTTTTTAACCATTTTAGAAATTTTGGTTTAAAATCTTGTTTTTCTGGTCTAAATGCACAGTCTTAAATTTGTATCTTTTTGCAGTAAAAACACATTGATTTAGAAAAATCAGATAATTACCAGATTTTAACTTTTAGGACTTATTCAGAGGTTAATGAAATTATTTTTTAAATGTTTTTTTTTTTTTTTCTTTTTATAAAAATCTTTTTTTTTTATATCTGTTACTCCTAACTCATTTAATTTTATTAAATTTCAAGAAATTCTTTTGGTCAAACAGGACCCCTAGTTATAAAAAAATCTACTGTAAATCATAAAATAAAACAATACAATAAAACTAAGACATGGTTTAATTAGAAAAACTTCTAATTGATTTTATGAATAAAATGTATTATGGCCATAACTATCCTAAGAAATAATATTTTTCAATGAATAATTAATTTTTACAAGAATTGTTTTCATTTTAAAAAAAAAATTAATTATAATTTTAAAATACTTTATAATTCTGTATTAATTTGTAGCAGTCAAGTGATATTGTTATTAAATAAAATAATATTAACTAATCATAAATGGAAAAGTCCATTATAATTCAACAAACCCTAATATTTTTAAAAGAATTTTTAATTTTTTTATGTTTTTAAATGTCAATCTTTGTAAATATGGATGTCAATACATAACATTATCAGAAAATAGTAATGGTAACAAATTTAAAATTTATTTGTAATCTTCTAACATTTCCTCAACAAGGGTTTTTGTAAATAAGGGCAAAGTACCTAAAATTCAATAAAATATTACAATGCTTAAAATATTTAAAATTTTTAATATTAAATATTATAGTTTATTTAATTCTACTTTTTTGTTTTGTTTTTGTATTTTTCCTTGTTAAAAAAAAGGGAATTTCGTATTTTTAGAACATTTACTGAAGAAAAACGAAATAATACATGTCTGCTTGTTACACTTTTTTTTTTAAAGTGTGTAGGTAACTAATATTAAATACAAAGCCTGTCATGTGGCAATGATTAATTAACCTGATGGCATTGTTGATCATTGCTACTGTGTAATGAGCTTGATACACATTGGGTGCCAAAATAAGTTACATGTAGAATAATTTAAACCAGGTTGTGTTCCATATGCGTTATTATTTACTAAGTAAAAAATGGTGTGCATCGGCTTTCTTAAAAAGAATAATCTTTAACCAAATTTATGAAAAGGATTCCCAGGAGAGTTTCAGAATTGACATCTGCTATTAATGCATTCAAACAGATTTCTTTAAAATAAATAAATAAATAAAATAATGCTAATAAAAAAAATGAATAAAACAAG
>CAHIKZ030000362.1:30000-90000 GCA_903632075.3 Acanthosepion pharaonis | reverse complement strand
CAAAACTCTGCTTATTGTTAAGTTTTAGTAATTTTTGTTAGGCATCATAGATTTATATTGTAAATCAGCAGCAACCATTGTGATTCCACTACTAAACAAAAGGCCTTTCTCAACTACATCTATGACGACAGTGACTGTGCATTGTTTTTCCAATATAAAAATTCTTTGTCTCTACTGTATAATTAAACTTGTACTAATGATAGACTGCTGCTTAAATGCATGTTAGATATCAGCAGCAGCAATCACCGTGAGTCCACTAATGAACAATGTCCTTTCTGAACTACTTCCATAAGAAGCATGTCTGTAAGGTTCTCTGACATGTATTACCAGTAATACCCTCTATTTATTCTCTCTGTCTTCTATGTTTTTTTCCTATTGCATTTTCTACATACTGGGCACCAACCAACATTTTACTCAACCATTTCTCCTTGCTATATAACCCACTTACTACCAGTTTTGTCAATTAATTATTTCTATTACATATCTTGATACATGCTCTGATCCATGTTGACCTCTTTCTATTGCTGACAATTATATATCTTGATCCCTCCCCTGATCCATGTTGACCTCTTTCTGCTTCTGACAATTATATCATATCTTGGTCCCTCCCCTGATCCATGATGACCTCTTTCTGCTTCTGACAATTATATCATATCTTGATCCCTCCCCTGATCCATGTTGACCTCTTTCTGCTTCTGACAATTATATCATATCTTGATCCCTCCCCTGATCCATGTTGACCTCTTTCTGCTTCTGACAATTATATCATATCTTGATCCCTCCCCTGATCCATGTTGACCTCTTTCTGCTTCTGACAATTATATCATATCTTGATCCCTCCCCTGATCCATGTTGACCTCTTTCTGCTTCTGACAATTATATCATATCTTGATCCCTCCCCTGTTCCATGTTGACCTCTACCTGTGACAATTATCTTTAGCATTGCTCATTCCATTGATCATTGAGGTATGTTGGAGTAATGGATAGCAGTTCAGATTGAGGAATTGGAGAGCTAAGTTCGAATTCCAGTCAAATCCAATTCATTCACTTACATGCTAATACAATTGAGAAAGATATGAATCCTCTTCTTCTCCCCCCAGTAATGAGTAAATAGCTGGACAGACTGGGTTCTATAGCCTTGGATGGCAACTGGTCTACCGCAGAAAGAAATGGTAACCTACTGCAGGGAAAAAAAAATCTGCCTCGTCAGTCATGTATCAAATGATACATGATTGCCTAAGCCTGTATCACGCATGGCACATAACTGACTGAATTCTTTTTCAAGTGATTTTCTTAATTTCAATATAAATATTCTGAATGGAAATTTATGTAAATTCTTCTAGTGTTTAATTGTTCTTCTTCACCTTAAATTATGTATGTTATTATTCCTGTATAGAACGCCAAAACTTAAAATGTACTTTTTTCCAACAACTTATTTCTCATATTAATCTGAGATATTACATGAGTCAATTTGGTGGTTGTCATAATGGCATATTTCTCATGGTGCCATCAGCCAGTGTTCAAATCCAAATAAAGGCCAGAATTTTGAATGTGGATTTTCAATAATTTAGCTTGGAAACTGGATGAACCTGAATTAAATACATGTTTCTGTAATAGATATTTTTGTTTTATAGCTTACATCAAAACATTGCACATGTCGGCATCTATTTGTTTATAAAATGTGCATAATGAATGTATAACATATTTTACTCAGAAGTTTTAGAACTGACCATGTAAAAATCATGCTAATACCTAGTTTACAGCATCGTCTTTGAATTAGTTCTTTGCTCACAGAGTACAGCAACAGAAGGCCATGCTACATGTAGTTCAAACAGTTGAATTCCTCAAACTCTTCTGCAACACCTCATAAAGTTATAACTTCTTTCTGTTGCTTGCTTATGGACAACAGATGATTCATTTGTCTCTAAAGTCAATACTCAAGAAAAAAACCCGACAAAATGAATTGGTTATTGTCAATAAACAGAAAAAATGTTTTTGTACAATATCTAAACTTAATAATTAAACTAATTCACAATTAAAACCAATCCTGAAAGACTAATGCATTCTTCTTGAATATAGATTAGGGAAGAGAGTGTAATACAACATTTGGAACCGAGAGTATTGATGTGGATATGAGATTGCTTACAAGACAGTGTAAGATTAACATGAAGATAGGAGGTTATCACTAATGAGGGTAAGTTGTCTTCTGACAACATCCATGCCTACCATATATCAATGTAATTTGGTTTGGGTATATATTGGCCTTGTGTAATGATCAGAGGAAATGCACAAAGTGTTGAAAATTACAAAATAAATCTTTAGTCCTGGTACATAAGAAATAAAGAGAAAGAGTGTATGTTTGTATGTATGTATTCAAATGTAGCTGTTGCATGACCAAGTGGTGAAGAAGGGTATGCTTGCTTTCAATGTGGCAAGGATGGTTTAGCTGTGTAAGGTCACCAGCTAGTCATGCAAATATCCTATTTTGTCTCTGGGTATGCTACAATGACTGTAGCATTGGAGAATGGACAAAATTAATTTATCACTTCTGGTATTGGTTGAATTTCCATCTGTTTATATACACATCTATAGATCCACTTTGAAAAGGCAACATACTCCTCATTTGGCTTGTGACCTTATATCCTGGCTGTGAAAGTTTTCTGATTGGTTGGTAAAACTATTTTTAGAAATAAGGAAAACCTGGTCTCCTTGTTATTATGTGTTCATTTTTTTCCCCTACATCCTGGTTGTGAAAGCTGATGAGAATGAACATAACTTGGCTGCAAGGATTTAACTTATGATCGAAAACATACAATGAGAATACTGGAAAGATATCATGCTAACAATGTGATGCAACAACTGACCATGAGTAGTTGGACATATAACAAGTGTCAATGGGACAATATGAAGTTGGTGCTGAAAACTTCTTGGCCCAACCAAGAAGAGGTTCCAAAAGAAATTCTTGTTTTTGCTCATTTGGTCAGATTTAGGGAATTGGGTCAGTTTGAGAACATTTTAGCTCCCACTTACACATTGTCATGTATGCATGTAAATTTAAAATTTCCTTTATTTACAGTGTTTGTACTATTGTCCCCATCTTTATTGCCATATTCACTATGTTTTGGCCATTGCATGCTTTGGCCTTCTTCAGGTGATTGGAATTTCAAACTGGACTCTTTATTTCGCCCACCAGGGTAGATTGTTCTAGTTCCACATGTCATGCCTCTTGAAGTCACAACTCTTTGGATCAAGTCACTTGATCCAACCAACACTTTTATCCACTCAGTCATTTGTCTTTGAGGACACAACTAACATTTTTATCCAATGGGCCATTTATCTTTGAGGACATGGGGCCCAGTGGATAAAAGTGTTGGTTGTGAGTTCAATACCTGGCTACTGCAATGGTGAACAAAAACTTGGAGAGCTGAGTTAAAGGGAGATAACTGAGACATTCAGAAGAAGCATGGCATGTGGGATAAGAACACTCTATCCTGGTGGACGAAATAAAGAGTTTAGTTTGCAATTCCAATCAACTGAGGAAGGTCAGTGCATGCAACGGCTGAAACGTTCTGAATATGGCAATAAAGATGAGGACAACAATTCAAACAATGTAAATAATTACAATACCTCATCTCAGAAATATAGACAGATATTGAAATTTCCTACAAGATCTATAGTATTTCTTGCTATATAAGGCACACTCAGCCTGCTTAAAAAAAAAGGCTCCAAAAAGATAACAAGGAGGTTTCTCTAACGGTCAATGTCACATTTATGAATCATCAAGAGATAAATACATACAATAAAATAGTCACTATTATATATATATATATATATATATATATATATATATGTTTATCGCTTTTTGTTTCTATGTAAAATTTTGTGTTAAGTTTAAGAATTATTTTTGTCTTTCATAAACACAGTTATGATGCCTAGTTGCTGGGCAAGTAGTAATGATGTCTAGCTGCTGGACAAGTAGTAATGATGCCTAGCTGCTGGACAAGTAGTTATGATGCCTAGCTGCTGGACAAGTAGTTATGATGCCTAGCCGCTGGACAAGTAGTAATGATGCCTAGTTGCTGGACAAGTAGTTATGATGCCTAGTGTCTTGTTATAGCTAAGAAGATGATGATCACAAATAAAGTTATCATAGCTGTTACGTTCATATGCAGAGAAACTTCAATTTTACTTGTTCCAATTTAGTATGAATTCATTTATAACGTGATGGTCAGAGTTAATTCATTTTTTTCCTTAATTTTTTTTCATAGTGTTTTTCTTATATTATTTTAAATAAAATCAAATATTCAATCCTGATTTAAGGCAGCATTTTATGGACTTCAATGATCACGTTATAACGAGATTGTGCTCTATTTATATTATCTCTTCATCAGGCATATATTTTTTTCTGTTTCAGACAAATATTTTTTTCCTAAGCTTTTTTTTGGTTATATTTTCTAATTTAATTTTAAATCGAAATTAGTCCCAATTTATCTAATGAATTTTTAAAAGGATTCTTGAAAAAGTATGAATATTATTGAATTTTAGCATTATTGATCTGCCTCAAAATCTATCACTGTGTAGTTTGATGATTACTGCGTTGAACTTGTAAACCGTGACATGATCTCGATTGGGACTGAGTGTTCTAGAAAAGCCAACTTTGGTACAAAGTTAGCTCAGCCCAAGAATTGTCTCTCTCTTTCATATATATATATATATATATATATATATATATATATATATTAATGCTCTGTAAATTTACATTGAGCACTATTTTTGTAAAAATAAAAATATCTATAAGAACACGGATTATATATCTTACTGTTCTTTCTTTATGACAAAGTGGAAAAGCTTTTTCATGACACGTTTCACCGGTGTGTGTTAGTATTGGCTTATATTTACTTTTGTTTCAGCTAATATTCTACATCCTACTAACACACACAGATAGATAGATAGATAGACAGACAAAGATAGAGTGTATATGCGCACAAATACTTACGAATATATGACCATATTATGTGAACTTGAGGTTGCATAGAAAACCATTTCTCAGAAATAATTGATCCATAAAGAAAAAGATTTATTCAAAACAGGCACTGATAGATACATAAGAGGCGTGAGCCCACACACACACAAGTATTAAAACAAATAGAAATTTTAATGCTAACACACATGAAGTCAAGGTGCATATATGTGCAATGATATACACAAAATGCACGCATGCAAACATTACATAGATTTTGGCAAGCTGGTGTCATATAAGAGATAAGCAGTGTCACTCTTCACCACTCGTACACACAATAATGGTATACACGTGGCTGGTTACTACGCCAGCTCTTCTACCTGACATCTTATCCCCGCCGCCCGCTACCAAGAAATGGTGGAAATGGGCAGGTCATGACCAAACATATGCTGGCATCGATCACCGAAATATAATTCTTTTTCCCCAAATATCATTTCTGGAAAGGAACTCGATCAATAAGGAGACCGGCTTGTGTCTCGGGTGGATGGTGTGGAAGGCGAGTTAGTGTGGACTACAGTTTAGCTTGTGCATGCGTGGTGTTGTGTGTGTAGAGTGAAGTGTTGGTGGATAAATAGAAAGAAAGGAAAACAGGGGGCAGAATGGGAGAGAAAGAGAAAAAGAAATTGAAATATGCAAAAATGAGAAACAACAAAAAATACAAACGAGAAAAAAATGACATAAAAAAGTGAGAGAGAAAAAAAAAAGAAGATATGTTCAAAATGCCACAATGTTGCGAGATGTGAGACTTAAAAAAAAAAATGTTTATTGTTTATTGACATAAAAGGTGAGTCAAATGTTAATAACTTGTGGGGTGGGGGAGAGTAAGAAGAAGGTGAAAAAAAAAAGAGATAAAATATAATAAGGGAGCTTGGTGAAAAATAGTCCTTAAAAGAGTAATTCATAAATTATATCGATTAAAAAGAAGAGCGGCCAGTAGCACTAAATAGACTTGTCCACTCGCAAAAAATAAAGAAAACATTTTGAGATTAGCATTCATTCTCATTCATTAGAAACATTTTTTAGTCCTTCCTAGGCACCACGAAGTGAATTAACAGAATTTGTTTAAACTTATTAAAACAAAATAAAACTATATTAGTTAAAAGTGGATCACAGAAAGCAGTTGGTGTTCGAGCCTAGTTTAAAAAAAAAAAAAAAGATTTCGAATGCAGGTAGGCCCTTCTAATTGAAAAGATTGGCGCAACCCCAACCTGTTAATCTTCCCCAAGCATTTGACCTTATGTCGTAATAAGCAAAGTTTAGTAAAAAAAAAAAAAAGTAACGTGAGGTATTTGTTGGAGCTATACAGGAGCCATTTGTAATGAACAAGTGGAAATTGAACAGTGAAGATGAAATGACATTAGAAAGACATCATTATGTATCTAATATACTGGCCCATGTGTCGCCCCTTTCTATCAAATCCTTTGACGTGTTGCTGTGAGGCTTTTCTTACCATGGCTGAGGGAGATTAACCCAAACACCCACACAGTTTGACACCCGCGAACCCATTCTCTCTCAAAGCAATTTCAGTCTCTTTTGCCATCTATTTTTTTTATTTTTATGTTTGGCTTCAGGTTTACTTTCTCTCTCGCTTTTCCATTTATTCATTCCTCCCCATTCTATTACTTTACTTTTCTTTTCTTCTTTCTTTCTTTCCTTCTTTCTCCCCCCCTCATTATTCATTTCCTTTACTTTTGCTTTCTTTTCTTGTTTTCTCTTTAGTTACTTTCAGTTTTTTTTTTTACCCCTTTCTCAATCTACATGTTTCATTCATTTTCTGTCACCTTCCAACCAAACTTTATTAGTTCTTCTGGTATTTCTGTCTTCTTATTACTTGCATTTTATGTTTCCCTTTAAATTTAATTCTCTCTCACTTTCTTTCTTTCCTTTTTTTCACAAACTTCTCTCAATAATCGCTTTTTACAATCCATCTCTATTTTCTTTTTTTCATGCATTGTTGTCCACTTCTCCGCTTGCTTCCCTGCATTTTCTCACAGTATTGCCTTCTATTATTGACCACCTCTAATTTTTCTTTCTATTTCAAGGTTTCTATCTATCCAGGTATCTATCTATCTATCAAGGTATTTAGATTGAGGTATCTATCTATCTATCAAGGTATTTAGATTGAGGTATCTATCTATCTATCAAGGTATTTAGATTGAGGTATCTATCTATCTATCAAGGTATTTAGATTGAGGTATCTATCTATCTATCAAGGTATTTAGATTGAGGTATCTATAGGTTTCTTTTTTTTTCTACCTAACTTTTGATGTTTCTTTCTTTCTATCTTTTAAGCTTTCTTTATTTCTATCTATTGAGGTATCTATCTAGGTATCTATCTATCTAGATTTCTTTTTTTCTATCCTTTAAGCTTTCTTTCTATCTATCTAGGTATCTATCTATCTAGATTTCTTTCTTTCAAGCTTTCTTTCTATCTATTATTGAGGTATCTATCTAGCTTTCTTTCTATCTATTGAGGTATCTATCTATCTAGATTTCTTTTTTCTACCTAACTTTCGAGGTTGCTTTCTTTCTATTTTTTAAGCTTCCTTTCTTTCTATCTTTTTTTTTTTGAGCTTTCTATCTTTTTACACTTAGGTTTCTATCTTTCTTTCTTTTTTATTTTTTGATATTCATTTCTTTCTATTTTTCAGAGGTCTCTTTCCATCTTTTTACATTTTTAGATTCCTTTCTATCTTTCTTTTTAGTTTTTTTTTTTCTTTCTATTTTTTAAGTTCCTTTCTATTTTATGTTCTTTCTTTATTTTATGGTTTCTGTCTTTTTTTAAGTTTCTTTCTATGTTTTTTCCCTGTATTTTTTTCTTTCTGTATCTCTTTCGACCTACTGCCCACGTTTCTTACACTTTTCACAAAGCAGTTGCATTGTCAAACAAAACCCCATAGGAAATTTACTAAAAGTAATCGGTAAAAATAAAATTTAGTCCCTAATGGACAGACATTAGACCGTTTTCTCATTTTTTACTATGTAAACAATTTAAAAATGAAGTAAAACAAAAAACAAAGGAAAAAGGCAAAAAGCATTATTGATACGAGAGACTTGATGATGGCTGAAATGACAGTCTGAATTGTCGCTTTTAAAACCAAGCAAAAACTCTATGGAACAATTTTAAAAGAATCTCAAGAGGATAAAACCTTAATTCTGATTTAACTTCTCATGCCTGACGTTAATTTTTCTTAATTTGTTTTTCTTTTTTTCTTACCTTCATACACTTTTTTCTCTCCTGGCTTTATGCATACATCGCTTTTTTCTTTAAATCTCTTAATTAGTTTTTTCTACCATTATTTTTTTCTTTTTTATTTCCTAACATTTCTCATCATTCAATCTTTGATTTATTTATTTTCAATATTTCTCTTTTCTTATATATATATCTCCCACCTTTGACCTTAAATAATTTATCCTTTTGTTGTCCTCCATTTTTCCTGCTTTTTCTTATTTTCATTCATGATATGCTCCCTTTATCTTCACACATACTTTTCTTTATTGTTGTTTTGCTTTGTTTGCCACAATTTCATAATTTCTTTTTCTCTTATCTCTCTCTCACAATTCTTTAATTCACTCCATTTTTAAAACCATACAAAATAAGAAATACCACAATACCTGCAAACACAAGAAACAAAACTTTTCTCTACATATATCCCATAATATGCTAATATAATTACACTCCATCACCTCTTTGCCAAATTTTTATGGTTTATACAACAAGCAAATGAGTTTCCCTTTGGCAAAGGCAACATTTTGAACAAATATTTCTTTCAAAAGCTACCAATAAAAAAAAAAGAAAAAAAGATCTTAGTAAAACAAAGCAGATTAAGTCCCTAAAGCACTAGAAGAGTTCTCGAAACGCATTTAATTGTATAAAGCCAGGATTTGATTTGAAGACATGAAACAGAAAAATCCAAGTGTGTGGAGAATAAAACAATGTAGAAAAGCATTTACAAAGCTTTGAAGTGGAAAACAAAAGTAAAATGGATTGAGTTAATAAGTTAAAATTTCTGCTGCTTGTAAACATTTTAAACTTTGCTAAACTTTAATGAAAATAAAAGTGGATGGTGTGATTTTTGCTAGCAAAATGATCAACTGAAAAAAAGCTATTTGGGAAAAAAATTCGGAAAAATTTAAAATATTTTCTAAATAGAAGTTCAGGTTTTCCTATCTTATCATTGAAGTGTACCAGCATCATTTAAGGAAATCAAGTACTCAGCGATCTATGGCCTTGTGCAAGATTAAATATAGAAAGCTGTTACAATGTGCATGCATAAGTATTAGTAAACCTTTTAGAATACCAGTGCAGGAAAACAGTTAATAGATATGGGGAAAATGATTCACTGAAAAAAAAAAAAAGCTACAACAGCTTACTTTTTATCACTTTAAACATTAATTTTAGTGGATACTTGTATCTGTTTCGGTGTATTTATTAAACAGTATATTAATTTATTTTAATCTACCAGCCTGAATGTTTGAGAAATCTTATTAAAGAAAAATTGGTGCTGTCTGACAGGAATTGAACTTGTGTCCTTCAGGTAGCTCCCTCTGCCCAGGTTTGAGTCCTGCCAGAGAGCAAAAACTTTTCTTTAAAAAGAAATGAAGAGAAAAGGAAAAAAAATAGAAAGAAAAGAAGTACCTCCCTCACAATTACATTTTTATTTCCATAATATATATATATATATATATATATATATATATATATATATATATATATATATATATATATACTGTACTGATGCGGCATTCACCCCAAGCGGATTGAGCCGGCTTCTTCCTGTTATGAGAAGAAGATTCTTGGGATAAATTACAGAAGTAGGGTACCCAGGCCTACTCAGATAACATTCTTGCTTGCATGGGATTCCCACAGACGCAGAGACAGGAATCGACCAGAAGCCGCTGTTACCGATGCAGACGCTCCTGGATTTTCACCAGAGCCCTTGTTAGCCGGCGTATGTGTCAGACCTGTCCGCTTTTGGTGGCCCTACCCGGAACGAAGTTCTGGGCGGCATAGCTCTGACACTACCGTTTACAACCCCCCACCGACTGAGGTAAGGGTCGGACTTTGGGGGCTTACAGTACCAGGTGTTCCCAAGTGGTCCCCCATCTAAGTACTGACCTGGCTCTACGATGCTTAACTTCGGTGATCGAACGAGAACCGTGTTTCAGCGCGATTTGGCCGTAAGCTCTCTCTCTCTCTCTCTCTCTATATATATATATATATGTAGGTGTAAAACATTTTTAAATGTAAGGTAATACATTATTCTATATACTGAACAAAATAAATAAGGAAAAAAAAATTAGAATTCACAATTTCTTTTTGAAAGGCCCTGACTCAAGTGCAATAGTTTATTTGCTGATCACACAAATTATTGACAGTAAATTTTTTACTGAAACTCTAATTATTGTAAAATTATCCAATTCAAGTTTTTGCATATCTCTATGTTTATAGCAGTTGAAATGATATCTGACAGCAAAGATTTCTTTATGCAATACCATCAAAATGCTCTAATTAAAAATAGTTTCTAGTCCAAATGGTTCACCACTTCTAACTTTTCAGTAATTTATAATTAAATTATAAATTGACAAAATGTCTAACCAAGGGAGATAATTTCTTGCTTATTAACTGTTACTTACAGATTCATTCCTCTGAGTTTTCTTAATGAGAAAATAAGAGGAACAAGTGCAGAAAACTCCTTGATCTCTCTGCACTCTTCACTGTCAGCCATAATGGTATACCAATGATGATAATTTAATGATAATCAATATTATGCTTAGGGATAAGTAGAATTTGCAAATAATTCTAATATAAATTCTAGAAACAGAAATTGGCCTAAAGTACCTTTAAGCAAGTATCTATAAAAATTTAATTTTAAAGCTTAAAGTTGTCCATCCAATCTTGAGCAAGGTTTTCATATCTTTATCCTAAGGCATCAATGTCTATTAAAAACAAGAATTTCAATAAGCAGTTTGGTCAAAGTATGTATTCCAGTATGAAGCAAGAAACACCATGCCTGCAAAATCACATGGCTATTTTGTTAGTTCTCTTGAAAGACATATTTTACAAAATTTGTAGATTAAAAGACAGTCTTAAATCTAAATATAAGCAGCCATTTTAACCATAAAATGTACTTGATTTCTTAAAGATAAGAGCATTACATTGGTGTATTTTTTTTAATATAAAAGATGTACCATAAATTAGACACGAATCTCAGGCAATCAGTAAACATGGAAAAAGAACTTCTTTACAAGTGAAATCAAGATGTTCAACTCTGGAAACCTTTATAATAAAATTCTTATGCTGAAAGTTGATAATAATTAAAGAAAAAAATAAAACAACAAATTCTGTTTCAAGATCAAAGTTTGGACTGAAAAATCAATGGAATTTTAATTGGCCTGAACTTTCCAGGCAGACTTGCCAATAACAAATTACTTTAGATAAACAAAAACCATACTTAAAATGCTGCTACAACAGTAATGCATTTTGTACTGAAGGGATGCAAAGAGGAAACTTTTGCCAAGAACTAATGCAAATATCTATAATTAAAAACATGGATTTAACAGTGATTTGCACAGATGTAATTGACCTGAGAATAAAAAATAATGCGTCTTTTGAAAAAGGTGTAATGGCGAGAGTTTATGCATGTTTTTTTTCTCAAGTTTTTCAGCTCCTATTTAATTTCAATTTAACCACAGGTTTTGAAATTTACACACACGTGAGTCCAAACAGAAACATGTTTTTTCTCAAAATCTGAAGTATACAGTATAATTTACAAGGCTAAAAATAGAATCATGAGTAAATGCAGATAAATGTCTATTTATTTTTGCATATTTACATTACATTGCCCTTAGTTAATAAATATTTTTAACTTACTGATTTGAATATTTCGTTTCTTATGTATTACTTTTCCCTAGATAAGATAAACCTTTTGATTTGGTTGTTAATGTTTGTGATATTGGTCAAGAGGCTTAAGTGATGTTTAGTCATGGTTGAAGCAAGGATCATCTAGGGAAAAGTAAAATTTTAATGGCATAAGACATCATTTGGTCTCTCAAATCAATTGAGATCAAAGAGTTGAATTTTTTTCAATTGATTTAAGAGACCAAATGATGTCATATGCCATTAAAATTTTACTTTGCTATGAAATTTTCAAAAGAAACTGTGCAATTTCTAAAGAAGGGGATGAATTTTTAATTCCAACAGATTTTATTACTTAAACGTTATTTTTAATGGATACTCATATTTGAGTAGATGCTCCATTCATTTATTAAACAGTCTAGTCATTATTTTCATCTACTAGACTGAATAGAGTGCATATTTTTCTCTAATAAAATTTCTTGAATATTCAGGCCAGTAGATGAAAATAAATAGATACACTGTTTAATAAATGAACAAAGTATCTACTCAAATATGGATATCCACTAAAAATGATAAAAACTGTATTAGATGGTATGTATTGTATGTTAGCATATAAACATATGTAAACATATGTATTATATGTTAGCATGTAAACATATGTATTATATGTTAGCATGTAAACATATGCATTATATGTTAGCATGTAAACATATGCATTATATGTTAGCATGTAAACATATGCATTATATGTTAGCATGTAAACATATGCATTATATGTTAGCATGTAAACATATGCATTATATGTTAGCATGTAAACATATGCATTATATGTTAGCATATAAACATATGTATTATATGTTAGCATATAAACATATGTATTATATGTTAGCATATAAACATGAATCTTACAAGTGTTATGCATATCCAGAAAAAAGTTAATAACAATGGCTAGAAAAGTCATATCTGATTGAAAAGATGTTGATTTAATAATCCCCTCCCCACCAAAAAATGAGACAGATTAGAACTAATCATAATTATCTTTTCATATGGTTGGATTATGGTTGACATTCAACTTGCACTTGATATTTAAATGACACTTGGCATCAATATTTAAAAAATATATATTTTTAAAAATATAAATACAATGACCATGTAAAAAGTCTATCAAGTTGTACAAAAGGCAAAAAGTATTAAGTTAAATAATCTGTCCTGTTAAATATCACTTCTTTTATTTATAATCAGTAATTTTAAAAATATAATTTCTGAATCTATATATGAGGGTGCACTGAAAAGGTTTTGGCTCAACACATTTTTGAAAATTTGAAAAACTGACAAAACATTAAAATTTTATATTATTTTTACTGGGCTGAGATCTGCACCTCCAAGAAGTAAGTTAATCAACACTTTTCTAGATTGTAAACTGATAGTGTCAACATTGACCATTCTTGATAATGACTGGCAATTGTTGAAAGTATGAGAACAAAAAAGCATTATGAACTTTGAACAGAACAATTCACATCACTAGAAAAGTTGTTATGGTTCAGTTCCTTGTACCACGGTGATAGTCCAAGGTAGAACCAATAAAGAAGAACTCAAAGGCGGATATGGAATAACACAGATATATTACAAACAGGAATATATACAGAGAGGTAGAAAAAGTACGAACAATTAGGTTTAGTAGTAATTGTCTGAACGCGACTGTTTCGGACTGCCTCTGACTGACTGACTTCTGACGGACCTCACTCCAGACTGAACTCCCTGCTTCCTCTTGAGGCGCAGTATTTATTATGTATGGAATAGTACATTATGTTATGATGGGTAAGGTCCCATAACAAAAGTGAAAAGAAAAACCTTATTAGTTAAATTTAATAAAACATTTGAACACATACACACATATATATATAGCTTAAGATTTGATACGTTTATATCATTTATGCCCAGTATCGAGTTCAAATTCTACTCAAATCCATTACATTCACTTATGTGCTAATACCCTTGGGAAAGGTATGGATCCTCTTCTTCTCCCCCGAGATATGTGTAAATAGCAGGACAGACCAGGTTCTATAGCCTTGGATGGCAACTGGTCTATCACAGAAAGAAATGGCAACCTACTGCAGGAAAAAATCTGCCTCATCAGTCATGTATCGAAAGATATATGATCGCCTATAATGCACTGAACTGACTGACTGATCAGAGAGAGTCTATGTAGTTATAAATAGTGTGGTCATAGAAATCAACACTGCATGATGACTATCAGTCTCACATCTTAAGCAATTATCCCCATTTTTATTATCATTATATAAATGTAAAAGACAATAGGAAAACTGTAATAGTTGCCAACGTGTTTTGTCTGATGTGGACTTTTTTCAAGGCAAAAACAAAATAAATTTATTAAACAAAGTAATTAAAAATAATATAATATAAAAAAAAATAATATATATATATATATATATATATATATATGAATGAAGAAATATGGTTTTAAGTTTAAGCTATATTTATGGGATAAAGTGCTCAATATCAGAGATAGAGTATATAAATATAAAAGTAAATATTGAAGTCAACACTCAGAGGTGACGAAAAGGGTCCCAGCATTAAACAGCCTGTCACCACTGAGTGTTGACTTCAATATTCACTTTTATATTTATATTTACATATGCTCTATCTCTGATATTGAGCACTTTATCCCATAAATATAGCGCAACTTAAAACCATATTTCTTCATTCATATATAAGACAACTTTGAAAAGTCTTAAGGTGACATCTTATGCTGATGAATGGATTTTATCATAAAAAGTATAAAAATAGTTTTAATTCTGTAAAATTCAAATTAGTATAGCTTGAAATAAAGTAGGAAAGCTTTGACAATAAACTTTATAATTACAGAATAGAGGTCATTTTTATAGTCATCACAAAATATTTAAAGCAACAGATTCTAATTAAAACACTTATAGTAAGAGATTAAGTGAAAAGTAAGTGAATGTTTAATGTTATTCAAAATGGTTTTTGAACAAAGTTATAGTGGTTATTATAAAACACTTAAAAATAGTTATCTTTTATTAACCAGAGTAAAGCTCAATAAAAGGAAAATATGATATTTAATAAAAACTAAAACAAATATAAATAATTTACTTACAATAACACATGACAAAAGTTTTCAGGAGTTGAATTTGAATATCAAAAAAAAAAAATAATTGAAAGGTTAAATAAATATGCAACCAATTAAATTTGTTCTGACCAAGATAATTAGTTTTATTGGATTCAATGCTGCAAAATTTATAGCAAGTATTAATCCAGAATTTTCAGGCTGTTCATCATTATCCAAATATCCATTTCAGACTGCATTTAGATTCTTTTATTCTCATCACCATTTTCTGTGAAAGTAAAATTTTGTGCCAAAAGGATGGTTCTTTCCTTGACACCACTATTATTTTAACTACCTTTACTCCTCTGCAATGTTTATTGCTTTAAAAAGTGATGATTACAATTTTAATAAAACCTAAAGATATGAAAGTGAATTTATATATTTTCTTTGTTCTTGAGAATTGACAACAAAAATAATAAACACTATTTATTTATTAGATAGTTCGTTGGAATGGTTGGAAAAAACATTGGATAATTCACAATAGATGCAAACGTTATCAAATAGTAAATAAAGATTTCCTTATAGCTGGTTAACATATTTTTATAATTTAGTAAATGTTTATAAATTTATGAATAAAAAAAATCATTTTCATATTTATTTCTTTATAAATTGGTAAATGATAAATATTACATTGTAGCAGTTTTAATATGATTGTATTAGTTTATGTTTTAATATGATTGTATTAGTTTTTAGAATGTTTGTGGTAATAACAAGCACAACTCATCTTCCCTGTTGCTTGTAACCATTCATCACAATAAAATAAACTTTTTTCAGCACTAAAGCTGGATTAGTCAAATAAAGCTTCAGCTTCTACTTAGTGTTGTTACTATGTTACAATGTTGTAAATATAAAATTATTCTTGTAACTAAACAATCTAATAAATAAATAGTGTTTAATAGTGACCAATTACAAAAGAAATGGAAAAGAATGGTAAAATGATATCAAAAGAATAAACTGTCTTTCAGAATACCACAAGAAGAGACTAGAGAAAAATGAAAATGGTAATAATTAAGAAAAATGTATTAATTAGCAAAAAAATATTTGATGAAACTGATGTTGCAAATGTAAACTGATGTAATGGAATAACCTGTCACCCCCATGAGTGACTACACTAGGTAGTAACTACCTATAAGTATCTGTAAGTCAACAGACTACAGAATCTTGCTGGGATCTGTTCCAGCTAAACATTTGAACTCTCTGCCTTCGGGCAGAGAGGAACCTGGACGAGGCAGAGTCTCATTTGAGGAGGTTGACTGCCCCTGAACCCATTTATACGAGTTCAAAAGGGAATATTTTTGGCCGAGCCTACGGCCTTGGAGAACCCATGTTAAAGTGGCCTTGTGCCACATGCAAACCTCGTGGGAGGGGGTAGCTAAATATACTTGCTTGGATCTGTTGAGTACAACTCAGACTTATGCGAGAACTACCAATCTTCAAATAGTAGCACTCACTACTGGATTGACTTGCGATGACATTGTGTATAACTGTTACCTTTATTCTTATTGTATTGGTTTTTATAGTAAACCATTACTTATTTTATCCACCATGTTTTTCAAGTATATATTCCTATTAGCATGGAATATAACATAAACAAAGAGAAAAGATGCTGAATATTAAGAACATTGGCTAAAGTGATGAAAGCAACTAATCTTTTAAATAAACATCATAAAGAGAAACATATAAGTTGGGTGAAGGGGTACATGAAAACTGATTTCTCAGTAGTAATTTTTAGTGATGAATGTAGAGCTACATTAGATGAGCAAGAGGTTACAACCTTCATAGAAACGGTCAATAAAAACAACTTAGAGGACAATGTTGGGTGGAGAGATGTTGTACCATTTGAAGCTATGATTGTAGGTATTTTCAAAGATGATGATAGAATAATTCTCTGTATTTATCTTGATACTAAGTTCTTGGATAAGACTTTTTTTTTTAATAGTACAAGTCAAAAACCATGAAGGTGTAAGCTAAAGAATATATTCATATATATGTCTGCTAGTCACCTGAACATCATGAGAGCATGAAACTTGAGTAGAGACTCAAGTTATCTCTTGTTGAGTGTTGATGTTGTGAAGTGTTTTTTGCTCTGTCCAAATAATCTAGACATTAAGCACTTTAATTTACTGTGTAATTAGGTGTTTGATTTTTGGTCCTTTTTCTTTTCTTGTTTGTGAATTTTTTTTCTTGTCTAAGGAATTAGGTCTTTTGGCAAATTCTTTTTTTGTCTCACCGACATTGTTGTTTTTTTTTTTGTGTGTGTGTGTGTATGTATGTATATATAAAAGTGAACACAGAAGTCAACACTTAGAGGCAACAGTCTGTTTCATGCCATAAGCACTTTTATATTTACACACGCTCTATCTCTGATATTGAGCACTTTATCCCATAAATATAGCACATCTTAAGACTATATATATATATATATATATATATATATATATATATATATATGTGTGTGTGTGCATGTGCATAAAGAGAGAGAATCTTTAATTGAATTGCTGGGAAATCATGCATTATTATACTTGACATATCATTTTAAGTAAATGCTATAAACCTTGGTAAGATAGAATGGTTATATTGCTTTGTGCTGTCACAAGTAGAAAATTTACAGTGAAAAGTAACAGTGATACTAGCCAAATAATATAACAAGCAGATAGCAAAAAAGACTTAACTAAGTGTAGTAATTCATTTAATAAAAGCCAGCTTACATAATTAAAATAACCTTAAACGTAAAATCATTGATGAGGCCTATTAGAAAAATTTAACAAAAAAATGCAAACAAATGTGAAAAAAGAGGTTAATTTTGAGGTTAATTCATTACATATAATTTGACCTTAATTTTATCAATTGAATGAAATGGTTGACTGCTTAAGCATTGTAAACAGATGTACTAGTTTACCCATGCCATAAAAAAAAGGAAGGCGTGCTTTGTTAAGTTTTCATTATTATCAGATTTTTGAGTATGAATCTTTAAATATTTTTTTCCAGTTATAGTTGATCAATCTCTGAGACATTTTTTTTGTTTCTAGTCATTTATAGATTTCACAAAAAATAATCCTTCCTCAGTATTATTTATTTGAACAATCTGCCATCTGGTTATCTCCCTTGTACTGGCAAAATTAAAAGTTACAGACATTACAAACAAAAAATATACTTTGTGTGTGATATAGTAAGAAGAACAGTGTGACTTTTCTGTCCCAAACATCTGTTACTAAATTAAATATAGATATATTAAATTAACAAGTGAATACTGTCTTGATTTGAACATCTAACCTGGAGGTAAGTAAGTGGCATATCTATTAGACCAGTATTTTGCTGTTCGAACAGCAAGGTAAAATTAACTCTTAGTTGGGCTAAGCAAATAGATGACATTCCTGGATAAAAAAAAATGTGCCAAGCCCCAAATTGCAAAACATTAAGCCTTTAATGGTCTCAAAGACAAGTGATTGGTTAAGAAATAAGCAAGAATTAAACAAATAGATAAAAGCATAAACACATGAAAAGATAAAGTATAAAGTATGAGAAACATTCCTTTCATTTCTTGAAATGTTTAAGCCTTGTGGTTAAATGTGTGGATAGCTTTTAACAGAAAGACAAGACCAAATATTCTATTCAGGCTTCAAATTTGAACTCTAACTAGGCCCAAACATGAACCTGATTGCACTTATTTCCAGAATACTTTCTGGTGAGCTTTTTTTTTGTGGGGTGGGTAGGAGAATTGTCTTTTTGAAAAATAACATCTGATCATTCTTTGGTTACATCTGTTCTGGTGCTTCTGCTATGTATTTAGAGATACAAATATATAGAGATATAAAATTCAAAGAATCTGCAATGTTATTGGTTCTGACCTGGAATCTTGCCTTCAGTCACTTTCCCACTGGTGTAATATAGATTCCCTGTGCCTTTTCTATAAATAATTTCATTGTAATTGTTTTGATGAACTTTCCTCTAATTGTTTTCATTGTAAATATTCATTGGGTTTTCATTTTTAAATGATGTTATTTTTATCACACCTACCACCGCCACCATGAACAAATTGTATATATGGAAACTAGTTAAGACTACATAGAGACTGAGGTATTATGGTGGCTGTAATGGTAAGTAAGAATGTGTTGTTTTGCTGTAAGGAATACTGTGGTATGTCTGGATCAGTAATCATGGCTAGCTAATTTTCAAGATGGCAGACTGAATACCAGCCTTCCTCTATCCCTCCTTTAGGCCTTGTGCCACATTTTAGTATTATTCAAAATAAATATTACTTTCCTCTATGGTATGTAGACTAAGAATTTAAGTACAGCACTAGATTGCAAAGTCTTATTTTACAGTTGGAAAGGCTAGATAGTTATGGGAGAATGGTTTGTTTAAATGCTTACTCATCCCTTTTGTTTCCATTCAAATACAGTGGCAGGTTAGAGATGAAAAGTTTATCAAGATATCTGACAATGGGACAGAACATAAGCAGAGATGAGTATATGCCTTTCCCAAAAGGCATTGGTTTAAAGTGAATATAAACAGGCTTAATGTAATATCCAAATCAAAATATTCATACATAAATACATAAATAGTCAAATAAGTCCAATTTAAAAACTGAACTTCTTGAATAGTTTTTTCTCAGTTAGTGTTTAGTTACTGAAATAAATGAATGACTTAAATATTCTTTTAAAGAAAATATATATTTTATTTATATGCCAGTTAGAAGAAAGAACATATTACAATTAATATATAATAGCATCTCAACTTAAAGAACAAGTTAACTGAACCGCAGTAAAGAAAATAATATGATATATATCATTAAAAAAAAAAATGGAAGTTGAATATCCCTCTGAAATATATTGCAATAAAAGTTTTCAAACATTCTTTCAAATATCAAACAATAAAACAATTTTCCAACATATATCATTTCATCAAATATGATTTCATGAAATATTATTTCATTAAATAAGGGTGGTGGGGAAGGAGTTTTTGAAATTTTAAATTATCCTCTGGAAAACAATTTCAGAAAGTGTTTCTTTTTCATTTCAAATTGTTGCAATTCAATTTTCTTTACCTCCATTTTGTGAAGAGTCTTTATCAGCATTAGCTTCCTTATTAGATATATAATCACTTTTATCTAAAATGCTTCTTTTTTTTCTTCTTCTACCCAACAATGGCTGATATGACTTGACTATAAAGGAATAAGCATGCATAGATGTAAAATTACTAACTTATTTTATGTGCATATGATTTGTTGTTATTTATACTATTTACATTGTTTGGACTGTTGTCCTTATCTTTATTGTCATATTCACAACATTTTGGCCAGCTTTCTTCAGGTGATATACACTGGAATTTTGAACTGAAATAGAATCAATGTATGTAAGATTATTTTTATGTATATGTGAGATTTATATTCTTATTTTTATATATATATATATATATATATATATATATATATATATATATATATATATATATATACACATAAGTCTGTGTATGAGAGTTGTTGCATATTTTTAGTGGAGGTATCTTCTATGCTGATTTTCAAGGAAAAACCAGTATTACTCATTTTAAAAATTGATACTATACAATACCAATATTGGAGATAGAGTATTTTTAGATATAGACAGTGTGGACATAGGAATCAACAGGTTATGCCAACTGTCAGTTTTAACACTACAGGTGATCTCGGTCTGAAACTGGGATTCACAATGCCATGTTGATTCTTATGCCCACACTGTCTATATCTGTATATATCTGTATATATCTATCTAGCCACACACCAGGTGGGTTCTGAGTGCTGAAAAGTTCTCAGCATGACCTATTTTCCCAAAGGACAGGCTAAGAACTTATCAGCACCCCTATGCATGTGTGTGTGTGTAGGTATTGAGCTCTGTGAGGAAGTGGTGATTTTATAAACAGTGGCTGCTGCTGCTAATGCAATGCTCTTCTACTTGAAACAAGCTTGCCAAGCTACTGGTGTCTTTTGCATAGTAAAACTGTTAAAATTTCCCTTCTGCTCTTCCGTGCAATGGTAACTTGGGTGTGATGCCAAATCAGTTGCGTTTTGATCCCAGCTTGAAGTAATTGGATGTCTAGACACACTGATGAGCTGTGATACAGTGAAATATTCTGTCTGTGGATGGATATATATATATATATATATATATATATATATATATATATATATATATATATATAAAATTTATGTTTTTCAGTTTGTTGACGAGATCTCCAGAATTTTTTAGGTGTGAAGGGCTGATTGTTCCTAAAAGAGGCGTTAAAATTTTAGCTCCAGCTTTTGCTAATTTGTAAGGAGAAATGCCTATACCAGAGATAATAGGTCACAATGGAGTGTTTAGATTGTGTGTTTTCGACACACACAGACTTTCTCTATCATATCCTTTCCACATAGATTAACACATATTCCCATGCATGAAACTTAGATAATTTAGTATGATGATGATTATAATAACAAAAGAACACGATTATATATATATTATGGGGGGGTGCTGAATATAACATCAGTCAGCTAAGTGACAACTTTTATATTTGTATTAATCCTATATATATATATATATATATATATATATATATATATATGTGTGTGTGTGTGTTCTTGGTTGTTTCATTTTCTAGGGCTTATCAACCATTTGCAGGTTATTTAAAACCCAGAAATATCTTTAAATTATAAGTATTATTCTTTTGCAGATAATAATGATTTAATGATACAAGTCTTACTAATTAATTATCCATTACATCACCTGCACATCCAGGTTTAGAGCACCTGGTATTCCCAAGTGGTCACCTATCTAGGTACTGACCAGGCTCGACATTGTTTAACATTAGTGATAGCATGAGAACTGGTGTTTCACTGTGATATGGCCATAACCCTGTGTGTGTGTGTGTTAGTGTTTTTATAAAACCTATCAGTTTTGCTTTATAAAGTTTAAAAGGCATAATCGAGTAGTGGATAGCAGCTTGGATTGAGAGCCTAGTTTGAATTCCAGTTGAATCCATTACATTCACTTATGTGCTAATACCTTTAGGAAAGGTATGAATCCTCTTCTCCCCCCAGCTATGGGTAAATAGCAGGACAGACCAGGTCCTATAGCCTTGTATGGCAACTGGTCTACTGCAGAAAGAAATGGCAACCTATTGTGGGAAAAAAAAATCTGCCTCATCAAAAATGTATCACGCATGGCACATAACTGACTAAAGTTTAAAATTGGTGGAAAGAACAAATACTGGCAAATACCAAGTTCAAATAGAATCCCACCAGAATTACATTTTAAAGTTATAATGATAGTAATTTTTCTACTTGTATATATGAGGATCCATAGCAGCCAATATGAGGAAGAATTATAATTATTTATTGACAATGCAACAACACCATTGAGACATGTATGGCAATATATCATAATAGATATATATTTATGTGATACTTTTTTAAGGAATTACTTTTTATGCTACAGTTAAGGAGTAAAATATGTTAGAAATCTCAAATATAATAAAGAAAATCAGAATAGAGATATATTGTTTTATTCATATAGGTACAGTATCTTTATCCATGCATGCAATATACTGTTTTCTGGATATATATATATATATATATATATATATATATATATACACATACATACATACATACACACTGGGTGCGATGGATAAATAATCATCTAATTTACACATCTTTTTATTTCCACCATCTTTGTTATTAAATATCCCACATTGTGATAACAGAAGATTTGCCAAGAATGGTGAAACATAAGAACCTGGATGACACAAATTTACTGTGGATGAACTAGTGATTAAAGCACTTTCTAAACATTTTCATTTTAGTGAATTGTTTTTTCTTTATTGGAGTAGCATTTTTTATATCAAAATTGTGGTCAGTTTCATTATGGTGAGCAACTAATGTGTCTGTGTTGTTTTTTAAAATGTCTCATTTGTGTTCCTATAATCTTTTATTTAGACTTGTTGAGGTTTCTCCAATATATTCTTTCTGGCAATCCTAACAAAATATAGAGTAAATTCCCCTTTCAAGTTTTGGCTTGTTTTGTATTGATTAAATCTTTTTGTTTTAGATGTAATTATGACAAATTTTACGTTAAGTTTAGATAAATTCTATTCAATTGTAGTTGCGATAGAGACAAACCCAATGAATCCAAAAAATATATTGTTCTCCCATTTTGGAATATTTTATGAGCCTTTTGTTTTGCATTGAATATAAAATAGGGTCTTGAAAGTGTTTTCAATATATTTCTCCTCTCTCTCTCTCTCTATATATATATATATATATATATATATATATATAAAAACTCAAATCATATTCTTACATAGCTTTGTCAGATCAAGACTTATGTGGATCTCATGTATGCCACCAAAGCCATTCAGAAATATCTAAAATGCCAGCTGTATCCAGCTGGTTTCTATATTCAATGATTAAAACTGGCTTTGAGGGAGTGAAGACCATACTTCAAGCCTTGTGGACTGGTGCTACAGAATCACAAACAAAGTATTGTACCAGATAATAGAAACCATATCACTTGAGTACTTTCAACAGCAGCAACAACTAAAATGGATAGCACATGTAAATCGATGAGAAAATAATGATACAATCAAGATGCTGATATACCACTCTACTTCAAATAAAAGGTTAGGAAGGAAACCCCCATCAATACTGAAAGAATGATAACAGCTGGTGGACTCGAGAAACCTATTTTTATGAAAAATTCTTTTAAGAGAAAGATCTGATAAATTTCAACTGAAAGTTGTACTGATTGCTTGGTCAATGAATACCAAATTTTTCCTTATAAGGAAATGGTTAATATTACCATTATATGTGTATATATATATATATATATATGTGTGTGTGTGTGTGCGTGTGTGTGTGTGCGTGTGTGTCCAAGCAAAAAATTAAATATACTAGCCATTTTGTATATTTATATAGTGCACACATTCTTTGCATAGGTACATAAGTTTCCTTTCAGTCATACACACATACTAATGTGTATGTGAGTGTGCCCTCAACACACTCAGATTAATGGTATAGTGTAAATATCTTAAAACACATACACACTTACTTATTTACTCTATATGCGAGATACTGGAGACTAATGAAGACAGAGGATCAGGAATATTCAAGTCAATTTTCAACGAGATGTCTAGTGGCAGGGGAAGGAAGGAAAGGCAGGAGGCAAGGAAGTTCAGAAGGGAAGGTGGTGTAGGTTCCACATCATTAAATTACAAAAGCACTTCATTAGTGACTTACATACATGAATATATCCAGTAGGTATTTCACAAGGAGATTCACTGTAGCATTTTGCAATGTGACAATGTTAAATAGCAACGCCTACCTTTGTGTGTGCGTGTATGTATATATATATATATATATATATATATATATATGTATGTACGTACGTAGGTATGTGTATGTATGTGGAGTTTGAATTATTGAATCTTTGTTTTCCCTTGCAAAACTCATGTTGGTCAAAGTTGAAACCAGATTTATTTCCTATCAGCTTGATTATTTCAGTAATATAAGTTAGTATCAAAGATATTATAAAAGAACACTAGATATAGTTATGTATTGATTGATTTGCTTTTTATGGCTTATTAACCTCTTGCAGGTTATTTAAAGTCAGAAAATATTTTTAAATTGTAAGACGTTTTCGGAGATAATAATGATTTACTGATACAAGTCCTATTAATTAACCCATAGTTGGAGAGAGGAAGTGGTGGATTCATGCCTTTCCCAAGGGTATTTGTGCATAAGTGAATACAATGAACCTGACTGAAATTAGAACTCAGCTCTCTAATTTCCAATTCTGGGTCATTAACCATTAACTCACCTGAATATCCAAGCTTAGAACAACTAATATTCTCAAGCAGTCGCCCATCTACATACTGACCAGTCTCGATGTTGGTTAACTTCAGTGCTTGTACGAGAATCAGTGTTTCAATATGGCCATAAGTCATGTAGTCAGTTTGACCAAGAGATTAAATCTGTATCTACCAAAGCACAACGGATCGATAAGTTGGTTGATTCTGTCATAATCAGAAATACTGTTTATTTAAGAATTCTATTAATGTATTAACATGCAGCATTGCATCTTTTAAAAGAAATTTTTTGGAGTAAAATCCTTAGATTTATATGAAGAGTTGCTGAAAAGTTCTCTGTTCAACTAAGAAGCCTTTCCCTGAAAAAATTCTCCTGTTTGGTTATAATTTGAAAAGTAGGTCAGACCAAGAATTTTTCAACACCCCGTCATATATAAGATAAATTATGAATAAAAATAGAAACATGAAAAATTAGTTACATGAATCCATATGGTGCAGGATTATGTTCATAACAATTTTATTTTGTAGTCTACACGTAGTATAACGAATGTCAGTGTCACAAGCAGAATTGGTGAGCTGAGTTAAAATTCTGGACTCATCTGCTGTGTACACTTTTGTTTAAATACTCTTTGGAAATTCATGAATCCATTTTTTCCATCTCCAGCTAGGGGTTAAATAACATCATAAACTGGGATCTCAAATTCTAAGTGGCATTGAGCCTCTGAATTCCAAATTGTGAAGAAGGCAATAGGAAAACACTCCACTATCTTTCCCAAGAAAGAAATTCACAGATAATAATGAAAGTTATGATTGCTTACATCCTGAAGGCACATGACATTAAAGATAAAAAAAACAAACAAATACAATAAATATAACAGTGAAAACTCAGCTGCGCAAAATAATGTCTTATTTGGAAAATAATTGTGAAACCTACAAATAAAAAAAAAAAATGGATGGGTGAAATTTTCTGAATTACTTTTTTTCACTTATTAACTAAGTATAAATGCATTAGAAGATGAATGATTAAAAACAAAAAATATATCAATGAAAAATTTTTAACATTGATGTTAACCCAAAGCTTGAAATATTTTCTTTCGTTTAAATAGTTGTTTTGTCGCAAAATGAAGATTTAAACAATAACCCCCACCCCCACCGACAAAAAAAAAAAAAAATCTATGAAAAATTAAATTGAAATAATTTTTTACAAATTTTAGTTTTTTAAGTTTTGAATAAATTATACAAATCTTCATAACTTTCTTAAAAATAATCTTTCAGAAATCGCTCTTTTTTTTTTAAAAAATGGACAATATGCAAATCCTGCACAAAATTTGGCAGATATGGTTTGGGTATCTAAAAGATAAACAACACCATATTTTCAAAATACCTCATTCATAGAATCATGACATTTAATGAAAAGAATTACTGCACACTTTTAAAGCATTGTATATTAAAGGCATTCAGATAAGCATGCCTTTAAAAATAAACATACATAAAAGGTCTGTCAGGAAGTTTAGGAGCCATTTTGAATATCTTGGAAACCTGTTGTGTAGACTTGATTTAATTTTTTAACCAATCAGAAGGGATATTACTGTGGGTTTACTTTGTAGACAGTGAGATGGCACTGAATGAGTTTACACACTAAGTGACTCTCATGATTTAACTATTGTTAATATCTCAGGCAGGATTTGGGGGAAAACAAAAATCACATAACCCGGGTCTGTTGGCTGCTTTAAAGACTAGATTTATCTCAGTGAAAATTTTAGCTTTTCCTAAAGCTAGATTTACAATTTGTCACATTAGTATTCTGGTGGCTATCTGTGGCCAGATTATGAATTTATGTTGAAGTTTGTAAAGAGGCTAATTTATAGTTATACAATATTGATTGAGATAAGCTGACTTCTTTTCTTTTTTTTTTTTTCATTCACCATTAGCCTTCTATAATTGCTTATTGAGAATAATTTGCATCACATCACTTTCAATATAGACTCAACAGTAGAGAATATGGTATAATAGACAATACTTTTTATTTTAAAGAATTATTTACATGAAGTTCTATCCCAAAGTCCAGGGAATTTGATCAGAGTAAAAAAAAAAAAAAAAAAAAAAAACTTTGCCACTAGTCCATATGAGGCAATGTGCTAACTAAAGGCAAAGGAAGTGAATTGAAAGTAAAAATGATAGTAGCATTTTGTATATAAACCAAATGCTTCTGTTTAAATACTGATGTATAATTATAAAACAAACAAAATATTAAAAAAACTTTTACCTTGAATAATATTTCATAAAAAGTGATTGGTCAATTTTTGACCTTTTTTTATATTAAAAGGTGTGTAGAAAATTATATGTATTTATACATGCATATATATTCTGTGTATTTAGGCAGTAAATGTTCTTAAATTCATAAACATATACACAAACATTCCAGTAGATAAGTACCTATATACAAACCATCTATAAGTAATAATAAAAATCTAATTTAAATATTTCCATTCAATCATTAGAGAATAAAAAAAAACATAATTTAAAATTTAGGAATAGATCAATTTTATGAATATTTTATAAAAGCATTTTTGTTTTCATAAGGTTATTTCCTTTTTTTACTCTAAAAGAAGAAATCTTGAATTTATTTACTAGATGCTTATCCATGATTTTTGCAACTAATAATATAAACAGTCATCTACAGAAAAAAAACCATAAATGGAAGAACTGGGCTTTTTCTCTGATTTAAAAACAAGAACTCAAAACAATGATTTTGTTGATCCTTAACAAAAGCTGTTCTGGTAATCTCTTAAAGATAATGTCAGTCTTGATACAATCTGCTTTTATTTTGAAAGTAAGAAACTAAATGGTCCCTTTCTAAAGAGCATTAGTAAAGTGCTCACAGACTGAGAAAGAAAAGAAAACAATTCTTTAATGAAATTTTTAATATTATAATGTAACATTTTAAGAACTATTTTTAAATGGAAAATGTTTTCTTTTTAAAAAGCAGTGTATTTTTTTCTGGATTGATCTTTATTTTGTAAGTTTTTTTTATGTCAAGAAAAAAAAAAATAATTATTATTTCACTATAAAAAGGATTTATATTTTGTAATCTTGTCTGCTATTGAAAAACTGTCAATAAAATAGATAACTCTTGGATTCTTAAATATAACCATACTGGTTCAAATAATACATATGATAAGTAAAACTATATATATATATATATATATATATATATATATATATATATATATATATATATATATATATATATATAGGCTGATAGATGAAATAGACACTATTTAAAAAACTGATATTCTACTCAAATACATAGGTATTCACTAAAAATAACATTTGAATATTGGATTAAAAATAAAAATCCATTAACTCTCACTTTCTGATGAGTGGATGGAGTGGTTGCTGGAGGATCAGTCTATGAAACTCTACACTAGGGATGCTAAGTGACATCAGCTAAGTGACAAACGTTATTTTTGTATTAATTCTCTTTTCGCTTTCTCCATGTATATATATATATATATATATATATATATATATATATATATATATATATATATATATATATACACACACACACAAGAGAGTGGCTGCTGAAATGTCCTTGTGATTAAAATTTTTTCATTTGGTCAAATTTTGCAAACTGGGTTCAACATAACTTTTTGACACTCCTTGTGTGTGTGTGTGTGTGTGTGTGTGTGTGTGTGTGTGTGTGTGTGTGTGTATATATATATATTTTATATATATATATATATATATATAATCAAATAAGACTGAAAGCACCCCTTCTTGTTGAAACACCCAAATTCCTTAAATAAAGGAGAAGACAGGGTACTGTAAGCATAGCAGAGGTCATGATAGGATTTGAGCATTAAGTCTTACCATCAAACTACTCAAAATCGTATGCAGCAGAGGCAGATTCCAATTATCTTGACTGCTTTGTTGTCATATGTCAAGAGTCGAATTGCATAAGCTATGCGTGACTATAAACAATTGCACAGGTACCATCAAGTTTCCCAGAAATTGGAGAAGGAACTCCTTCATCCAACTATAACCAGTTGGTGGCCATCCTTGTAAAATGTGTGGGAAGCCATCAATCAATATTATATACATATATATATATATATATATATATATATATAAGAGAGAGAGAGAGATGAAAAGAGAAAGACAGAGAGAGATGAAAAGAGAAAGAGAGTGAGAAAGAGAGAGAAAAAGAGAGAGAGAGAAAAAGAGAGAGAGAGAAGAGAGAGAGAGAAAAAGAGAGAGAGAGAAGAGAGAGAGAGAAAAAAAGAGAGAGAGAAAGAGAGAGAGAAAAAGAGAGAGAGAAAGAGAGAGAAAAAGAGAGAGAGAAAGAGAGAGAGAGAGAAAAGAGAGAGAGAAAAAGAGAGAGAGAGAGAAAAAGAGAGAGAGAGAGAAAAAGAGAGAGAGAGAGAAAAAGAGAGAGAGACAGAATGAGAGAGACAGAATGAGAGAGAGAGACAGACAGACGGAAGAGAGAAAGACAGACAGAAGAGAGAGAGACAGACAGAAGAGAGAGAGACAGACAGAAGAGAGAGAGACAGACAGAAGAGAGAGAGACAGACAGAATGAGAGAGAGAGAGAGAGACAGACAGACAGAAAGGGACAGAGAGAGAGAGACAGAAAGAGACAGAGAGAAAGAGAGACAGAAAGAGACAGAGAAAAAAAGAGAAAAGTGATTCTTGAAATATTTTTCGGTTATATTATCTTAGTTATAATCATGTTAAAGATAAGTAAGTTATCTCAATATGTGCCAGGTTTATAATCATTCTAATTTTAAGGAAAAAAAAAAAAAAATGACAAAATCAAAAATTTTTTTACCTGAAATTTTTCTTGATATGTAAAAATTTATAGTTCTTTCCAATAATTCTAAAATAATATTTTGCCTGAATAAAGACAATTATATATCAATAACTCATAGAATTTCTTTATATATATTTTGTTAAATTTTGATAAAATGACTTATCAGTTCATTAAATATTTGTTGAACAATGCTAACTTTAACACAAAGCCATAATGTGAATTCATTAATAAAAGCCTGCATTAGTAGCAAAATTTATTAACATAATATGAATGTTCTCTCATGGAGTGTTTCTATACTTCCAAAGGGATTCTCTCGAAATAATGTAAAAGGTGTAAAACAAGTTTATTTTAATGTAAGCCAGTAAAATTGACTAACTTTTTAATCCACATATTACCATATATGGACATAATATTTTGTTGAAAATTTTTTTTTTGTTTTCCCTTAGTCAATTCTGAAAATATAAATATTTTTTTCTAATATAAATAACTATCCAATACATTCATGTTGAATGATCCTGCTTTTAACAACTTCTGTGCACTGCTGGTCAAAGTGTTAAAAAGTAAATACATAAAAAAATTTTTAAAAATAGTGCAGAGGTGGAAGACAAGGAGGCTTAATATTGATGGAAATAATTAAGTCTAATCATAAACAAAATTATTTTAAAAATAGGTCAAAATAGTTACATATTTCCTTTTGGTACAAGTTGTCAGAGTTTCATACTTTATAGAAAAATTATCTTTCAGAATGGTTTTATTATTTAAAAGAAATTTAAATCCTGCATAATGCTTGCAAAATTTTATTAAATGTTTTTTAAAATATATACCAGGAAAAATAATTTGATTTTTAAATACCTTTTAAAAGAAAACATTTTCTTTTTAACTTACAAAAGAATTCAATAGTCCTTTTAATGCTTAAGAAAATAAATCTCATGTAAAAACAAGTTTAATGAAGTTAGAAATAGAAATATATTATGGCCATATGTTGAATACACTGATTCTCATTTAGTTACTAAAATTAAATAACAAAGTTTGGTTAGTACTTAGATGAGTGATTGGTTGAGAATACCAGGTGCCATGAGTTTAAAATCTAAGTTTAAAATTTAAAAGAATGTGCAGTTAGTCTGTAATAAGATATGGAAGAGTGCTGTAGCTCAGAAGGTTTTATTTAGACAATAATCTGTTACAAGAATGGATACTATTTATAACACTTTGGCCTAAGAGTGTTCTTCAGTCAAGGGAGATAATCTCCAGTAAAGGAAGAAAACTATGTAGTTACATGCCATATCGTGCAATGTTTAAAATTTTGGAATGTGAAATCAGTGAGCTGAATTCAAATTCTAGGTTAGTCTGTTGCATTCACTTTCAGGGTTTGTCAAATGTCATACAAAATTTGATACAGGCACAAATTTGTGAGCCATTGCAAAGATTGCAGGGCCATTCTGACACAATGTTATAAAACCTTGTGTAATAATTGAATATATTATGAATAGATAATTTTTCCTTAGTTTGATAATTCATCTATTCTCACTCCCTCATGCCTTTGTTCCAAGTACTCCAACTATTATAGATATGACCCTAACATTCATATTCCACATTTTTCTCAGCACATGAATAAGGTCGGAATATTTTTCCAATATTTTGTTTCCTTTTATTATTTTATTGTTTTATTTTATTAGTCCACTAGTGGGTGTGTGGACAGTGTAATGGATATTGGTATGGAAAAGTAGAATTAATGAGATGAGTTCAAATTCTGGGATAGTCTGTTGCATTCACTTTCACACTAATCCTTTTCGAAAAGGTATGAACATGTCCCTTTTCTATCCAGGTATGGGTTAAATAGCAGAACAGTCTGGGTTCTCTAATCTTGGGTGGCAACCAAGTCTAAGAGAAGGAAAACTCTGAATTTCAAACTGTGGAGAGAGCATTGTGAAACCATGCCACTAAATTTACAAAGAAAGGCCATGGCAATTCACAGATAATAAAGAAAAGGAATCTATGGAAAGTCATGATTAACTACATTCGGAAGGAGCATGACATTAAAAAAAAAATCAAAAACAAAAAATCATTATTCAGTTATTGCTCAGATTGTTTTGTTTTTTTTTTGTTTAATTAAACGGAAAGTATATTAATAATAAGGAAAAGAAGTTTTAATGTCGTGGTATTATGTCATTTTGTTGTGAGGGATTTTTAAAGATTAATCTATAATTTTTTTAAAGTTTTGGGGTTTTTTTTTTGCATTCTTTTTTTATTCAAGACTGTTAAATTCTTTTAAAAATAGTATATCCTGAATACAAAAATTGATCACAAAACGTTAAAAACTTTTCAACATTGTTTTCAGCAATCTTGGGAAGAATATTAATCTTATAGGGAAAACTAAAGAACAAAAAAATGTTTTAAAAACAAAAATCATTCCATGTTTAAAAACAGTTCATTTTCTACAACTTAGAAAAGACTATTAATCTTCAAACAAAATGAAAAGAAAAGCAAAAGTAGTCTCTTTAAAACAGGAGATCAGTTTAAAAAAAGAAAAAAAAAAAAAGAAATTTTCCAAGATGGTATCATATCCACCATATATAAATATTTTTCATCTAAAAACAATTTTTTATTACCATAAATCTCTGCAATATTTTAAGAACTTATTTGTACATTACAATGCATCTACCACTGTCTTGATAAAGAAAAGAAAGAAAAAGATTAATACAGATAATTATCTTGGGCTGCAGGTGTCACATAGGAATTGTGATATATAGCTTAAAAAAATGAAAGAAATAAAGGTGGATCAATATGTCCATAGCCAGACATGTAGTTATGAGCTGCATTCTGATCAAAGATTTTCGCTATATAATATTTGATCTACTATTAAAACTTTCAATGTATAATAGATGTTCTACTATTAAAATTTTCACTGTACAATATACATCTACTATTATCACTGAATGAAGTGATCTAACAAAGAAGGAAGTTATGTTGACAAATAAATTCTTTTTCCATCATTAGGCTGTGGACTTATTTAAATACCTAAGTCAATCCTTCCCACAAAGTAAACTCACAAACTATTATTAGCAAGTTTTATCAGTGGGTACTTCACAATGTGGTAAAAGTTAGCCTAGTCTGATAAATATTTATAATAATAATAAACAAAAAAGAAAGCAAAAAAAGAAAACAAAACAAAAAAAAAAAGAAAGCAAAAAAAAGAAAAAAAAAGAAAGCAAAAAAAAAAAAAAAAAGCAAAACAAAAAAAAAACAAAAAACATGCCAAAATTCCTGTGGCATATAATATTTTACTTTGTTCCCAATGCGACTTTTATTTATATTTATACATACCAGGTGTAACCACAAAATTGTCCAATTGTTAGATTAAGCTCTGAACTGTTGTATCTTAGAAATGATTAAAGATATCTTACTGGAATTCTCCAAGGTTTTTATAACACTATTGGACTCTACTAAGAATATATAATTACTCTCTAAGCTTAACAGAAGAATTGTGATGAAACTGATCATAAACAAAAATGACATGTTCATCATTAATTAATCATAGCTAAGGATCAAAAAAATATATATTATTCCAGGATCATTTTCCAACTTATTCAAGATGATCTTTGCCCTCTCTAACCTTCTAACTTTATGTCCTGGAGTAACAAGATGCCTCACATATTTCAGGTACGATTTCATTTTCAAGTCTTTTTTCACTGCTCTTTGGACTGCCATAGCTAAAACTCCACTCTCATGTGTCAAATGTCATATGAATTGAGCTTGATCTTTTCTAATCGATCTCTTTAGCTCTAAGTTGAAATAATGATTTCTATTCTGATTGAGTTTTCCTCTCTACTGTTCCCTCTTTTTTAAACTTATTCACCATTCTCGATAGTTCTTGAATGGACTTTGAAGATGGAATAGTATGAATGTTAGTACCATTACTGAAGACCTGAATGATCTTTTTCCTCTCACCGTTGCTCAATTGGGAAGACAGTGGGTCTAACACAAAACAGTTTCCACCTGCTCTCTTTTTAGCTGAATAACTCAAAAGGCTTTTCAGTGATTCTTACAAAAAATGGTGTCAAATGTCTTATCTGAAAACCTGGAAAAAAGAAACTCAATTAGTTTAATGATTTTTTTTAGATATTAAACATTTTATGGATTGGAAAATTATGCTGTAACATGATTTGGGCAATTTTGCTGTTACACCCGGTGTGTGTGTGTGTGTGCGTTTGTGTGAGTAAGAGAAAACAACTAGAATAAGGACATTTTTTTTCTTTTACTAGCAAATGGTAGCAAATCATTTGTTTGCTACCATATTCTATCAAAAATCAAAACGATTCCTCTTTCTTTTTTTTGAACACTTGAAAAAGTCAGTAGAATGGATTTGACAAAATGGGGAAATGTCAAAAAGAATGCGATCAATTATCTGAACAAATCTTGAAATAATAATGACTCATCTGAAAATTACAGAAGGTATCTTTTAAATAGTTCTTATTAAGACAAAAAGTTTCACAAATGTTTATACAATCCACCAATTTATTTTTGTCTTTCTCAAAATCTTTACAAGACTGGAGTAAGTCTTTGAGATTTCTTATATAAAATTAAGAGTCAAACTTTTCTTTCATAATTTCTAACTCAGCCATACTGAATTGATTAAAAGAATAACCCAGAAATTATTCAAACAATGAAAGGGTTAATAATGAATAAAACTATATTTATAAAAGTATATTTATAATATAAAAGCACAAAACTTGAGAAGGACAACCAACAGTTCTTCCCACAGAGATACTTGTAACGTCTATAAAAATCATAAGTGTTTTTGGAGAGTAGCAGAGTTCTCAAATAAAGTAAAATGATAACCTTTAACTCAAAGGAAAAGGTTCTTTTTTTTTCTTTTAAACAAAAACTAATAAAAAAATAAACAAAATATTTTTTTGCGGATTTTGAGACTTTCACTTATTAAGAACCACATTTTTTTTTTTTTTTTAAATTTCAATTTTTTTTAATATAGTGATTCTCAGATTGTGAAATTAAACTTGATCACTTTTTAGAGGTCATAAGTTTTTCAGTGAGTGGAGTTCTTTACATGAGAAAAAAAAAAGAGGCTGGTGATGTTTTTCCATTTTTCACTGTCAAAATGCCTTTTTAAAATTTTTGATGACTAAAAAACAGATGTAGATTGTAAAAGTACTGACATGTAAATTTTATTTTATAGGATTGAAATTGTCAAAAGATCTTTGTTGCTTTTATATCATACCTTCCAAACTTTTAGTTAAGACTTCCAATTATCCTTATGAAAAAGAAAAGAAAGTTCAATAATTAATTTGCTGTTATTTGGATATTTCTGATTTTATATAAAACAAGACTAGTGGTTTGAAAAAAGCTACAATCTCCCCTGCTATTTAACAGTTTGGATTCTTATAGGCATAAGGATGAAAATGAATGTAAAAGACTAAACTGGAAATTGAACTTAACTCACCAACTTTACTTTCTGCCCCAGTTACTTACTAGACTTGCAGATTCAACATAAAGTGTGCAAATCGGTTTTCTATTGTTATTAAGTAATAAACTGATAACCCTGGCCTGAATTACTACACATTAATATGATAATTGGAAAAGTATATTTAAAGATTTGAATGTAAAAACTTTAAGAGAAAGGACATAATAATATATATTATTATTTATGATAGCATGGAAAAATTAGTAATTAAAAAAAGATTCTACTGGACATAAAAGTGGGGGCATTGGTTTTCCATCATTTTTAAGTAATAAACTGATACCCTAAGCCTGAATTACGACATTAATAATTGGAAAAGTATATTTAAAGACTCACATGTAAAACCTTATAATAGTAAAGAGAAAACCTCCTTTATTTTTTTTATTATTTTTTTTTGCAGCAGCATTGGTAAACTAGTAAGGAAACTGTGAAGAAACGGCTCATGGTTAAGTGTAATTGGCAAAAATGCTCAATAAACGGAACTGACAAATTTTTCGATAAACAACAAGGAAGATAAAAAACAGGGCAAAATAATACCCAGCAATCAATATATATGCAAGTCAAAACAACAGTCATGAGGCAAAAAAGTTCACAAAGTAAGAATGGTGTTCACGCACAAAAGGGACACAGTTGAGTGATTTTAATGTTTTGACTTCAAGACAAAAAAAAAAAAAGAACAAAAATATGGCAAATGAGACTGAGAAGTGGTTTATTTTTATTGGTTTGGAAGAAATCCCAGAATTCAACTATAAAGTTAGGGAGGGTGATGTTTTTGCAGTCATTCCTACAGCAATTGGAACAAACTTTTCAAGTATGATACAAAAAAAAAAAAAAAAAAAAAACTGAAACTTTTTTTAAAATTAATTTAAAGAATATTACCTAATGGTGTAATTCTAAAAGATGCAACTCCAAAATTTAGGGAATTTGAACATAGATTGAGAAATTCATCTAACAAATTACTCAGCATCTAACATTTCACAAATGTCTTTCAATCACTCCACGAGAAATATAGAACTTCATTTTCTCCTAGTAGTATTATTAGTGGTAGTAACAGTAATATTGGTAGCATTATTATCATCATTATTATTATTATTAATAGTAGCAGTAGTAGTAATATCATTAATAGTAACAGTAGTAGTAGTAATATCATTATTATTAATAGTAGCAGTAATATCATTATTATCAATAGTAACAGTAGTAGTAATATCATTATTATTATTAGTTGTAACAGTAATATTATTATTAGTAGTAGAAGTAGCAGAAGTATTATTATTAGTACTAGTAGTATCATTATTACTATTATTATTAGTAGTAGTAATAGTAGTACTATCACTATTATTATTATTATTATTATAATATTTCCTTTGATTTCTGTTGTATACTCCTTTCCTCACTATTAGTAATAGTAATAATAATCACATAATGAGGTGTAGTTATAAGGTTGCTGAACACCTGATCAGCTCCTACTATATGTTTCTGTAGGTATTTATTTATATGTATCATCTTGGGCAAGAAGACCATTTCTTATTAATTTTTCCCCTGTTTCTTTGAGGAAGCCATTTTGTATCTTAAGATCTTTGAAAATTTGGTCACACCTCGTATATACATTTGTGCAAAGAATTGGGGGTAGGGAATCTAAATGGGTATTACATTTGAATAAATTCGACAGACATCTGGCTAACAGAGGAAGAATTCATTTTTACACCTGGCCAGGCTGCTCTATTCCCACAATACATCTTACATCTAGAACCTGCCTCTCATCCAGCACTTCTTCCTCATCAGCAATTCAGTGCTCAGGACAACAGCAAGCAAAGATCAGATGAGGGCAGTAATGGCTGAGCAAAAATAACAGCTTAGAAATGAGTTAAGATCATTTGGGAGTTTTTCCATGTGTTCATTTCACTCAATTTCCTGCCTTAACAACTCTCCTCAAAACGTTTGTCTCTTTTTAGGTAACACTCTTCTCCCCCCCCACGTTGATCCAATGGGGTGGGTTAATGCAAAGGGTAAAGAGTTGTTCATGACTGGAAAGGAAAATACAGGAAATATTCAGGCCAAAAGCTTATCAAATGGCAGCTGTTTTTATTTTGTGTTTCTGAATTGCAGTACATAGATATTTATATTGTTCCTATTGTAACATTTTCAAGAGTGATCATAGTGAATGCCAAGTCTCAAAGATATGCCTCAATCAAATTCTTACAGACTGCAACTCATTTATGATGTACTGTTATGGCAGTAAATGCTGGACAAGAGATAAAGAAGAGACTCGAAGCAATAGAAATGTAACGTTAATATTAACCATTTCATTATAAGGAACCATTTGGTATTTATTGACCGAGCAGTCAGTACTACTTTCAGTTGAAATTTATAAAATCTTTCTCTTAAAACAATTTTTCCGGAAAATAGCTTTCTCAAGTTTTGCTTGAAAACACTCTCATTGAATATCCACAATTTAAAGTATATGACCAGTTAAATTCTTCTGTGCCATGTCTCTTCAGGACACTGGTGATCATGGATCTCCACAATTTCCTGTCCTTTGTAGACCTTAATAAATTTTTGTCATCTCTCTCTTAATCCTTGTCCTGCCATCCATTTACTCAAGCTAGCTAGGTAGGTTATACATTGTTTTCCTCTGTCCGTCTTGCTTTCAATCTATCCTATGGGTATCAAATTTTCCAAGCCCTTTTTCCTCATTATATGTCCTAGAAATTTCAACTGTTTGTTCCTGATGTTAAGTAAAAGTGTCTTTTTGTTTCCATTTTCTTTAAAACTTTGTCATTGCTCACATGTTTAGTAGATGGTATTTTCAGCATTCTTCTGTAGAACCACATTTCTGTTGCTTCAAGTTTCTTCATTTATAAGGAGATTGTCTAGCATTCACTAGCATATAGGAGGACTGATATTGTATAACAGTTCAGTACTCTTTTCTTTGATTTTAATGAAATTTTTATGTTTTTTAATACTCTGCTTAGCTTTCACTAGGTATCTTTCACTATCCAAATACACTTTGGATTTCAGTGTTTCAGTTTCTGTCCTCTGTTAAAACACTTCCCAGATATTTCAATTGTTGGACTTGTTTGATTTTGGTATCTCCAATTTGTAATCTGCATTTTGGGCTCATCCTTTCAGTAAGAGCCATGCATTCAGTCGTCTTCCTGTTAATGTTTAATCCTTTCTTCTTGCTTTCCTCTACTACCTTTTGTAGGAGTTTTCATAGTTACCTTTCTGTGATATCAACACTGTCACCTGCATGTCTTATGTTAAGATTGTGATTGCTACTAATAAATTTTGGTAGGAATTCCAAAATATATCATGGTTATTTTTCTATAACGCATATATCCAACATTTTGGAACTACAGCTAGCTCTCATAATTTCATGGTTAATTACAGATTGTGACAGCTATTAGGGAGATGTGATTAAATATACTTTAATGTTTAAAAAGATTTCTTCAGTATTATTATTGTTTAGGTGATAAGCATTATAACATAGCCAAATAGCTATATATATATATATATATATATATATATATATATATATATATATATATTATGAAATGAACAAAGTCCAACAATTATTTTTAAGACATTTTTATGTTTATACATTCTTTTTATAGATACAAGTATTTAAGTAAATGCTCTGTTTATAATAAACAGTATTAAACAACATTTACCGGCCTGAAAGTCCAAAAAATTTTCATAGAAAATTTTTGTCCTCCGATAGGAATTGAACCTGTATCCTATACTGAACTGTCATATAGCCTGACGTACCTTTAACTGTTTTGGCCATAGCTCTTCTGTTATAGCTCCTCTGTGGCCAAAACGGTTAAATGCACGTCAGACCGGTAAATATTGTTTAATACTGTTTATTATAAAAACAGAGCATTTATTTAAATATTTGTATCTATAAAAAGAATGTATAAACATAAAAATGTCTTAAAGCATATTTATATGTATTTATGGTTATTTTTTAAATTTTTAATATCTGTTACATCCCATGGAAAATGCCTAATATAAAAGAGATAATATCACATGATGCAATATTTGAAATACACTCTTTTGTTAGAGATAGAAGATTATCATAAACAAGGACTGTCATGAAGAATGATATGTTTTTTCTTCTAAGTCAGGGATATCTTAATTTTGATGAAAATAATGAAAAAGATTTTAAAGCAAACTTAAGAACTACACAAAGGTTCTTACGAAAATTTGGATACAAAAGTGATTCTGACTCTTCTGATTTTATTAATTAATAAATTTAAAAATATACATTAATTACTATTTTTTTTTAATTAATAACTATTTGTACTCAGTTGTTGACATTAATACTGTCTGCTGATGTGTTAAAATTTTGGAATAATGCAATAATAAAAATTTAAATTTCATCTCTTTGATAGACATCACAATCTGTTAATATTAAAACTAAATAACTGACAAAATACTAATCTGTGTCAGTTTTTATTGTGCAAGTCAGTCTTTTCATAATAAAATTGGTATAAACCAACTGGTGTTGTGGTAACAACAAGCACTACATCAAGAATGAGTTAAATAGCCTGACTGTAGACAAATGGAAAACATTAAATTCATACATAGCCTGACATGTAGATGAATTTAGTGAAATGTGAATAAGACATTTTTACAATATACAATGACAGATTTTATAATGCAAGACAATATTTTCATAATAAAATTAGGCTTAGTGTTACATCACATTGAAACACAGGTTCCTGTACAATCACCAAAGTTAAGCAGCATCTAGCGTGGTCAGTACCTAGAAGGGTTTTGTGACATACAGTGGTCGTTAATAATTAAGTATAACTCAAGATTTCAATGTAAAAATAAAACAGTATTTAATTACAACTGCAAATAAATATTTAACAAGAACAAAGAAGTAAAAGTCAACCAAATATAATTAACCATTTCAGTGAATAGCTTATTAGTAGCACGGCTCGGCTTAATGTCCGGTAAATCCTAAATCAAAATCCAACTCATCAACGCACAATAATTCACACTAATTCAACTGGATAGTTTCACTCAATAGTCACTCAATAATCATTCCAGTCAGTAGTCTGACACCACTATTTATATACCTGGCGGAAAACATTCATAAGTCCAGAGTGTCACACTCAAGCCTTGGTGTTGGTAGTTACTTTTTCTTCCTATATGACTAATGGGTGACTGCTTGGGAATACTGGGTACTGTAAACTTGGATGTGCAAGTGGTGTATTAGGTAATGGTTTGGAATTCTTAATCAGAGAGCAGAGTTCCAATTCCATTTGGGTTTGTTATATTCACCTACATGCGAAAAGCCTTGGGGTAAGATATAAATCACCTCTTTTCTCCCAGCTATGAGTAAATTAGTAAGACTTATATCACTAAACTATTATTATCTCCCAAAAAAGAATTCTTACAATCCAAAAAATATTTCCTGGCTTTAAATAATCTGCAAAGAGTTGATAAGCTGTAAAAAATGAATCAATAAAAACCAAAACTAAAAAAAAATAAAAAAATAAAAGATTGGTATTAAAGAACTGGTGTTGGTAAAATCTTCAGGATATATTTATATAAGTATACTATGTGAATTTCTACTTGCATTTTTATTTTAATTATTTACTGTAAAATTATTGTAAATATTTGGAGCCTGAGATTTTATTATGCAACTTGATGTTCATCATAGTGCAAATTGATGAGCTACTTTCGCTGGTTCCCAAACTGCATGAATTTAAATGTGCTACTAGGTTGGCATCTCAGTCCCACCCTTCCACTGTTGAAACTGTTAAATGTAGCCATCTCTTTTACTCCAATAGCTTCATGCCCCTCACTTCTCGTCTGTGGAACTCTCTTCCTCTTACTTACATCCCAGATAGCTATAATCTTCAATTATTCAATTGCAATGTCAATCGACATCTCCAGATGCCTTGATCTAATTCCCAGTCCTTCTCTTCATCCTTTCCACTTTCACGCCTCTTTACTCTTGCTCACACTTTCTGTAACCCCTTGTGTGCTAGTGGCACTCCCACCTTGCTTGGGGTGAAATGCTTAAAAAATAAATAAATATAATATATATATATATATATATATATATATATATATATATATATATATAAAAAAAATAGTATAGGTTGGATCTGATAAGTCACTTGAACTTTTAATTTATTGAATAATAGTACAGTATTTGATATTTATTATTTTAACTTCAGGTATATAAACATTGCCATAGGTTGTAAGAAACTTCAAAAGAGAAAAAGAATATTGTAAAGTTATTGCACAGTAGGAATTTAAAATTGAAAATCTCAAAATATTGAGTAGAGATCTGAGAAAAATCAAAAAATAAATAAACTTGAAAAAGATAAACTTGAGAAGAAATAAGTTTAAACATGTCACAAGAAGAAATTTGAGAAAAATTTAGATCGTAATAAACAAGAACAGAGAATTGACAAGCAAGAAAATATTTCAAGAAGTTTATGTTTCCAATGTAAATAAGAGCAAAAAATAAAATAAAATAAAATGCAGAATATTAAGAACATCAACTAAAGACATAAAAGCAACCAAACTACCAACTTTAAGTAAACATCACAAAGAGAAATAAATTTGGCTTTGTGCCGCATCTGGCCATGTGGGGTGTGGCTAGTGAATATCTCACAAAGAGAAATACATAAGGTAAGCAAAGAATTTATACAAAAACTGATTTCTTAACAGAAATTTTTAGTGATGAATATAGAGCTACATTGGATGGATGGCTAAGCTAGAGGTTGTATCCTTCATGGAAATAGTCAATCAACACAGCTTTGAAAAAAAAACAGGTGGTAGGTCGGGTTATCTTTTGGGCTAGTAACATAGGCAGTAAAATTAGAGGTATTTTCAAAGTTGATATTTAGTTTTTAATTGTCAGTATGTAATGATTATCATGGGTTATATTGTTTGTGAAAAAAATATATTGTAAAGATATTGAGTGGCAAGAATGTAATGTTGGCAATTGCAAAAAAATAGGTGAACAGGGATGTGAGAACAGTCAAGAAAAAAAAATAGCTTTAAGAATTTCATAAAAAAGCTTTGGGAAAAATTAAAATAATAAGCTAGAAAAGTGGATTAACCAGCAAGAAAATATTTCAAGAAGCTGATGTTTCAAAAGTAAATAAGAGAAAAAAAAAAAAAAAAAAAATGGAGAATATTAAGAACATTGACTAAAGGCATGAAAGCAACCAACCTATCACCTTTAAGTAAACATCACAAAGATAAATATGTAAGGTAAGCAAAGAATTATATGAAAACTGATTTCTCAACAGAAAATTATAGTGATGAATATGGAGATACATTGGATGGGCCTGGTGGCTGTTCATTGAAAGAGTCAATGAGATAGTCGTCAAACTTTGGGGCTGGTATTTTAGAGAGTAAAATTATATTCTCCCTTCAAAGTTGATGATGTAATCAATATAAATGCACAGAGTTTTTGGAAAAGTTTTTTTTTCTTTTTTGAGTGATACAAATCACAACTAAGAAGATTTAAGCTAAAGTGTACATTCATTCATATTCTGTAAAGTTAATAATTGCCCACTTTGCAAAAAAAGGCTTCAAAGACACTAAATTAATGGACACTAGCTTCTGCAGATATTAATCCAATAGCAAACTTGAGGTCTGTGAGGGGAGACAACTTTCTCCTAACAAATCATTGACTCTTCATGGAAAAAAGGGTAATATGAGACATCAACATGGCTGTTGGACAATACACCACCTGTAGACAGTGAATTGTTTATCCAACCCAATCCTGCTGTATCCTGGTCAGTGAGAATAAAAACAAATATTGTTGTGTTTTAAAATATATTTAACTGTGTTTTGTTATATTTTGTTGTTCCTAATATTTTGGGTTACAGCATGGGTCATCATTAAAAGAGATGTATATGAGAATGGAAAAGGATATTCAAGCTAAGAAAACCTTTGCTATAAGTATCCAGGCAAATACAAGGACCTTGAGATGGAAATTGGTAAAATGAGGCATCTCAAGACAACAACGTTATCTGATGTTATTGGGGCTCTGGGAATTATATCAAATGGAGCAAGCAAGTATGCCGATCAAATTACTGGCAGCCCTAAAATATGTATAATAATAATAATAAAAAATATACTCATGGGTACTTCTCACTTCTCGCTCAAATTTCTCATTATGTAATTTTAGAAATTATATTTTTCCCCTTGATTTTACAAAACCTCATCTGTTTGCATTTTCTAATGCAAAAAAAAAGAAAAAAAAACCCTGTCTCTTGAAATCTCTGGTTGAGACTTGGAGACAACTTGTACTGCACAAAATAATAAGGCTGCTCCTTCTAATAATAATAATAATAATAAAATCAACATGGATACTGTGAAGAGTGCATGAATACTGAGTAGACTTGATTTTCAATGAAAGCCACCTGTTCCTATATTATGGAGCAACTGCAATGTCATGAAGAGGTTAGAAGAACTGGAAATCTGAGGAAGAATTACAACCATCCAAGTGAAAGCACCAGCTACAATACTGAAGAATTTGGGTGTTGTTGTAATGGAATAACCTGTCACCCCCATGAATGACTACATTATAGGTAGTAACTACCTATAAGTATCCGTAAGGCACAGGAGTCTAACTGGGATCTGTTGAGTATGACTCAGACTTACACGAGAACTACTGACTTTCCAATAGCAGCACTCATTATTGGATTGATTTGCGATGATTGTGTGCATAACTGTTACCTTTATTCTTATTGTACTGATTTTTTACAATAAACCTTATTTAGTTTATTCACTGTGTTTGTCAAGTATATATTCCTATTAGCACGGAATATAACAGGTGTACTATAAAGACTTGCTGTTACTAAATCCTTGGTGAAAACCGTCATTTACTACTCATGTGAAAATCCAATGTATACTATAATAATAATAATAATAATAATAATAATAATAATGCCCCTTGGTATTTTTTGATAAAATCTTTATACAAATATAGAGAAAGTTAGTGGAAGACATAGGCCCCGACTTCAAGCAATGATGTTTTAAATTTTGCACAAATGAAGCTGAAGGGAGGATACCAGGGCAAATAATTCTTGGTAGCAATGATCCCAAAGAGATGTATTATTCAAGGTAGCAGACTGGAGAGTAAGGTTTTTTAGTGACATAGTTGTATAGAAATATCTTCTGTTAACATTGCTTCTCATACAATTAGCAAAGTTCAGCAAAGTTGAGCCTGGTCAGTATCTAGACAAGTGATCACTTGTGATCAATCTCAAATGTCAATGACACATGACCCAGTGGATAAAAGGCATTGGTTAGATCCAGTGACTAGACCCAAACAGTTGTGAGTTCAATACCAGGCTACAGCAGTGGCGAACCAAAACTTGGAGAGTTAAGTTAAAGGAAAATAACAGACATCTTAAAGAGGCATGGCATGTGGAACAAGAACAGTCTATCCCAGTGGATGAAATAAAAGTTTCGGTTTGAAATTCCAATCACTTGAAGGAGGAACGTGAATATGGCAATGGAGACGAGGATAACAGTCCAAATAATGTAAATAATCATAATACCCCATCTCAGAGATATAGACAGACTTTGTAAAGATAGAAAAGCTACCCTTGTTTAGGAGCCAACTGGGCTAAATAAGCTTAAGATGTCAGAAGTTGGCCACCACCTAAACAAGAGTAATTAATACATGTTATACCAATAACATGTATTAATTCCTACCAGTAACCATGATTATGGACATTTTCTTTACCTTTAGTTTATCTTTTAGATACAAGGTTGTCTTTCTGTGATCAAGCTAGAGCAGAAATTCATTAGATTACATACATCAATATAGATCCACAAATATCTACAACAATATTATAAGCAATCAGATGTAAACTAAATCCCAAGTATCTGTCTATATAATAAACAATGTGAATGTTTGTTGTTTTGGTTTCCATTTCTCTATAACTTTTGTCATACTTCAAACAGATGTTGAAAAAAAAGAAAAAAATTAACATATAAATCCTGTCATGATTCAAATACTTGAGGTAAACAGACAAGAGATATATCCACTATGTTAGCATTCAGTTGAACAATACAGTAAAATTAACTGGTAAATACTAAGCTAGTGGGTGTGTGTGTGTGTGTGTGTGTGTGTGTGTATATACACGCATATACTATACTGACTCTAGCTAAATGACAATAGAGTGATACTAATCTAAGGCAGGGTATACGGATGATACCGTGATTCTAAGCAGAAGTACAAATGTTTTCACTATACTTATGTTAGTTTACAAATAAATTTTGGTTTTGTAAAGTGTGTTTTCGGTGAAGTTTTGTACTCTTTACTGAAAACTGATGTTGGTGTACACAAAACCCAAAATATTCCATAAGTGGCTAGTCAGAAAAAGTGAAACATTTTAGAGTTATACCAAACACCAAAATTAAAAGGCTTTTTATTAAATATGCATAAATATGAATTATTTTATATGTAGATGAAATGCATAACCATGGGTTAGACAAAATAATGTCAACACCTGGCTTAAACATTTACTTATTGACTAATAAAGTGCTAAATCTCCATTAGCTTCTAAAACTGCTTTGGTTCTATATGGAATGGAATCAAGTTTTGGATTGTTTCCAGTGGAATTTTATCCCATTCTTCAATCAAAATCTCGGAAAGTTGCTTCAGTGATGATAGGGGAGAGAATCTGCTCCTCACTCTCTGCTCTAAAACTCCCTATACCAGTTCAATTATGTTGAGATCAGGTGATTGTGCTGACCATGGAAGATGTTTAATTATGTTATGATGCTCATGGAGTATTGCTGCCATATATGGTCTGGTTTGCCTCAGGGTTCTTGATAGGCTCCAGAGGCGAATATGCAATATAATTGACCCTGTTCTGGCATCTTGTCTACAGTCACTTTCTCACAGATGCTCCGTCGCCTCTGTTCTACAAATACTTTCATGGTAATTGCTTCGAGGAGCTGCATTCGCTGGTTCCCAGATTTCATGAGTTCAAGCGCCCTACGAGGCTGGCATCCCGCTCTCACCCCTTCACTGTCGAAACTCCTAAATGTAGCCGTCTCTTCTACTCTAATAGCTTCATGTCTCGTACCTCTCGCCTGTGGAACTCCCTTCCCTATTCCAGTTTCCCTGAGAGCTATAGTCACCAGCTATTCAAGTGTAATGTCAATCGACATCTCCAGTTGCCTTGATCTATCCACTACCCTCCTCATCCTTTCTTCTATCACTCCTATCTGATCTCACTCTATATTTTCTGTAACCCCTTGGTCCTAGTGGCTTCCTGCCTTGCTTGGGGTGAAATGCTTTAAAAAAAAAAAACCCCATGACCCCTTTTTTTGCAGTGCCTATGGGTGCTCGACCTGATGATGATGATAATGATGATGATAATGATGATGATGATGGTGATGATGGGTGCATTACCATCTTGGAATATGGCACTTTCTGGCAAAAATATGGTAGCCATTGTAAGGATAATGTCATTGAGAATGTTGAGATGTTTATCTGCAGTAATACTACCATTAAGAGTGAAGATAGGGCAAAAAGAATACCAGGAAATTGCCATCCAAATCAGTACTGAGCCACCTCCATATTTGACCGTCAGGACTATGCAATCCAGATCATAGGCTTCACGCATTGTTTTCCATACATAAATACTCCTGATTATAGGAAATAATATGAAAGAAAACTCATCGAACCAAATAACGTTTTTCCATTCTTCGAGTGTCCAATTTTAATGATCATCACACCATTTTTTTTTTGCAACTTGGCATTTGACTTTGTGATCAGAGGTTTAGTAATCGCAGCCCTTCCATGGATACCAGCTTTGTGAAGCTCCTGACATACTGTGCATGTAGAAACTGTATTCGTTAGATGAGTAATGAGTTCTGATGTCACCTTTGATGCAATAGTTTTGATTTTTTGCCACAATTCATTTTAAAGTTTGTCTCTTTCAGTCAACTTTGGTTTTCCATCCACTTTTTCTCTTTGCTAATGATATTTTACCTTGTTTTGTGTAAGCTGTCATAACCGTGATCACTACAGCTCATGACACATTCAATAATTTAGTGACATTTTGGTCACAGATGCTCCTGCTAATCAAGCACCAAATATTTGTCCTCTTCGAAAATCCGACAAGTCGCGCATTTTAATATGTAACTTTTTTCCTGAAGATAAATAACGACTTAATTAAGTGGAAAAACAAGGTAAAGGATAAAAGTACTGAGCAGCTACCTTTTATGCCAGTTTGATGTTTACAAATACCCGGAAATGCCAGAATTAAAAAATATTTGCTATTTTTGCAAGCTGTTCACATTGTTTTGTCTAACCTGTGTGTGTGTGTATGTAGGACTTTCATTTAAATGCCAACAAGAATGCTGAAAATCTAAGTTAAAATACATTTTTAGAATAAATTCACACATTCTAGGTTTAAATAGTAATTTATGCATACTCAATGAATAGTTTCCACAAAAAGCCATCGACAAACCACCTACAATCCTAATTGTGGCAAACAACTAGCCCAAAACTACAAGATTCCATCATTAATATAACACGTGCAAAAAAAAAATCCCCCCCCTTTTTTGTTGTAGACATAGGACACAGGTGTGTCCAAAAATTCCAATTTTTAACATCCTTTCTCATCACGCTTTTATTTGGTCTAAAGGCCGACTAATATAAAATAAATATTATTATCATTATTTTTTTAGCTCTAGAATTTCTTTTAATAGCTGACTATATCTACATTTTATAAGAAGCATACGTGAACAATCTTTCTTTACTATCAGTTCAGTTATGTGCCATGTGTGATACATGCTTAGGCAATCATGTATCTTTCAATAGATGATTGACAAGGCAGATTTTTTCCCCATAGTAGGTTGCCATCCAATGCTACAGAACCCATCTGTTCTGCTATTTACTCATAGCTGGAGGGTGGGCAGAAGAAGAGGATTCATACCTTTCCCAAGGGTATTAGTACATAAGTGAATGTAATGGATTCAACTGGAATTCGAACTCGGCTCTCCAATTCCTCAAGCCGAACCGCTATCCATTACTCCACCGTGCCTTCTTTATTATATAGAATAAAAATATTTTTTTGAATATTGCCTTCTCAAAGTGTTTTTTTTTTTTAAATATCATCACACACATCTAGTTCACCTTAGACTTTGCACTCAATCAGAAAAGACAGGTACATCCGCAGGTTGACCTGAGAGTTGTCATCCTATGTATGGTGCAAATCCATGCCTTTACTAGATATCAGTAACTGCCCTATCATATAATAAACATGTTGCTGATCCAGCTGCACCTAAAATGTGCATATGTGGGACAAACTGGATGACAGGTAGATATATAAGCACCCACCTATGAGAGTATAGGTTCAGAGAAATCCCCAAAGTCACACACTTGCTGACAGTTATTGACAATATTCAAAGTTGAATAAGTAATAATGCTATATATGAAAGATTTAGTTTTGGGTTCTTATCGGTCTGCATATAATAACATTACACGTATATCACCATGTATTGCATACACGCATACTCATGTACAAATATGCACATATAATGCGCATTCCAGAAGTTTTGAGACATTTTTAGGCGAGATAGTTATAACTGTTCTAGATTATTGTAATCTTAGTATATCATTCTCTAATAAGTTGATCTGCCAACTTTTGTTATTCCAGATTGAAGGAGATGGCTTTGAACATGCACGTCTTGTCACAGCTGACTTATTTGCAGAATGTAGTTGGGACAATTTGGAAACTTGTTATGCAATAAAGTTTAAATATAGACAGAGATGGGTATTAAAACTGTCCCTCACCCCCCACTACAGTCCAGAGCTTGCCCCCTGTGACTTTTGGTTGATCCTCAAGTTGAAGGAGAACTTCATGTGCAGTTGTTTTGAAAACAGTGAGAACATGAAGGAGGCTATGACAAGGGTCCTGGAGACCTTCACTTTGGATGACTTCCATGGAGCCTTCACGAAGTGGCTATAGTGTTACAACAAGGGCAGTGAAGTCAGGGGATCCTACTTTTGAAAGTGATTAGAGTTTTGTACTTCTTTGACATTAATAAATCTCTCTACAGAAAAGTCAAAACATCTGGAATGCACCTCACACACACACACAAAATCCTTTCATTCCAAGGAAAGCAACAAAACCACTAAGATGCAAGTTAGAGTGTTAGAGAGTATGAGAAAAGAAGAAACCTACTATTAAGAAGAGAGAACAATAAAAGAACAAGAATTAAGAAAAAAGAGAATGATAGACATTACATTAAAATTTCTGAAGCTCAAAGTTGACTGGAAAACATGGAGTCAGAAGAAAAGCAAGAAATGAGATAGAAGAAAATTTTAGCATAGAACTTACAGTTGCATGTAGCTATTTCAACTGTAAAATGATGAGACCTTGCCGCCAATCTAGTACTGCACTTAAATTCATAAAATCTGAGTACTAGAGGAATGTTCATCAGAGTAATTAACATGAAAGTATTTATAGAAAGGAATCGAGAGCCGAGTTCAAATTCCAGTTGAATCTATTACATTCACTTATGTGCTAATACCTCTTGGGAAAGGTATGAATCCTCTTCTTCTCTCCCAACCCACCAGCTATAGGTAAATAGCAGGACAGACCGGATTCTATAGCCTTGGATGACAACTGGTCTACTACAGAAAGAAATGGCAACCTACTGTGGGAAAAAAATCTGTCTCGTCAGTAATGTATTGAAAGATACACGATTGCCTAACCATATATCATGCATGGCACATAATTGACTGACTGATTTATAGAAAAGGCATAGTGAAGCTACATTACAATAGCGGGAAAGTGACTGAAGACAAAATGCCAGGTCAGGACCAATAACATTGCAGATTCTTCAGATTTTATCAAAATTCTCTAAATGTATAGCAGGAGCACCAGACTAGATGTGGCGTCAATATTCAATGCATGGATGAATAAAAATTACTTTAAAGTAGAATAAATGTTGTTTTAAGACCGATCATATGTACATCTCAACACCCAAGTCATAGACTGTTCCTCTTCGGATAAACTCTGCAGAAATTTCGGAATATTTTGTGCATATCATTTATTGGCCAAATGCAGTTAACCTTCCTCATATTCTATCTGATATTTACCAGTGATGAATTACCAGAATTTCTTCTTTTTATTATCTTTATTTTCTAATTAACAACTTTGGAAAATATAAACTTGCAGATGTTTGGCAAGGTGGAGTTTACTTGGCAAATAGATAACAGTGGCACCTTTCCTGATAAGAAGTATTTTTCAATTCAATATTTCTTAATGATAAAAGGAGAAAGAATAATATTACTCATGCCATTTCATATACTTACAGACACACACACGAAAAAAAAAAATATATATATGCATGCATATATATATATATATATATATATTTAATAAACATACACACACACACACATATATATATATATATATATATATATATATATATATATATATATATATATGTATGTATGTATGTATGTATGTGCTGATGTGTATATAGTTATGAATATGCATATTGATTAGTCATTACATATACATATTGGCATATATACATGATACATATGCACACAGACATGTTTTTATTGTCATTCTTGCCTCCTTATTGAAATCATGCCACCATATTTGACTTACATAGCTTATTCTGAGCTTTTCAAATTTTGTACTTGTTTGTTTAAAAGAGAGGATATTTCTAATTTAGATTTGATGAATATATATGAAAATATTTCAGATATATATTTTTTCTTTCAAATGTTTTTGATATTTTTATATTTCTAGTTATGAGTAGATAAGTACATACACACACATTTATTTAATATTTTCATATATTCAAGAGTTACATAAGCATATATAAATACATGCATACACACATACTTCTATCATGAGACACACACACAGAGTGTCTGAAGTTAGGCAAATCACAAACCTCAACATCTAAAATTTACTTTGACAAATTTTCCTCAAATTCTGAACAATTTAATTTAGATGTCAAAACAAAGTTTGAGTTAAACACTGCCATTGAAAAAGGTGGTGACTATGTGATAAGTAGGGATGTGAACCGGTAATGTATAGTGTTGTAACCTAGGGTAGGTTACTGAATAGAATAATCACACGAAGGTTGGTAATGAACGATAATACTTAGGACAAGAACAATGCATATAAGATTCACCAGTGGTGCGTAGAAGAAGTAGTCAACTACTAGAAGTGAGTCAAGTGAATTCCACACTGAATTTCAAACTGCAGACCAACATACAGTATCTACTATTGTATTTATGTGAATGGAGACATACCCAATATTGTTCGTTGGTATGCTACAACATATAGCTCAATCTTGATGCATGATATGTTTGATTGTGTTCCTTATTTCTTACATAATAAAATAAAATGCATTATGTTCTGATTCACCCTTGTATAATGTGTAAATTTCAATTTTATACATATAAAAACAGTTAATAGCAATTTTTTTTAGATTTTGTTGGTATTTTAAAATATTCAGCAACATGGCTTGATAAAATTACAAGTCATTACATTCCAGAAAATGTCATTGACAAATGTATTGACTGATGGCAATACAGGTAAACTCGTCAGGTTACTGAAAGACATATCATAATGCACACATTCAAGAAAACAACATCCACATTGTAGGAAGCATTTGCTGGGTGTTTTCCTCTTGTCAATGCTTTAAAAAGTACAGGTGGGGTGCTACAACCACTTTGCTGAATGTGGTCAGACAAAATGTGATAAGTTCTTGTTCCTTGATTGAATCAGACAATTGCACAAAAAGGGAGTTCATCCTTTGTTCATATTCTCAGTTCTTTTGTACTGCATTATAAGTTAAAATAAATGGAGATTTCTCAACACCATTTACATTTGGAGTAAATTTAGCGAGAGACTCTAATCATAGCTAAAGCAAACTGAATTGTATTTTCTATATTCTGCAAAATAAAATCATTAGAGAAAAGAAAAAAAATTCACAAACACCAAATATTGTACATGCAACTTTTTTTTTTAGTAATTTCAACAGCTATTTTGTGCTTCCTTGATTAAAATGCAAAACTGAATACATATGTCATCTTTCAGCAACAGCTGTAATTTCAGTATTTTAGCATGCATTTTACTTATTGAACACAGCTGTCCATTCCCAGATCTGAACTAGTCATACATACTTAGATCAACAATCATTTACCAACCACTGCCTTTACCAGTTGAGCCACTACTATCAAAACATTTTCACTGTGCCAATTCAATCAATCATCAGAATTTTAAGACAAAGATCAATCATCTTATACTTGTATGATTCCACATTGGATCCATATGCTATCCAATCCTGTTATATCAGGATAGAGACATCACTCTTCTCCTCTGGTTTCTCTTAATACAAAAGAAAAAAAAAAATTCTTTTTTTTTTTGTTTGTTTTGCTACTGCTGCACTTTACACACAACCAAAAGAGTGAGTGAGTCACTAGAAATAGGCACTAAAAAGAAATCAGACTTTAAGAACAATATTAAGAAACGGATCAAAAGTCTTCTTTTTGTGAAGAATAAGAATTATAGAATTTTAGGATTTGGTAGGAAGAGAAAAAAATAAAGATATAAAATCCAAAATAGGTCTGTAGAAATGAAAACAAAAGAAGCCAATAAAATATTGCTAAATCTTGTCACAAATAAAAATCAAAATGGAATGAAGCAAAAAGATAATAATAATGATAATAATAATAATAATCATGTGAAGTAATAAGAAAAATAATCAAGTAGAAATTCAAGAGAAAATAGAATAAAAAAAGTAAAAATACTTTATTTTCTTTAGAAAACATAAAAAAAAGAAAAATGAAATTCAAAATTATTTTGAATATAAAATTGAAAATCAAGGAATAAATGACAAAAGAAAAAAATTAAATAATAAAACAAAGAAAATTAAAAATATCGAGATGAAAATAAGAAAACATGCTAAAATATAAAAAAAATGAAAGGAAATAAAATGACTGAAAATAAAAGAGGAAGATTTTTTATTAAAATTGTTATAAAAAAAGAAAAAAGATATCAAAATATCAAATAAAATTGAATAAAAGGATGATATAAAATAAAAACAATAGAAAACAAAGGAAAATGGCATGAAACAGATTTTGAAATATGAAAAATTTCCAAATGAAGCAAAGAAATAAAAGTAAAAAAGAAAAACCCCAAAACATTCAGATTTGATAATGAAAAATAATCAATAATTCTTGGAATGCAGAGAGTAAATGAAAGAGATAGAATGTATGAGAAAGAAATAAGAGAAAGAAAAAATTAAAAATAAGAGAACAAAAGTCAAGTAAAGAGAGACAGAAAGAGATAGATGCACGGAAAGCGAGAGGAGACTGAAAGAGAGAAAGAAAAGACTGAAAGAAAGAAAAGACTGAAAGTCTGAAAGAGTGACAAAGTCTGAAAGAGAGAATGGAAGAAAAAGAGAGAATGGAAGAAAAAGAGAGAATGGAAGAAAAAGAGAGAATAGAAGAAAAAGAGAGAATGGAAGAAAAAGAGAGAATGGAAGAAAAAGAGAGAATGGAAGAACAGCTGAGTAAGTATGGTTAGTGAGAAAATTATAGCAAAGACATAACAATGAATCAATCTCTCTTAAAATAACAAACAATAATGAGTACTACAGAAAGAGAAAGAAATGGAAAAAGGGACAGAGAATTGAGTAAAGAGAAATAGAGTAAAAGTAAGAAAGATAGGGAGGATAAGATGGAAAGCGATTGGAAAATGAGAAAGAAATTAAAAAAGGAAAATGTAAGAAACAGTGTGAAAATGAATAAAGTGGTAAAGAAATGTTAAGAATACTTGGTAACAAGTTCAGTCTAAATTCTGTCTGAATTCCTGGGATGAGGCAATATCATTATTTACACTATTCAATTGTGCACTACTGTCCTCATCTTTGCTGTTGTTATCACAGAGTTTTGATGTAAGAATGCCGACCAAGAGCACAATGGCCGAAATGTTGTGATAATAACAAACATGTCGGCATGTAAATAAGTTGAGTTTAGTTTTACAGTTGTTTTTGTCTCTTATAAATTTCACTGAATCTCAAATACAACAGACTGACATTAGAAAACATATTCCTTAATAAACCTTCCTTGTTATATTTTAATGATCTAGGTATATGATCTGGTAACATGTAACCTAGCAAAGTGCCGCATGGACACTAGCTTTTCTGTTAATGAGGAAGGTGGCATGTCACCTTGAAGAATGAAAAATGAAAAACAAGACGTGTCAAAGGGTGGATGAGCTTCTTTATAGAATCTAACATACTGTGTGTGTGTGTGTGTATAGGGGTGCGAGAATGTATAGCAAAGTGGGAAAATGTTTTTGTGTGATGACTTTCATCCTTTAGGACGTCTTCAAACTAAATTTGCTATGTTGGTGAGACTACATATTTACATGAACAAGGGATGCTGAAAATTTTAAATTTAAATTATTTTTTTTTATTTTGTATATAATCTAGTCAGTTTTATTTAGTTTCTTTTTCTTTCCATCACTTTTAGTATTAGATATTCCACACTGTGATATATATATATATATAAGCCTTGAATGCCAACCTCCCTAGAAATGGTGCCTCAATAAAAAAAACAATGTATTTGCACTAATGTTAGTGCCCAAGTTTGGTAACAGGAAGAACATGTGGCCTTGTAAGATACTGCCTCAAATCATTATTCACTATCAGGCAGGCCTCACCTTGCTTTGTTGTGAGATTAATCCCACTTGTGCTTCAATGAAAAAAAAAATATGGCTATGTATGTATGAAGTCACCTTCCTGACAAATCAACCATGGTGAGATTCAAACTCAAATTGACCCTGGTGAGATTTGAGTTTGAATTGAATTTTCCAGGACTGATTTGTCAGGATGGCAACTTCTTGATTTTAAAGGCCTGGGGAGGTGATCCTAGTGTGCAGCAACTTTGGAAAGTGCCTGAAAACCACAGCATGGGTTGATCTAAGCCTCGTGAATAAAATTGGGTAGACAGAACTATTTAGGAGCTATTGATGGCTATGCTAGCATGAAGTCGCAAGTCATCACGACTGTACAAGTCAAATGACTTACCTTCTAACATGGCTGTCTCCTTGTAAAGGCAGGCCAGCTAATCTACCTCATTTATAGGAGAGTACCTAATACAGTAAGTGGGTTAGTCCACTTTACTAGAATGGACCTGCCCAACACATTTGCATGAGTGGACTCTATTCATCCATATCTCTCTCCATTAAATCACTCAATGTTGTTTTTCCAACTTGGAGTGACTACACTAGTCTACCTGTGTGTCAGACCACTTGCAAGTTAACCAATATTCTACAGTGACCAAGAATTTGAGTGTACTGGCCCTGTTCAGACCGTTAATCACACTAGATCATGCGCTCTCTCCCAGAAACATTAGCTACGGTCTGCTCAGCGTAGCTGCAGTATAAACCACAAGTGGGCCCTGTAGGTGTTGAACAAACATAAATGTGACTGAGCAAGCTTCTGCTACAGGGATTGTCCATGTTTCTCTTGCGGTTTAACTGAATGAATTTATCTATATCTTTTTTCACTAGTTCCTCAATTCTATCCATAACTTTCAGAGAGAAAAAAAAAAATGTGTGGTTGACACCCCACCTGTTTACATAGCATTTCAAAGTGGGGTTTAGTTATCAATACATATTTCAGTGTTTTGAGCTTATATTTTCTACTGCTTTCCAGGTTGTAATATTTCTCCAAGTTTCAAAAATAAAATCTAAGATTATTTTTTTATCCTTTTTTTTTTTTTTTTTATTTCCCTAGCATTTCCTTCTTTTCACACTTTCTCCTCACTAGTCATTTTTCCAAACCTTCTCTTTTTCTTGGAGTCCTTCATTTATCTTTTTTCTAAATATATTTTCCTATTTTTCATGTCCATCTCTCTCTATCTTTTTCCCCAAAATTTGACTACAGGTTTCAGAATTGCCATTCTTTTTACTTACTATAATAAACATACTTTCTCAGTTTTTTTACCCTATCTCATACAGTCTCTATTTTCCTTGCCTTTATTCTCATTGTTTCCCTAACTATTTTCTTCCCTGTGTCTTCTTACCTCTATCACCTTAACATTGAATATGATAAAAATTTCATCAGAGAATTTAAAAAGGACATTTTAACTCATTTAACAAATATAAAATTTCCATTCCAATGAATGCATTTGTGAAAATACTTTTTTTTAGCAGCATCTCATAATGAAAAGGCCAAACATTCTGCAAGTTTGCATATATTATTGCCAGGTTTTGCAATGTAACACACTTGAAATTATTAGTTATTCCTTTGGAAACAGTTTTTGAAAATTCCCCAAATGTCTTTTCATTTGAGAGAAAATCCAGGTGAAATAAGAACTATTGTTAAAAAATAGAAAGGAAAAAGACAAGAAAAAGTGAAAGGAAAAAGACAAGAAAAAGTGAAAGGAAAAAGACAAGAAAAAGTGAAAGGAAAAAGACAAGAAAAAGTGAAAGGAAAAAGACAAGAAAAAGTGAAAGGGAAAAGACAAGAAAAAGTGAAAGGAAAAAGACAAGAAAAAGTGAAAGGAAAAAGACAAGAAAAAGTGAAAGGAAAAAGACAAGAAAAAGTGAAAGGAAAAAGACAAGAAAAAGTGAAAGGAAAAAGACAAGAAAAAGTGAAAGGAAAAAGACAAGAAAAAGTGAAAGGAAAAAATGAGAGAAAGAACAAAAACAGAATGAGAAACAAGGAAAGAAAATAGTATTAAAAGTAAACAATATTAAAAAAGAAAAGAAAGAAAAATATCCTATTTTTACATTTTTTTAGAACAAAATCTTCTCTTCCTTCATATTAGATTCTATGGCTTAAAAAAAAAAATCCTCCATTTTTTTAAAAATTTTCAATAAAAAAAAGCTCAAATGAAAAAAATGGGGAAAAAATAGTAACAAATTAGAGAAAGAAGAAAAATAAAAGTTAATGAATGAGAAATTAAATATAAAAGAAAGGAAAGTTAAATTCTGAAAGATTATTTCAAGTTTTTAAGTGTTTTTAAAAAGAAAAAGAAAATAATTACAAGGGAAGATATTTTTTCCTGTAAAACATTAACAAGATTATTAGAAATGATGATGAACTAAAGTACAAATGAAAATTACAAAAAAAAAATATGCATATTTAAAATTATATGCATGGCTTAATTTCACAGTTTTCATAAAGAATTGTGTGTCCATTTATGGAGAAATTTCAATGCTACTATGAACTGGCAGGAGTTGTTTTATCTGTATGGTTAAAACATAAAGGACACATTTTGGTTAAATTTAGATTTCAATGAACTTAATTACTATATACTTGTTTACTCTCTCTCTCTCTCTCTCTATATATATATATATATATATATAGTATACACACACTAATAATACAAGTAATTTTACTCCTCACCAGTACATTCATGCACAATGCAATAATCAGGTGCTGATGGAAAATACACTGTATTATATTTGGAAATATATGTGCATATTTGTATTTAGATTATATTTGTTTGTATTTGGGTGTACATAAGTATATATAATCTTCCTAGTAAAGGCATGCTGGAATAATGGATTGTGGCTCAAATTGAAGAATTAATGAGCTGAGTTCAAATGTATGTAAGTAGAGATGTAACCTGATGAATCAGGAAAAATATATTTTCTGGGGAAATAAATTATAGTCATGGAACCTTAAGATTGTCTCTTTCTTAATTATTTCATAAATATTTGCTCTGGTGTTACATTGAGTTCTCTGGATTACATCCTCTTTGGAATTATCTACACGGATTACCAAATTCTTCATTAACTTACTATATATACATATATATGTAAGCTATTATGTTGCAATTATATATGTAATTTTTTTTCAAAAATAAACTGACTGCTCCAGTATCATAAAAGTACAGAATAAATATCAGTATTTAAATTTTGCAACAGTCAGTTTTCATTCAGTAACTGACATTTGTATTATACATGAAACTTGGAGTTGAGTCTTTCTTTCTTGCCCTTTTTCTTTTCTTTCCTTTTTTTACACGTGAAAAAAGGTTGTATGTGATTGAATTTCTAATAAATTGTACTAATCAGTCATTTACTAATGCCTGATAGGATGTGTTGATACACATTGACACATGAGTGCTTTTATGTAGCATTTTTTTACATGTTTAAATATAATATCCTATAATATATATATATATATATATATATATATATATATATATATTAATTTAATTAGAAAACAGACAACCTTAAGGGTCCCTTGATTATATTATATTTCCCCAAGAAGGTGACTTTTTCCTGGTTCCTCAGGTCACATTTACAAGCAATTAATATTTGCACTCGTTTGACATTGAGCTCTCTGGATTACATCCTCCTTGGGATTATCCATACGGATTACCAAACTTTTCATTACCTTATATATAGGTAATGAAAAGGTTGGTAATCCATATTCGATAAAGAGTTATTAGTCAATGGAATTTTCTTTAATTTTTTACTGTGCAATGTTCGATCTATATGATTAATACTCATTGAATTAAGTGCATTAACAAGGAAACACACACAAATATATATATATATATATATATATATATATATATATATATGAGTATTAATCATATAGATTGAACATTACACAATAAAAATTAAAGAAAATTCCATTGACTAATAACTATCAAACTATAATAATTCCCCTAACTCTGTATTTAAGGACGCACATACCTTTTTCCTATTTATTTTAGATAAAACTGTTTTTGAATTTTTCGCTAGTGTTTCTGCTTTGATTATACAATTGTAATTATACTACTGAGCCATATGGAAATCTCTTGACAAAAAGCATAAAAAAGGAAACAAAAAATTCAAAGAGATTAATTGCTTTGCTTTAAAAAGGAAACAAAAAAAAAAATCTTTTTTTCCTTTATTGTAAAATTAAAAAAAAAATATCTAGAAAAAAGCAAACTAGCAAGAAACAAAATCCCAATTGCAGTGCATTAATAATAAATTACATTTATCCAAGTTTTAAAATTTCATTGTTTAATAACTTTTTTCATTATATATGTTGTATTTCACAGCTTATAAGACGCTCCAATACATTAGACATTCCAAATGAATTTTAAAGGAAGGAATTGGGAAAAAAAGTTTATCCTTTACTTCAAAGCCTTCCTCACTATCTCCAATTTTACCGACTGAATAACATTTCAGCATAAAAACTGACTAATCATGACAAATTCATCACAGATCAAGAAGACGTACCAAATTTATTGTAACTATTTAGAATGTAATAATTAGAAGATAAGTTAGAGTGACTAATACCAGTGAAAACTAACCTTATTACAACCTGAAATCCTTACTAATTGTTCACCCTATACCCCAAACTTAACTCCAGTCATTTACCTGCAGAATATAGGATGAAGGGTGGTTTTTGGAGATATTTTATAGAAAAAAAAAATGGGTATAAGCAGCAAAATATGGTTGTATATTTTCCTAACATTGTAGAGGGGGGAGGCCTCGGCTTCAAGGATTCACTCCAGTTTTCATTTGTAAAATTTAGATAAACAAAACAAACACACAAATAAAGCAAAAACAATAAGCAGTTAAATAAAATTTAATTTTCAGCTTGTAGGATGCAAAGTAATGATTATCATTTCAGGCAGAGGGGAGGATGGAAAAAGGTCATTTGGAAAATAAGGTAAATTCCTTGGATAAAAGTGAAAGAGATTTCACAAGTAAAGGATTAGATTGCAAACAGTAAATTCCAATTTCATCTTCACATGAATTTATAATTTTTTTATTTTTCAGAGCTATTATACTTCCCAAACCAGATACAAATATATCTGACATGTGAATTTGCACACACATTTCAATGGCTAC
>CAHIKZ030000362.1:12500-25000 GCA_903632075.3 Acanthosepion pharaonis | reverse complement strand
TAGGGAAGAGTGGTGAGTGAAGGTGAAGGGAAATAGTACAAAGAAAAGAGACGGGGAAAGAGAAGTGAAAGGAAAAGAAAGATATGAACAGAAAGAAAGGGTAAGAGTAAGAGATATAGTATACAAAGAAAAGGGAGGTAGAAAAAAATGGTGGGGATGGGGTGAAGAAGAATAGAAAAGACAAAGTTGAGAATACATTGGAGGGGATAGATGAGAAGGAGGAGGAACTGTACAACACGAAGAAGGTACAGAAAGAGTAAGCACAAACAATATAAAAAGAAAGAGAATAGAGATAAAAAAAGGCAGAAAACATTGAAGGAAGAGGTGGGGAAAGGAATGAAAGCAAGAGATAGTTAGTTATGAAGGAGAAATGAAACAAAAGGAAAGAGAAAGCCAACAGAGAAAAAAGAAAGGAAGGAAGCATAAAGCAAAAAGAGAAGAAAAGAAAGGAAAGAGGCATAAAGCAAAGAGATGAGAAAAGAAAGGAAAGAGGCATAAAGCAAAGAGAGAAGAAAGGAAAGGGAAGAGGCATAAAGCAAAGAGAGAAGAAAGGAAAGGAAAGAGGCATAAAACAAAGAGAAGAAAAGAAAAGAAAGGAAAGAGGCATAAAGCAAAGAGAGAAGAAAAGAAAGGAAAGAGGCATAAAGCAAAGAGAGAAGAAAAAGAAAGGAAAGGGCATAAAGCAAAAGAGAGAAGAAAGGAAAGGGAAGAGGCATAAAGCAAAGAGAGAAGAAAGGAAAGGAAAGAGGCATAAAACAAAGAGAAGAAAAGAAAAGAAAGGAAAGAGGCATAAAGCAAAGAGAGAAGAAAAGAAAGGAAAGAGGCATAAAGCAAAGAGAGAAGAAAAGAAAGGAAAGAGGCATAAAGCAAAGAGAGAAGAAAGGAAAGGAAAGAGGCATAAAACAAAGAGAAGAAAAGAAAAGAAAGGAAAGAGGCATAAAGCAAAGAGAGAAGAAAGGAAAGAGGCATAAAACAAAGAGAAGAAAAGAAAGGAAAGAAGCATAAAACAAGAGAGAAGAAAAGAAAAAAGAAAGGGAGGAGGCATAAAGCAAAGAGAGGAGAAAAGAAAGGAAAGAGGCATAAAACAAAGAGAGAAGAAAAGATAAAAATAAAACAAAATGAAAACAAGTAAATAGAAACAAATAAAGGAATGATAGGAAAAGAAAAAAAAATTGAAAAAGTAGAAACAGAAAAGTTAACTAAAAGAGAAATACATTGCTTAGTGTTAAGTGAAATAAAAATATGTAATTGAAGTGAGAAGAGAAAAAAATAAAAATATACAGGTAACCTCTCCTTTATCTCCCTCCATATAAAAGAATGTGCTAAAAATTTCTTGATCTGACCGAGAAGCCCTTCTTCTCGAAATTCTGATGTTTTTTTCATTACATCAGATGTTAAGTAACCAAGAACATTTCACTACCTATTGATTTATATACCATTCAAAAACATGGATTAAAGTCGAAATTTAATTTAAATCCAAAATTTTGAATAGTGAAATGTTAAAGTTTGAAGATGTTACTTGTCACCTATTTGCATATTTTGTCAGATTCAATCCATATCTTCAACTATATATATATATATATATATATATATATATATATATATATATATATATATATATATATATATATAAAGAGTGCATATAAGACATCACTATCTATTGAGCAAATTTTTAACTATACATGTGTGTATGAATAAAATGTATGTATGTATAGAAAGTGGTAGAAAAACTGGATCCCTATTTTTTGGTTGATATTTGTCACATCACAGATTTATTTTTCAAATTATCTATACATTAAGTAGTATGCATAGAATTTGAGATGTTAGTTTAAACTGTTTTCTAGGAACTTTTAAAAAGGCCTCCATCTATTATCATACACACACAGGCTCACACGCAAATGCACACCTTCTTTTAATCACATTATATATATAATATATATATATATATATGATTTGATCAAGTTAATTGATAATCTGTATGAATAATTCCAGGGAGGCTGAGAGCTCAACATAATAAACAGAGAAAGTAATAATTAGTTAACAAATCAGAGACTTCAGAAAGCCATGGTAATATTTTATTTCGCAAGACTGATAAAATTTGATTTTGCTTTGTCAGACCTGGTGGTTTGAAGTCTCCGATTTGTTAACTAATTATATATATATATATATATATATATATATATATATATATATATATATATATATATATATATATATATTTACTTTTGTTTTCCAGTACATTGAATCATATATTGTTTCAATTCCTCCATGAATGCAAACAAAATCCATTCAAAGAAAAATTCTTTGTTTGTTATACGATCTTACAACTAAATCTGCTAAATAAGAAAGAAAATTGCTTTCCTTTCACAGGGAAACAAAAGTGAGATATCTTTGAAAATGATTTTAGTACACTGTAATATATTAACAGTTTTTATATATAATTTATCTAAACCTTATTTTATATCTGAAGACTAGAAATGACTATGTTATTAATATTATTATTCGATATCTCATATCATTATCAATACAATTCAGGTGTACCTTTTTCTTTCAGATATTATAATGACAGATACAGTTATTGAGATTCTGGTAATTTTGAAATGTTATTTTAAACTGGGCCTGAAAATCACTGAAGCCACTTGAAGAATTCGGAACATGGAAGATAATGAAACAAAAGTTGACCATACTGTCCCAAAGTGGCCTCAGCATAAACTAGAGTCTTGTTCTTAAGATCAGCCTTATCAGATCAAGAGTTTCATATGAATGCCCATTATGGCATCAAACTTGTTCAGAAATCTCTCAACTGTATGCAACCACTTTCTAAGATCTATAGTTAAAAATAGCTATGAACAAATAGAGCATGTAGGTCTTAACGAGGACCATCTGTTACGGATTGGTGCTACAAAATCATAAACAAAGTATTGTACCAGATAATAAATTGCATTACTTGAGGACTTTCAACAGCAGCAACAACTAAAATGGATAGCACATATAACTCTAAGAGAAAATAATGATATAATCAAGATGTTGACATTCCACACTACTTCAGACAAAAGGTTAGGAAACAAACCCCCATCAATTCTGAAAAGAGTGATTAAACAGCGGACTTGAGAAACCTATTTTCCTGGAAAATTGTTTTAATAAAAAGATTTTTTAAATTTCATCCCAAAGTAGCACTGGCTGCTTAGTTAATGAATGCCAAATGTTTCCGTAAAAGGACATAGATAATATCACCATTACCATTGAAAGTGTAATAATTTGTCTCTTCAAATAAAACCTAGAATTGGATAGTCATGAGTTGCTGATTATGATATTTTAAACAGGTGAAAAAGAAGCCAACCACAAGCACTGAAGGACTTTCAGAAGAGCTAGAATCATCAAAACAAAACATATCTAAAGCATTAAATAAACTTCCAAAACATACAAGAGTTCTTGAGATGCTTCCTGCAAAATCTGGAAATACTTTTGGCAGGCCCTAATAACAAGTGCAATTTAAAGAAGTTGTCACCAAGCAATCTGTCAATTACACGTTAGATGCAACTAAATCTACGAAGAGATATTCCAGCAGATGCTTTCCTTGATTTAAAAAAAAATCCTGCTCCTTATAGAAAGTGAAGAAGGGATGAAAAGATTGAAAAATAATATTAGAAATGAAGAGTGTGATGTCTCTCCGCCAGTGAATGCAAAACAATTTCACCACCAATGAAAAAAAAAAAAAAAAAAAAAAAAAAAAAACACTTGCAGCAACAAGGATGCGGTTCTACTGATGAAAGATGTGATTATTATGTACAGAGAATGTGACAAACGATGATGTTCTAAGGAGAGTAGTAACTGCAATGAAGCTACTGCTAACAATCAGAAAGAGGCAGCTGAAATTTTGGTGATACATAACGAGGAAAGAAGGCTTTGAGTATTTAACACTCGCAAAATACAGTGCTGTTCGATAAAAGTGACTCACCTGATTTTTTTTTACTAAATATTCTCTTCTCTGATGAAACAAAAGTTGAGCTAAATTCAAAGGATAAGCGATCTAAAATCCGAAGAAGAAGCTTTGAAAGCTCTTTGAATTTAGCAGTAAGTACTGTCAAGCATCCGTTTAGTATAATGTTCTGGGGATGCTTTTCTTTTCATGGAACTGGTTTCTTAAAACCTATTGAAAAGACCCTCAGGAGCGAGCAGTACAAGAGAATTTTGGAGTCTTGTCTGCTCCCTTCTGCTGAAAGGGTGCAAATCGATCCCACCAAGCTCATTTTTATGCAGGATAATGCTCTCTGTCACAAATCAAAACTGATGAATGAATACTTTAATGAGAAGCAGGTGAGTGTTATGACATGGCCGCCCCAATCTCCTGACCTCAACCCCATAGAAAACTTATGGAGCATTATAAAGTACAGGCTCTCGAGAAAGCAGTTGAGCAACAAAGAGGATTTGATTGTGAATTTCATATCCAAATAGAATTCAATGCTTGGATTTGCCAGAACCTAATCAAGTCAATGCCAAAAAGGGTTGAAAAGGTTATTCAAAATAAAGGAGGACCTATAGATTATTAAATATTTCGAACTATATTACCTATTATAAATAAATTATACCTGTATTATTCTTTATTTAAAGCTGTTCGGTTATGTTTCTATTGATTACTAGTTGCAGGAAATAAGTGAGTCACTTTTTTGCACAGTGTCTTTCCCAAAATCTCATTTATATCCAAAATTATAATTATCAATAGAGTACCTTAGCCTGAGTAAACTTTTTTTACTAAGTGGTTGGGAAGGGGTCTTTATATTAGTAAGATTAAAAATTAGTTTGACCCCAAAAACAATAGGCGAAAAAATTTTTAAGTAAAAATATAAAACAAGTGAGTCGCTTTTATCGAACAGCACTGTATATCAACACTAAGAGAAATGGAGTAATAATAATGTAATAGTAATGAGGAATGCATATGGCAAAATGAAGGATGGATCAAAAAGGAAAAAGCACTGCTGAGAGCAACAAAAGAGATAAAGCTATAGCGAGCCATGATCGAACACATCCTGAAGATACAAGGTTCACAGAGGGAGATTCAGAGATAAGAATATTTGTACAAATTAAGAAATGATAAAATTTAATTAGAATTATATTTTTTAAATGTAGCCACTCATTAACAAATACAGAATATTACAAATAATAATACAAAATACTATCCATATCACTGTGAAATATATATATATATATATATATATATATATATATGTATGTATGTATCCTTTTCCTAACTTGGAATATGTTTTTAGCAATAATAATTCAAGCAACACATAAATTGGTTATACTATCACTACTTTATCATGCTGATTAACATGTCATTTTGTTGATAATAGTTTGATTAAATCATATATCACCCAGATTATAATGAGAAAATTATTTTTTGTATATTTTATTCAGTTGACATGTAGGAGCACAAAGATTTCAAGAATTAAATTTTTTAACTGTTCTTGCAACTTTCCTCAGTACTATATTTTTGTGCTGGTGGGACAGAAAAGTACTAGGAAGAGGAAAAAAGTCAAACAGTTATGTCCTGACCCCAAAAAGAAGAGGTATTGAGCAAAATTTCATGGGAAAATTAGCTCAGAGGAGGTGTTGTAATGGAATGTTCCACATTTGCTATTGTCTATGTTGACTGACTATACCAGTAGATATATAAAGTAAGCACAGGATATACCTGGGACTTCAGGAATTACTATTTGGTGAACTGATTCCCTGTCTTTCAGTAGTGTATTCTCTTTTACAATAAACCTCTCTTTCTTTCATCTATGCCTGTGTTGTTGTTCCTTTCACTTGAGTACCACCTTTGTCTGTTTGTAGCCTTCTTTAAGGATACAACATTATATATATATATATATATATATATATATATATATATAAAATATATATTGAACAATAAAAAATATTAAAAAAAATAAAATCTTCAGACACACTGGCTTCTATATTAATATTCCTTTGTTTTTATTATTATTTCATTTAGATTCCTCAACTAGTTTTGGCCAACAGGAGAAAAATAATTTTCTGCTTGCTGGTAGCAGTAAACTACAGAAATGAATGTCTTGATGGAGAAAATGAACTTTTGTCTGGAGTTTTCATTTGTTTTTTTATTTTTTTTATCATGAATTTTGGTCAGTCTTTGTGTTGGTCAAACAGTCTCTTTTAAGTTGTTATTTAAGATAAGAGCTAGATGGATTCATGCTGCTCTGAATTCCCTTGGACATTTTGACAGTTTTATTGGTTCCTGGAAAGGGGATGTGTCTCTGTTAAGTCTGTGTGTGTGTCATTTGGTTCTTAGGGAGTGAGTGAGTATGATGTGTATGTGTGTGTATTTATGTATGTATGTAAGTGCTTTATGTTGAAGTTATAAGTCTACCATGCTAACTTTACCAAAGGTTATTGCTAGAAATCAATTAAAATCTATTAATTATGTTTCTAAATTTTTATCCACTGATTTGGGGGATTATGCCAATTTAAGATAAAACTTATTGTTATGTTTTCAAAAAAAAAAAAAACATTTGTTATTACCCTATTTGATGATATGATATTCTTCACCTTTTGTATGAACTAGTCAATTTCAGTCACAAAAATTTTTTTCATTTTCTGTGAAGATAAGAAAAAACATTAAATTTGTAATATTCATGCCTAATTTTAATGGATAAAAGGGGGAAAACATAAGTTCGATAATGTCAATTGTCCATAGTTACTGAAACTTTCTGATCAACTCAAGCTTCTGTGATACTGTTAAATTCACCATTTTTTCCTTTTCTCCTCTTCCTCCAGAGGACATGATCATAGAAAATGATGAATGTAAAACCACTTAAACACAGAGGTATATAAAAAAAAAAAAAAAAAAAAAAAGGGGGGGAAACCCATGGAACAAAAAATCTACACGTGTGGTTACACTGATGTAAACACAGTGAAGGCCCGCCAACTAGCAGTCAGTTTACAAAGTAGTGGCTTCTATCCAGGGTTGCCACAACTCTGTCCGTAGCCTGTGGAACTTATAAACTGAGTCGCCTGCTTCAGGTTTTGTCCATTGCTTCTGATATCCATTAAAGGGAGATCCATAATACTGAAGTACAAGTGTACTTTAATATAAATCAATGAATTCTACATGGACTGTACATAGCAGATTCTTTTTAGACAGAAAAAAAAAAAAAAATTAATTCTTAACCCATTGTACCCAAAAGATTATGATTTCCAAGCGAGATTTCCAAGGGAGATAATTTAGTTTAATTAATGTTGTTAAAATTCTGATATTAACAATTGATGAATGTTTTGAATCATTTTACAGTTTAGCGTGCAGTTTAAGTACAATTAGTTATAGAACACAAGGATTTTAAAATTTGGGGCTTATTATGCAGACAAAGCAAAAAAAAAAAAAGCCATAAGTAATTTCATCATAAGATTCTGCTAGCAATAAATAATTTCAATCTGAATCCAGAAACTCAATTTCTATGTAAGTGAAAGGAAAAGAACAACAATGAATGTCATACAACAAGAGAAAGTGAAAGATAGAATGAAAACTAGAAATATGGAGAGAGAGAGAGAGAGATGGGGTGGGACACAGAGGAGGGTGGGGATGATATGATTTATAACCAGAAATAAAGACCCCAGCAAACAGAGGCCAATGGATTTAGTATTGACTGCACAAAACTGATCAAGTTTAGTTTGCAAGGCGAACCCAGTTTTCATAAATACGAAACAGATCACATTAGCAGAATTTATGGCCAAGTTGCTATATTTAAGCAAGGGAGAAATGCAAAGTGGAAAGTTGGTACAGAATGAATGAGGGGGAAAAGGAGAGAAGAAGGGGTGGGTAAAGGGGACAGGTAGTGTGCAGTGCAAACGTCTCGACTAATTGCCGGCAATGTTCTTCGTCAAACTGATTATGGAGATTCATGGGTCAAAGCAGAAAGCATTGCTTCCTCTCTCAATAAAATGAAATTTGGGGAATCAAGTTGCATAGATCCACACATACATTTTATATATATATATATATATATATATATATATATATATATATATATGTATGCTCGTATATGCATATACTTTGATAATGAAGTTTTTTGTGCAAATATCCATATTTAAATACATTATACAAGTACATATGCATGCATGTGCACACACGTACAAATAGATAAGTACATGGTCATTTGTTTAATTTATAAGCTATATACTATGCACCACTGTAAACATGTGCATACACTATTTTACGTGAATAGAATTTTATATTTTTGAAAATGAGGGAATGCTGAAAAGTTCTCAGCTTGACTAAAAAGAGATCCCGAAATAAATGTTTTTGGTCATTGGTCTAATTTTGGAAAGTGGGTTGAGCTGAGAACTTTTAAACCCAACTTTGTATATGTTTTTTTTTTTTTTTTTTATAAATATTTAGATATAAACATGTGCCACCTGCTATATATATATATATATATATATATATATATATATCTCATAAAGATACAGGTTCACATATTTGCATAAATTTTACTTGAAAAATACAAACAACAGCCAACTCTATACATAAATATATATGTATATAATTGTATTTAATCATGCTTATATTTATATGAAACACGATATATACTAATTAATATAAAGCATATATATAAGCAAACAGAGAAACAAAAGGAAAATACGAATTATGATTTCTAACTTCAATAATGTACAAATCTTACTTTTACAGTGCAATGGTGATGTCCTAAAATTTTCCCCCAAATGAGGATGTTCTGTAATTTGTTTTTTTTTATTTTAAGATGGTGATATCCTACAGATATTAAAATTGTTATTCTCTACAATTTTTTTAAAAGTAATAGTGTTGTTCTACAGTTTTTTTAAATTGATTCAGATGTCCCAGTCTTGTTTTTTTTTTTTTTTTTTTTTTAACAAAAACACCCTACGGTTTTTTTAAAGCAACAGTGATGCCCAACAGTTTTTCAAGGTAATAATGATGATTTATAGTTTTTTCATATTAATAGAGATGCCCCTATTTTTGTCTTATGCCTTCAAAACTGTCTAGTTTTGAAGAAAAAAATAGGGGCATCTCTATTAATTGACGAGAGGAGAGTTAAACAGAATCTCAAGAAGATGTATTTAATTGGTGAGACAAGTGTTGCATACTTCTTTCTTATTCAAATACTGCCCCAAAATGCATTTCCAAATTACTTTTTCATTGAACTGAAAACAATTCAAACTGTCTGATTCTACTTGTTTATTTGAAAGTTGTTATCCAAGAATCTAAGATAACTGAACTTTTATTTGGTAATCCAGTCAAAACTAGTCAAACAAAATAAGAATAAGGATTCAATATAGAAACATAAAAGCTAATTTTTCAGTTTTTGTCTTGTCTAAAAATCAGAGATTAAATATTGTCATTATTGCTTGAATTAATCAAACTGTCTGTATTTCTGCCATTTTGATCCCAATATTTTGGCCAATGTGTTCTTTATCTTTCCTCAGTTATATATTGCATTATGAAATGCAATTCAATGATTCTAAAATACAACATACACTTAAGGAACACACGAGTCAAAACAGAATCAAAATAAAGATTAAGATATTATTCTAAATAATTTATGGACTAATTCGTTTGATACATTTACAAGAAGGGATTCTTTAGAATACTTTTAAAAAGAACAATCTGTTTTTTTTTTCAGTTCAATTAAAACAGAAATTTAACCGATTTGCTGAGTAGTTCTTTCACCAACAATTTTATTGTAAATGAATTGGTTTATTAACCACATTCAGCTAATGTTTGCTGCTTTTTGAAGTTAATAAATCAGGTTTTTAATAAAATGCATAAATGTATGCATTCTTCAAATACTATTTCTACTTAATATTTTATTCATGTTCAATATTATAGTTGTGAATGTTCGCATAAAAAGTAACAGAAACTTATAGTGGAGGTGTGGGTTATGCAATGGTTAGCAGATCAGCATGAGAAATCGGAAAGTTGACTGAATTCCAGTCGAATTTGTTACATTTACTTTCATGCAAATAACATTGGGAATGATATGAGTCCATTTCTTCTCTTCCCAGTTATGGATTAAATAGTAGGGCAGACTGGTCTCTTCAGCCTTGATTGGCAACAAATCAAATCTGAATTCAATACCAGTTGGACATGGGGTTAGTAACCCCATCTGATGAAACCTAATTTCTGAAAACTGCAGCAGTAAAACCTAGTACGTTGAAGCTGTAAACCCATACTCCACAAAGAGAGTATCGGCCTTATCACACACACACACACACACACACACATATATATATATCAAGAAGAAAACCTTAAAGATTCATTTCGGTTATAATTTATTTTGTGAATATCTCAATAACTTCATTCTGAAGAGGGGAATATAGAAATATTCACAAAATAAATTATAACCAAAATGAATCTTTAAAGTTTTTTCTTGATCATTAATATGCTTTCGGTAGGTTACATTGAGCTTTCCTTGGATTAATATACTTGGAATTATCCCCACCAGTCACAAATTGGTAATATATATATATATATATATATATATATATATATATATATATATATGTGTGTGTGTAATAATTATGATAAAAATAGGTTTATGGTTTGCTACATTTATGGATTAAATGTTCACTATCAGAAACAGAGTATATGTAAATGGACATTAGCAGTCAACACTCAATGGTAACAGTCTGTATCATGCTTAAATGCAATTTTCAGGTCTGAATATTACATTTAAACATGAAACAGTCTATCACCATTGGGTGTTGACCTCAATGTCCACTTTATATAATTACACATGCACAGAGACTAGTCCTGGGTAACAATTGGCAGCAAGGTCTCTAATTGGGGCATTAGAAGTGTTGAGAGGTGTGGACCCACCTCTTAATTGCTGTTGTTCCCAGGTCCACCCTTACCCAGGGTGGTAGCACCTGTTAGGTTCTTAGCTATGGGCAAATAGTGAATCCCCCAAATAAAACACTACAAAACTATAAAAATTCATATTTATGGTAACAATACCAGGAATAGATTTTTATATAAAAAAAAAAGTTACCATAATACATTTTATCTGTAGTTGAAGGTATAAAATTGTCTTTTTATCTGTTTCTTTTTTTTTTTTTTTTTTTAATTGGTATCACCTCATGCAAGTAAAGCCACTAAGACACAAAGTTACAGGGTTTGAAAGAATTAGAAACAGAAACATTAATAATGATCAGGAAGATGAAAGAGTACTCAGGAGAGCAGTAGATAGTGATTGACATTGCATTTAAATTTTTGCAGATTAAAGCTGGCTGGAAAGCATGTAGCAGGATGGAAGTTTCACAAGCCAGAAGTGCGAGAAAAGAAACTGCTAGAATAGAACTTACGGTTACATCTAGCCAGCTCATCTGTAGATTGATAAGATCTTGATGCCAGTGTAATTCTGCACTTAAGTTTAAAAAAGTCTAGGTTTCACAGCAAAGAACTCATCCAAACAATTACCATGAAAGTATTTATAGAAAAGACAGAGAGAAGCAACCTTACTGCAGTGGGAAAGTGACTGAAGCTGAGCCGCCAGATCAAGACAAATTATATTTCAGATTCTTTTTTGGATGTCATAAAGGAGCTCAAGATAAATAGCAAGGGTACCGGACCATATGTGGCAGCAATATTCTTTATATAGATGAATGATAGGCTTATAGGTATGTAAGATAGATTCTGGAAAGAAAAACTGTCTTGCACGAACCAACTTTCTTAGCAGCTAATCTAGAAATTGATTCAATATAGTCTTTCCACTCCATATCAGCTGAGAATGTTAACCCAAGAATATATTTAGTTGAAGCCAAAAATATTTTAATTCTTGGCATTAAATAACCTATAGAGTTTGATATGCCAATAACAAAATAAAAAAAAATCAGATATACACAGCTTGAAAACTTTTTTAGAGTCTTAATATTGTAAGTGTCATCTGAATATAAGCTGATATAATGGAATAACATAGCAGTTAATCATAATAAACCTTTGATTATAAGCCAAACTCAGCACAACAATGAATTTATACACACATCTTTTACATAGGGACATTACTAATTCTAGATTACAGCAAATAAATAAAACAATTATCGGTTTGCCATCTCTTATTGTGAGGAAGTCATTTGATTGAAATCCTAATTAGTCTGTCTCCAAAAATGATAACTTCATTGTCATGTATTTTGTTTAGATTCACTGTATAAGCATCAGGACACATGCAAATATTAACCAACAGAAGAGTTTTCACTTATTTCATGCAAATAACGTAATGAAAAGCATCAATGCTAAAACTGCTATCCATACAAATTGATCACACTAAGGAAATATTTTGTTAGAAGAAAAAAAAAAAGTGTAGAAGACTAATTCATTACATCTGAAGAATCTTGATTATGAATAGCATTTGGGACGATCAGTCACCTCTCGGAGGCTCTGATTGTGCCTTCTTAGTGACTATCATTTCAATATCATTTAATCAAATTTTGTTCTAATTAAAGATTGTCAG
>CAHIKZ030000362.1:0-7500 GCA_903632075.3 Acanthosepion pharaonis | reverse complement strand
TAAGGGAGCTATGAATTTCCCTAAAAAAAACACCCAGCATATCAATGTGGCTGAACTGATATAAATCCATAATGCCCATTATATGACGAAGTCTCGGCTGAACACCAAGGCACGCTAGCGACGGCGACTTGAAACTACACCTACAAGATAATTCAAAGATGTGTTGATTGAGTTCTGAAATTGAAATAACCTGTTCAACCAGTATGTGCTTCTTGCTGTAGGATTGTTTTTGTTTAGTGGCATATCAAACCCGTCTATGCATTATTTAATGCTGAAATCTAAATATTTTGTAGGACGCTGCACGCCAAAGTTTCCGCATCTTATTTTGGAAATAATAATGATTTTATGGCAAGAACCAAGACATATCTGAAAGCGAAAGAAGTAGACTTGAACCTAATTAACCCACCGCCGGGTTATAGCATACGATGGGGAGAGAAAAGAAGAGTCGGTCATGGATTCATACCTTTAAAAACCCCTAAGGATTGCAGACATTACATAGGACCTGATAATTCAAAGTGTGTTGATTGTGAATATATTGTTTTTTGTTTTAAATATGACTGGCATTATTTAATGCTGAAATCTAAATATTTTGTATGCCTTATTTTGAAATTAAGCTGGGGAGAGAAGAAAATGGATTCATACAATTAGCAGTGTCTGGAATTGGAACTATTAACAATGCAGTGTCATTACCCATTACCCCACCTGCACATCCAAGCTTACAGAAGCTGGTATTCACAAGTGGTCACCCATCTGAGTACTGACCAGGATTGATGTTGCTTAACTTTGGTGATTAAATGGAAAAATGTACATATATTCATTTTTATATGTTAATAAGTATTACTTAACTAACAAATATATGAAGCTAAACACCTAGAGATTGATAGTTTTCTGCCAACCCACCAGCAAGTAACTTTAAAAAACTGTATGTAGAAGTAAGGTTGCATTTTATTCAGGTATTTCTAAGTTCACATGCATATGGATTCATATGTATTCATTTTTATATAATATAGGACCATAAAGAAAATGCTTCCTCACAATACTAAATCTATAGTGCATACAAGTGTGCACATATATAAAAAGGTGTGGTTTTGTGTGATGGTAAAAAAAAAAGGTGTGTAAACCAACTGGTACATGTTGTTGGTTACCGGTATAATAATAATAATAATAATAAAGCTACTGATATGGATTAAATAATGATGAATTTCTGTCTTCCTTTCAGCATATTGATTCCAGTTGTGGGTTTGAGAAGGTGGAAGGAGAAGGAAAGTACTGTGGAGATGTTTGGGTTAGTGGGGGAAGGAGCTGAGGATGCATGTTCACTGTGGATGGATATTGATTGAATATAAGCGAAATTCAACTCTCCTTATTATTCTTTCAGGTGGAACATGCAAAAGATTGATATTACTGTGCTGTCTGACCTGAAAGAAATTCACACACAGTTATTCTTATATATCTCATGTTACGCATCCATCTCTCAAGTTACCTGTTTTCATTATAGTCATGATTTTTGTCATTTTTTCATTAAAGTTTTAATTATGCTTACATGTCTATTATATGTCTACCTCTGAATTTATAAGTATCTCTGTTCCATTGTATTTCTCTGTGATTATTTACATATTCATTTGGATATAAATATTTAACTATAGAAATACATGGCTGTTTCTGCAATTATAATTGGATATTTCAAGGAAAAAGTATCCAGACTTATAAAGATGACTTACATAATTTCATAAACTTTAAGTAAATCATTCAAAGGAAATAATATAATTCAAATACATTACATGATATATTTTACTTAATTTAGTAAATTAATATTTTTTAATGACTATTATTATTATTATAATATTCTAATTACCAATCTATTTATTGCATAAGTTGATAGCTATCTAATTATCTATCTGTATGAATAAATGTAATTTGATGAATCATTGTAAAATTGTTTCATATATATATATATATATATATATATATATATATATATATATATATATGTGTGTGTGTGTGTGTGTAAAATTAAAAAAAAAAATATCTGTAAAAAGACAATATGAGTAAAGACAAATAGAAAACTTATCTTAGCCAACCTGTTTCATCTTCTAATTTAGATGGAAAATTCTTGAGAATGCTGCTATCAAACCTTGCCAAAACAAACCTGTGCCCAAATATCTCCTTTCCTAAAAGAAATACTCCTTTCCCAAGCCAATGCATGTGACTATAAGATTTTTAAAGAGTTAAAAGAAAACAGTTAAATTCAAAATTATTATTTAAAATATATAATACATAAATTAATCTCAAATTAAAATAATATAAATAGTTATATAAAACAAAATTCAACAATAACATTTACTTACTTTTGTTTATTACACATTAAATTACATCACTTAGCATCCTCCATATTTTACCTTGACTTTCAATTATTCCATCAGAAGTCGAAACATGTTGGTTAAGATAAGTTTTCATTTGGTGAGCAAAACAAGTGATCTACTGCTCCAGACACCCAGCCATGGAGCAACATGGGTTGGTCACCCAGCAACCACCTACATTAACCAGCTATATTATGACACAGAATGCCACCCTAATGATCTTGATGCAGAACTGTGATGGTTGGCATGGTAGACACATGAATGTTCAAGCTAACTTGACCAAATAAATAAATAAATAAATAAATAAATATAATCCAGACACAGACATTAAGACCATGAAATGTAAACACATGAGATCTACCTGACCAATGAAAAACAGAATTTAAATGTACCAGAACTTCTTCCACAACTCATTTCCAAAGATTTCTGAAAAAGCTTAAATAAAAGCAAAACATGTTAAATTTATAAGCATTTCCTATTTGTTCTTTATTCTATCATTTTTCATCCATATTTGATTCCATATATATATATATATATATATATATATATATATATATATATATATATACAAAAGTTAAAGATTTGTCACTTAGCTCATTGATGTTACATTCAGCATCCATCTTGACCCCAGAATCTTTGTAGACAGACGCTCCAGGAATTACACCATATGGTCTTCACATGCATTGGTTGCAATCGAGACTGTCACTCCTGTTTGAGCCTGTAGAGCCATAACAGTTTTTCTTTTGTTTTTTTTAACTAATGTTCACCTAATACAAGTCCCAAGAGCCACACAAGGTAGAGGGTTACCATGTGGAGTTATATTAGTGTTAAGAGTATAGAGCTTATATATATATATATATATATATATAAAGAGAGAGAGAGAGATAGATAGATAGATAGGGAGAGGTATAAATAACCAAATTTCTGCTCCCCTCACTTCTCCAAAATTTACCCTGCATTTTATATGCCAATGGTTGGATTATTAGTTCACAACTAACACCTAAATGATAGTCCTCTGATGATCCCAGAATTATTATATATGAATAGAAATGATTAAATTATGATTACAAATCCAAGTAATGTTAATATAATATATATATATATATATATATATATATATATATATATAAAACAAACAATGGATACATATGAATGAATCATCAGTTGTTATTACTTTCTTTTTTTCTAAATATTCCTCAGCAAATTATAGGTATATGTTATATGGCAGGAAATATGGTATATCAATATACAGACATGTGTACACACACACACACACATTCTAATCAATATAATGTTATACATATATTTAAATATTAATATATCGATATAAAGCTAAGAGATAACTAACTGTACAACTTTTGATCCATAAGATTGTATATCTATCGATCTGACAAACCACATACGTTTATCCCTCATTCATGTGTGCAAATGTGTTTATCTGACTATCTCTGTTATTTTTCTTTCGTTTTGAAAACTGTCCTCTTGGGAGTCATCTATCTTGGTATGACACTTACCACAGACCATGCATACAACCCTCTTCGTGCATGCCATGAAGCTGAAGCTATAACTCAATCCCTAAAAATTGAATCATCTGTCCTTATAATACTGTCCAATTTATTCCTGTTCTTTGGCAATGAACTTATTTTAATATATTTTGGTGGAAGAGCTGATTTTGCTTGTTGGTTGAGTAGAAGACTGGAAGCTGAAAGTCACTAGATTTCATGCCAGATTGTGAGGGTTTGCAATTTCAAACTCCCTAAGGTGAAGAGATTGACTTTGAACTGGGGCAATGAGCCATTACACTCAAGAGTTAATCTTGTAATGATAAAATGAGCAATATCCAATTGCTATAAATGAATACTTAAATTTCTTCACAAATGCTAACATACCACTCATTCAAAGTTACCGTTTATCTTGAAACTAAAATGGATGTACTGAATTTTGTCTTGTGGATAATCTAGTATTTCTTCCTGTTTACCATCATTCAATGAGTTTTTTTTTAACTACTGTATATGCTGGCATATAAGACAACACCCAAATTTTCAAGTTAATAAGTTGGTTTGGGGCTGTATTTGCCATACAAAATGATATACCCACTCCCAATTGTTTTTAAAATGTATTGTATTTAATTTATTAAATAAATTCAGTAAGCATATACTTTCTTTTGACTTAAATTCTAATGAAAAATGGTAGGGAGATTTGTAAATCTACCACAATCTACAATACCACCTGAGTGGGTGCTATGTTTGCAGTAAGCTATTATGGTAGTCTGAATTACTTTTCCCTACTAACCATCCATTTGTTCCACAGTTCTTGAATGCAAACTTGGACTCAGGTGGTTTTCAGAAAGATTTAGAACCATGTGTATTCCATTCCATGCATTTAGGGCAAGGAATACAACGAAGAAACCCGATGCCCCTGAAAGGTTAGGGTGGAGAAATATTTAAAAGTTGTTATCTGAGGAGAGACATTGGTTTGGTTGATCATCTATGAATGAAAAGTGTGGTTAACAACCTGAGTGGAATGATTTCAAGATAACAGTATAACATTGGATGATAAGACTAAAGGTATTATTTCTGTCTGAATTTTTTTTTGTGGTGGGGATGAGGAGGAGCTGCATATAAGTACTGGTGGTCTATGGTTTCTCTGTCAATATTAGTCTACCCACTACCTCAACTTCACATATAAGACGCAGGAGATAGGTTTAGGTTCTGTAGAGAAAAAAGTAGAGATCTTATCTACCATGGAATCTACCTATTTAGGAGTGCCTATTTCATTCAGTGTGTGTGTGTGTGTGTGTGTGTGTGTGTGTGTGTGTGTGTGTACTTTATTTGTGTATGTAGAGATGTTTCATTCAATGTGTATGTGTGCATGCACACAGATGTTTCATTTAGTTTGTGTGTGTGTGTATAAATGTTTCATTCAATGTATGTGCGTGTGTGGTGATTATGTTAAAATTGAGGTTCTACAGTTCGAGAGTGCCTGCAAGGCTCACTTGATATAAAGAATGAAGTTTGAGACCAGAAGAGTAAAAGTTATATTCCCAAACGTTACATAGGTTCGGCATATTAGTAGAAGCAGGTGAAGAAAGAGGTGTACAGGTAAACACACCTATGTCTAATAAGGTGAAACTTCACTGCATTCTGACATCATTCATTGCATTATAATAACATATTTATCGAAAGAAAGCTAAAGTAGCAGCAAGACACAAGTAGTTTTAAAGAAATGTTTTCAAGCATGAAAGATGAAGGACAAAGTGTCAGTATTATTCAAATAGTTTAACTAATAGATACATAAATATGAACAGACTGACAAAGATAGGTAGGTAAGGGCATGTGATGGTAAGTAAATTAGAAGGTTATTATAAAAATAGGTAAATTGCAACTTAACAGAGTAAGATGAAAAAATAGAACTTATATAGCAGTAACAATGAATGCATTTTGCAAGACAAAAAAAAAAAAAAAAAGAAAAGTTGTCAACCAGGGTATTTCTGGAAGATAGCGTTTATAAAGCAAGCAGTCTTTGTAATTAGAGTGCACAATATCAAGCAATAGAGAAATAATAGTAATAAAACAGAATTAAATGTTAACGTGTTTCTACTCTGACATTCAGAGACTTTACAATCAAGTTTCCTATCAAGTGGATGTAATCTCCACAAAACTCAGTAAGGAAAAAATAAGTGAAAATTTATATATATATATATATATATATATATACACACATTTATACTACTTACATTGTTTGAACAGTTGTCCTCATCTTTGTTGTCATATTCACAACATTTCGGCCATTGTTATTGTTATATAGTTCTGATATTTCATCTTATCTTACCCTGTTAAGTTGCAATTTACCTATCATTTTAATAACCTTCTAATGTGAAATGTTGTGAATAAGACAACAAAGATGAGGACAACAGTCCAAACAATGACTGATTGGAATTTCAAACCAAACTATTTCGTCCACAGGGGATTGACTGTTCCTGTTCCATATGCCATGCCACATCTGGATATTACTTCAACCAACACTTTTATCCATGGGGCCATGTATCCTCAAGGACCAGTGGATAAAAGCATTGATTGAAGTAATCCAGTGACTTGACCCAATGAGTTGTGAGTGAGTTCAATACCTGGCCACAGCAGAGGTGAACAAAAAACTTGGAGAGTTGAGTTACTAAAAGGGAAATAACTGAAACAGATATACAGAAGAGGCATGGCATGTGGAACTAGGACAATCTGCCTGAATAGCGTCCAATGGCTGAAACATTATGAATATGACAACAAAGATAAGGATAACAGTCCAAAGAATGTAAATAGTATAAATAGCTACAATACCTCATCACAGAAATATATATATATATATATATATATATATATATATATATTTGTAAAGAATCAATGGAAATATTTTGAATTTAACATTACTTCAAATGTTATTATAGTGAATACTCATATTTGAAATAGACATCATGTTTTTATTTTTACTTTTAAACAGTGTACATTACATCTATTAGCCTGAGGTTTGTTTCCTGCCAATGAGCACATTTTCTATACACACACACATATTTTCATTCAAACAGGTTAAATAATTTAGACGTATCATGTCGATTAGTTTTCATTGTGATCATTTCAAGTATGCGGATTAATTTTTTGGTAGCCTTAGAAAATTGATTAAGAAAAATATCAAAATTGAAAGTACTTGGGAAAATAAAAACTATTTGTAAGAAAATTTTGTTATTTTTCTTAATCAATTTTCTAAGGCTACCAAAAAATTAATCCGCATACTTGAAATGATCACAAAAAAAACTAATCGACATGTTTAAATTATTTAACTAAACCTGTTTGAATGAAAATATGCTGCCTACATTATATATATAATGTTTAATAATCAAACAAATCCTTTTACCTCATATGGCTATTTCAGCAGATGATGAGTAAGCCAAGTGTGGATGTTAGTACTATATGAAAATCATTGCTTAGAAGAGCTGAAGAACTGAACAGAGACAATAATCACTAAGATCTTTCACATATACAGTGTTCTAAGATTAAGAAAGTTGTTAAAATTTCTAATTCAAACAACATAAAAGTAAGCATATTTACTGACCTTCCCAAACTATTTAGTTTAATTTTTTCTTTGAGAAACA